>CM030838.1:8867052-8907052 GCA_018105865.1 Metaphire vulgaris | reverse complement strand
TCATCTATGGACGAGGCAACGATCAATAATTGTAAGAGGCGTACGATTGGATCAATCGCAGGCGGAGTCAATCAATATTCAGTTCTCTCATTCACTCTCCATAGCAAAGCACATTACACCATAGTGCAATTTTATTTTGTCAAAGCTCACTAATGGCTAATGCTTGCACTAGGAGGATGACATCACAGAAGTTGATTACCGGTAAGTGTCCTCGTGTGTGTGTGTGTGTCATGTGCATGTAAACCTATCTGTTATAGTCGACTAAATTGGGGGTGGGTGGGGTATTTTTACCTAAGCATATAACTCCACCAGGCACCCCCTTTCAATATAACCATTCCTTTGCCAATGCAGAGCAACGCTATGCCAAAGATATTGAAATTCCTCTGTCCTGGAAGCATTGCTATATTGGCGATTCGTGAACATGAGAGATTGTTCACTAACGCAAATCTGAGTCGAAACATTTCTGATTTTTTCTCTCTCTTATTAGTACCTATGGAGCGCATAGACCACTGCCACTGAAGACGTTGCAATGTACAGTGTAGCATTAGCAGTGATGCTAACAAGGACCGACTCCACAAGGACGAGGATAAGGACAAGGACCGACCCCCAAAGACGAGGATAAGGACAAGGACCGACCCCCCCAAGGACAGGGCCGCCGAGAGGGAGCGGCATGGGGGAAATGCACAGAGGCTCGGCGGTCTGGAGGGGCCCGGGCCGATGATGAATATGTATAATTAACAATAATGCCAATAATAACACTAAAGAAAGGTAGCCCGGCGAGTAAAGGGGACCCGGACCTGAGGACATCAAAAGCATCAAAATTAACAGTGTGAACAGGAGTGTCATTTAGAGAGGGGCAGGCGGGCCCCCAAGGAAAATGAAGAAATAATGTATTAAGTAAATAAATAAATGTGAAATGTGCAAAAATCGCCAAAATTGTCCAAAATTTGCCATAAAATGTCAAAAATTTTCAAAATTTGTCCAAAAATTGCCCAAAATTTGCCCATAATTTGCCCAAATTTGGCCAAAAAATTATCTCGCCCCCAAGAAAAGTGTGAAATGACGCTACTGATTGTGAAAAAGAGCGACAAGAAAAAAGGTCATCACTAGTTTTCGAGAGTTGCAACATGACATCGTGTCGGTTAATTTGGGTTAAACCAATGACAAGCCAAAAAATGGTCGTCAGCAATTTTTAAAAAAAATTTCGGGGCCCGCCGGCCATTTTGCACAGGGGTCCGGAATTTTTCTCGGCGAGCCTGCCCAAGGACGAGGATAAGGACAAGGACTTCAAACAAATTGGTCCTTAAGGAGTCCTTAAGGACAAGGACCAGGACAAGGATTAACAACACTGAGTATTAGTATATGTATAAACGAAC
Organism: Metaphire vulgaris; assembly: GCA_018105865.1. Taxonomy (NCBI): domain Eukaryota; kingdom Metazoa; phylum Annelida; class Clitellata; order Crassiclitellata; family Megascolecidae; genus Metaphire; species Metaphire vulgaris. The sequence continues at coordinate 8,905,676 of CM030838.1, read as the reverse complement.
AATTGTAGTTTTCTAAAGACCATTTCCTGGCTTGGACTCCAGAAATTACGACTGACTGAGAAGTACGTGACACACACACACACACACACACGTCCGTTAGCCACTAGATCACAGTTTCCAAATATTTTGGAACCGCGGCCCACTTCTGCGGTTTTGTAACGTGCCGCGGCCCTAATCATAGCATGTAATATCAAATATACATTTGGCCATCTGGCGAACTTTAGTTGAAAAGAATCTTCTGAGTTTTGAATAAATGGCAAAACAGACGCTCTGATTCAATTCGAATGCAAATATGGAAAATATATTGGGCAGAGCTATTCATATTTTGCCAAATAAGACAAAATGAGAGAAATTGATGTTGAAATTTCTTGAAAATTATCGTTAGCAAATTTTACCAGGAACATACCTTTTTTGAGCGTCTTAAAAATCCTATAAGTGTGGCAAAATCGCTTAACCGGCAGGTATAAAACATCAATCTTTGAGATTTCTAATTGTTATTGGAGTTTCAGAGCAAAATGGTCGGAATACGCTTTCTTGCGTTATTGCGAATTAAGAATTCCTAACCCAAGCTTCCTAACTTTGGAACTGCGGCTGCTTCGGCTGCTTTGTAACATGTCGCGACCCTGCAAGTTTATTGTCAACTAAAATTGAATAAAACACTAATCAATTTAATATAAGCCGTGTTTGGAGGATTGCAGGCATACAAATTTCTTAAAACCTAAGCCTACTACAAGCTTAAAGGTTTGTGACATAGGTCTAGTGTAGCGGTTCTCAACCTGTGGGTCGCGACCCCCACGGGGGTCGAATGACGATTTGCCAGGGGGTCGCCGGAGACCTTCCGAAATATAGGGTTGTCTCTTTTATTGTTATTGCGCAAAATTTACTCATTTTAACATGTGAAAAGGCTGATGAGCAAAAAAGGTCATCAGCTAATTTTAAGATGTAAAAAAGGCTGACAAGCAAAAAAAGACAAAAAAGGTCGTCAAGAAATTTTTTCTGCAGGGGCCCGAATTTCTCTCGGCGGGCCTGGTTAGGGGTCGCCACATCATGGGAATTGAATTAAAAGGGTCGCGGCACTATAAAGGTTGAGAACCGCTGGTCTAGTGGTATTGGTCAGAAAATGACACTTTTGAATCTAATTCCGCACCACCCCGCGACCCTCTAGACTGAGCTCTGCGACCCACTTTTGGGTCGCGACCCACAGTTTGGGAAACACTGCACTAGACTACCGTGGCACCTCGAAAATATTATTGTACCTATAAAAAACGTGTGGCGTGGAAATAAATACCCGGTATGTCTTATTTGGTAGGGGATTTGTTTGAAACATAAAAACTAATGACTGGGAAAGTAGATGTGTCATACGATCGATTCTTTACATTGGCAAACTATAGCAGCACAAGAGGTCACACATGCAAACTGTTTAAGCAGAGGGTGGGTCCAAGAAAGAAACACTGTTTAGTGCAAGGGTTGTGGACAAATGGAATAGTTTGGACGAGGTGGAAACAGTTGAAACAGTAAACCGATTCAACGTTTTCTCGGAAAACTAGGTTATTGAATGTGGAGAGTTAGGCCTACTATAGGCCTACAGTGTGTTTTTGTCTACTATACAGTGGTTTTCAAACAGGCCTACTTAACCTCCTAAACCACTTTAAATCACATAATAATAATAATAATAATAATAATAATAATAATAATAATAATAATAATAATAATAATAATAATAATAATAATAATAATAATAATAATATTATTATTATTATTATTATTATTATTATTATTATTATTATTATAAAGCTTCAGTTGTCAGCAGCAGTCAGGAAAACACAGTGCAGACATTGTTCGAGAAGGGAAATTCATGTAGTCACCTCAACTTCGGCACATAAAGGATGAAGATGTTGATTCGCTAGATGGAGAACCATAAAGAGGTAATCGTTAGGTGGCTTTTCGGTAGTTAATCGCTAGGCGGTTTCTCAGCAGTATTGTATTGCCATCCAAAAGGAGCATCGCAGGGGACATCATACAACAGACCATAGCAGATGTTATTAAGTGATATTCGCATCACTCTCTTCACTGAAAATATTGGATCACCTGATGGTAATTTTTGTCGAATTAGTGAAGGTATAAAGGAGTGGGTCTATTTGAGGAGAACCATGCATTCGGAGTTTGACATTTTTCAAAAGATTTTTAAAGAAAAATATTTGGGCAAGACATATCGCTTCTATGAGAACTATTGGGCCTATCCGCTCGATAAAATAATAATACAGGCCTAGGACAATAATAATAATAATAATAATAATAATAATAATAATAATAATAATAATAATATTATTATTATTATTATTATTATTATTATTATCATCATTATTGTTGTTGCTATTATTATCGTTTCTTTAGCGCAAGTATTTGCTAGATACTTGGCTAATGCATTCAGTCGAGTGACAGCTTTTACTGTTTCACTGTTTCTAATTGGATTTGTTTTCTATGTTTTGACGCTCATTATTGTGAAATTTTAAAGTAGGTCTATTCTGATTCTCATAGGAAATTGTTTAAACCGCTCTATAGCTATAAAATGCACGCTGAACCAACACTGCAGATGACTTCAAGCGCTTATTCAGACATTTTAGAACTATTGTAGAAACTCAAAGACAAGAATTTTAGCCCACCAAATTCTCACATAGAACTGAAGCAGTGACAACGTATATTTTCTTCGTTAAACTGCAAAAATGCTAGAAGTCCTTGAGATGCGTAGACCTACCTTTTGATACAAAGGAATTTAAGGCAAATACAGTATCTTGTTGTGTTTCTAAATGACCTTTCTCCTGGCATAGACAACAATTTGCACATAAATCGTTCTTGTCTATAGATTCCGAAGACATGATGAAATCATCTCTTCAATCGTTGTTTCCCTGTGCGAAGTTTTTAATACTGAGCTCCGACTGAATTCATTTTCTGATTCGGTGCAAAAGTCAGTCTAACAAATAATAACAACATTAACAAGTATTTGTGGAAAATAATACGTCTATTACAAACCACCAGCAAACACTTCGCAGAATTTGATGGTAGGCAGTGGAGAGGAAAGGGCAGGGGAGGTTTAAGACAGAAACATCCAATACTCATGACACAATAGGCTTCTCATTAACGAGTACGAACATATGCAATGCGTTGGTCGAATCTGAAACGAGAATCTGTCGATGGTATAGGATTTTGCAGTTGCTATCCTTCGTACGTCAAAGACACGTACAAAATAATATCTGTGCGCTGTGTACACCACGCGTGCAACTAAGCGTGCACTTATTTTGGGCGTCTTTGTGCATAAAGTCAGTGATCGATTGACTGGCCGTTGATCCATGGTTGATGCGCATCTTTGGCACTTTGGGTAAGATCCAGTCGAACAGTGCAGAACGTCTCGAAAACAGAGATATCAGATGCATGGAAACGTGACGAGACTGACGACATGAAGAAATCATTTGAAGGCAAACCATGGAAGTCTACTCGCGTCCTATAAGTATAAACCAATCGACTGCCTTGATTACATCTGTTAATACAAGCAGAGACGCCAGAGAGGCTGTCAGAGGACAAACTAGACAACACAGACGTAGAGAAACTTAGATCTTAGCATGATTTAAAGTGGCTTAGGAGACATTACTGCCTGTGTGAAAGCCACTAGGGACACTCTCGAGGCTTGAACCTGCTCCATCAGCCTACCGCTCCAGCGCGTAATCCACTCTGCCATCTTTCGACTCCAAAAGACCTCACAGCGTGTTTTTCTTTCTGTTCAGATGAGCACAATTCAAAATGAAGCAGGAACAGGCAATAAATTAACCGCACCAAGTAAAAAGAGTAAGCGCACAATTTATCATTGGTGCAGCCGTGAGAGGCATTAGGGGCCGGGCCCTCTATCCTGGATGGGATCAGTCGTGGGATCTATGCAAAAACGATGAGAAATTAATCGAAGTGTAAGTGGGCTAGAGGTGATTGTCAACAGAATCAGTAAGATTGGATATGTTACGTCTCCTCTCTTTGTCGTTCTGTAATCAACCACAATTAAGGTCTTGGAAATATGCAAAAGAGGTCACGGGTTGGCTCTAATCTTTCTTAAAGGCTTGTGCCACGCAAGGAGGGGGAACGTTTGAGCTCCCCAGCAACTAGTTGAAATAAGCGGGATGTGCGTGTTTGCCTTGGTGGCGCCCCTATTTTGGAACCCTAACTTCGCCAATGTTCGCGATACAGAACCTCCGCGTCCCATACAGTTTCGAACCCATATTCTCCGCTCATCTATAAACCAGAGCTGAAGGCTCTACCAAATAGGCCCACCGAGATACGGCAAAGTTCAATCAAGGTTCAATCAAATTCACGCCGTAAGAAGAAAGCGCAATGTATGGAATTGTGTGCCAAATTTAATTCGTATGTTCGATGACTTTCTTCTTCTTATTCTGGAATATAAGTTAGATTTTTGTTGTTCATATTACTCGTGAGTGGTCATCCGAATCAGGCGAACGTCTTTCGTCTCTAAACTTCGACGTCCCATTAGATACACTGCTCTGTGGAATTCGACGAACAGCCAGCACTCGATGCTTTTATTCTCGCGATTGATGCTTCCCTTTGAACTTCCACTCAACTCACGAGCGGGGGGGTGGGTGGAATCTTTGTTTGTGTTGTTGTCGACGATTTCTCGAAGATGCGACATGAATAGTTTTTTTTCTTCGGTGAAGTGTTGTCGTCATTATCAATTCCCTTCGAGTTCTGTGATCGCGAAATACGAATTTTGCATTCTTAAGATACATTTCCAAAGTTCTCTGCTTATTAATGAATACTGATGCGTTCATCTGATCGGAAATGGCGATGGGTTGACGGATCAAAGGTTCAGTGGGTCAGGTGGTTCATGGGTTTTGTTTTGTGTTGACCAATTGCCATCTCTGCGCCCAAATTAATCAGCTGACATGACATGTAATATTTTACAAACTATTTGCTCTGTAACGCGTGCGCTATAACAATACGTCGTAAATTTACCATATGACTGAGGAAGCTGTCAGAGTATTAATACATCACAACCACCGACCGACAACTGACTACAGCGGCTGACACAGTTGCAACAGCCAGTCTGCGCCATCCCCCTGCACTCCCTCTCCTTTCGATCATATCTGCATTAACATCTTTGCTCTTCAGCCTCTCTATCTCCCTTTCTCTCTCTCTCTCTCTCGGCTTCATTGCGAACCCCACCCATCCACCCCCCGCACCATCAGACCGTTCTCTCCGAAGTTCGCGTGTTACGCGCAACGGCGATCATTCGACAGCGGCGGCCGACGGCGTGCTACAGGCGCTTCCGAAACTTCGACTTTTCGATTCGTTCGACGATTGGGAGTGACCGAAGCGTCACTCCTCCTTGTTTCTGTCAACCGCCATACACTCTCCGTTGCTCAATGCACTGTCTGAGGTGATAGTTTGTTAGGGAGATCGTCTGGGCGTCCGTCGTTGTTCGTGCTTCCGTCCGTTTCATTGTCCGCTTCTTAGTATCGCTGCTGCCCATGACAATATTTGTCGGTCTTCGTCGAAACGAGAGAAGATAATAATGCACTCCGGCAAATGGCTTTGCCATTCGATTGCAACGTTTTACGACCCCCGTGGTAGAGGCCTACCAGTTACCTACGGTAGGTAGGAGTTGGTTCAGGAAGTAACTGTCTGCGCGGAAGCGGAAGAGTAATAATGCGCGTTTTAGAGTTGAAAGACCTCTTTCAGGATGCGATTGATTAATTATTAACGTCTGACGCGCGTCGAAGGCTGACTGCTGGGCGTCATGAAGGTTGCTTACATATCAATGAAACAGCGAGCCACTGGTCTGGTAAGTAGGTCTCAATACAAGCGACTCAATTAATGCCAAATGACAATGGATTATTATTCTATTATATTTTGCCTCTTTGAAATTCATTTACGACGACCATTTAGCTCTTTTATTTTGACCACTGCCGCTGCCGCCGCCGCCACCACAATCATCATCATCATCATCATCATCATCATCATCATCATCATCATCATCATCATCATCATCATCATCATTACAATTATTATTATCATAATCATTGTCATTGTCATCGTCACCGTTATCGTCATTGTTGTCTTGTCATCATCATCGTCGTCGTCGTCGTCATCGTCATCATCATGGCACAACAGTCACAATTGAGGTGACAAAAACATGGAAAAGCAATTCGATCCGTATTGGGACAGAAATGCGCCTGAGAGAAACGCCTGTATGTCCTGTGCGCAATCTACGGTTTCACTGCGAATCAGAGGAAGAACGTCACTTAATCAACATTCCCGGATGACTCAGAAGCTTACGTCGCCCGTTGCCATGGCTTCGAAAGAACAGCAATCGCTGAGGAGGAAAAGAGTAGAAGACATCGAATCTTGGACTTGAAGAAGGCAGAAGAAAGACACATCCAGGCACATCAAGATAAGTGCATTTGGACACTGCTTGCGAATTCCGTGAATTATAAAGATCACAAACATTGAGGTACGCACAATGACCGATGTCAATTGCAAATTACCGAACCACATTGAAATTCAGAACCTGCTGTGCTGCTCTGGCCACGTGATTAGAAGAGTAAAGATACCATAGAAAGGTAGAAGGACCTGTGATGACAGGACTCGCGGAAGGCACGTGAAACTGTTTAAGAAACGGGTTGGGAGTGCAAGAGAGGTGGACAGATGGAATGAATTGGACGAAAAGATAGTAATGGCTACGAGTGTGAATCATGATTTCAAAATAAACCTCAGTACTACTACTATAGGATATACTCAGTACTATTGGATACTAGTTTGGATGGGTGGAACAGTTGTTCTCACACAGGGCAGACCCTCCTGAACCACTTTAAACCTTGTTATTATTTATTATTATAAGGCACAAGAATGCGTGTTCACAAATATCTTGGTTAAATAGCGTGCACATGTGGAGGGACCTTGCTGGATCCGACATTACACGTTCAGTTGAAAACAGAAAAACAATGGCGGTCGCTTACCCGTTTGCACAGCCGACCCCAGGGGCGTAGCAACGGGGGTATATCGGTATATATACCCCCCAAAAAAAATCAGTCTACCTTAAAGCCTTTTATGTGATTTACATGTGGTTATATGTGGTTTATATGGTTTATGTGGGTTATAGTTCAGATTTATACCCACCCAAAATATTTATACCCACCCAAATCAAATTCCTGGCTACGCCCCTGGCCGACCCCCGCATATCTAAGATGACGTGTGAACGGTGTGGATGACGTAACGCACAGCGTCGCGATGGCGTCAGTCTATATTCGGCCTAGACGTCATCGTTTGGTTACGAAGTGGTTGGCCGTCGTCAATTGATAACAGACGTAAGCCTAACTGTCCTTTGAAGTCAGGACACTTGTCTCGCCAGAGCGGACTATTAGCTCAGCAGACCAATCGGTTGCAGTTGTGTGCTTAAGATTAGAACGCCCGATTCGCTCGTCTGCAAAATACGTTCTAAGTCAGATTTCGCATGACGTATTTAACACCAGAACACAGCACAGAATTTCAAGTCTAATGAAGTATAAAATATGTCTCTGCCTCATGCCTGAAATCCTATAGACGTCTATAGTTACGACTGTCAGATAAGGAGAGGGTTTGATTTTTCAGAAAATAAAGAATCTGACTTATATTCAATGTGCGTAACTGTGTATGGTTAGAGAGTAATTAAAAGTAAAACTCACAAAATTTCGATTCCAGTAAGCAATACAACAGTAGTAGGAAAACAGCTTGAACTACAGTTAAGCAGCTCACCTATTTGTGACCGTGTATTATGTCGGACGGACAACGATAGAGACGAGGAAATAGGAATCCGAATTCATAACGGACGCGAAGCGATTAACGCATTGCAAACAATATGGACATTGGACAATCATTAAATAATCTTGCAACACAATTCCTCTATTGAAAAGAGAAGCTTGACCAGTCGCAATGTAAGGAACTGAAAACTTGAAAATCGAAAAAGGAGACACATTGTTAGAGTTTTTCCAAATGAAGAGTTTCTGAAAAATGACGACTCTATTATGGACAGAAAAGGGACAAACGCATGGGCGATAGAGAACCCAAATACTCAGAAAGCATTATTGCACTCGTAAAGAAAGCAAACTGGAAAATTCTATTCCAATCATGCGAGAAAATGGAACCAGTCTAGAAGAACAAGGCCTACAAGGAGCTTTCGGAATGACAGAAAAAGGCGACGCGTGACAAGGAGGCGCACTGTTGAACAGTCTCGAATGAGGGAATTGACGAGATTATCAACAGACGCAGAAACCAGAAGAAGAGAATTATACGTGATGCGACCGAAGTTCGGATCGCAAATGTTTTAAAGCAAGTAAGAACATTAAACTATGAGATTTGCTTTCATATCGTTTGACTGGCAAACAAGTTTCATCAACCACTTCGTTTCCTCTTCATATTTTGGTGAAGCTGATGTGGCTTTTATTTTGAACTTCAAAATGCATATGAGATATCTGAAAATAATAATGTGGAGCCCTAAATAGAGCGGCAGAAGCTTTTAGAAGTCTCGATTGACAAAATAATTAACGAGTGGACTACATTCAATGACTGATTTTCGCTTGACGCAAAGTGACTTACGTGACCTCGAAATGCCAACCAGCCGCGATGCAGGCCAAACAGAAACACTGTAGTGCCAAATCAAAACTCTGCCCCAAGGGGGGCGCTGTTGGTCACCGAGAAAAATGAGCTAAACAAGAGCTACGGCTAACAGAGATAAGGTTAAAGATTTCTGTAAATAGACAAGCATGACGGCAACTAAAACTGTGCGAACAAATATTATGAAATAACATCAAAATATGCAAAGGTGACTCGAGGGTATGCGGCGCCCGGGGGCAAAGTGCACCGTTGGCGCCCCTAACATTGCTGACGAACGAGCAAAAAAAGGTCGTCACATCGTTTTCGGCGCCCCTCAGCTCTTACGGCGCCCCTCTTCGTTTAGTGCTGACAAGCAAAAAAGTCGTCGCACGTGTTTCTTCTTTTTTACTGTGCGTTTCACTTACCAAAATAGCAGATTTTGGCGCCCCTCACCTCGGCGTCCGGGGACATATGTCCCTCCGCCCCCCATCGGTCCGCCTTTGAAAATAAAAGCTTTTTCTCGATAACCGTTAACATGTTAGATATTGTTGGCACCAAATATCAAGAATTAATATCGAAGCTATTCTCATTTCTCGCCAGACGCCCAAAGCGCAGTAAAGACTGTCTTGCCGAAAAGTAGGAAAGATCGATCAAGGCCGATAAATCGATAAATGCGATGATCTGTTAAAATGTCTGTCGGATCGGGATACAGCGACGACGCCATGCAGAGAGAGAGATTCTGATTGAAACCAGACGGCCTTGTAGACATTCCTGTGCACTTGCGAATCCAGACGCACGGAAGTAATGACGACGGAATAGGCGAGAGTGCGTGGCGGAAGCCAGACGTCTCCATTCTGGCACTTGTGTCTATTGGGTCCTCTGTTCGATGAGTTTTTTCCCAATTCAGATGGTCTCAGGCGAATGACTATATTTACTCCATTACAGAAGCGGGAGAGAGAATGAGATATAGACAAACTGACGTGCTACGACATTCCACTGGTCTTTGACAACAGAAACTAATGATGTTACAAATCAGAATCTTGCATTTATTTCTTCTGAACAATACAACTAAGACTAAAGTTTAGATGGATACAAATTAGAAGAAATATTAAACAATAATTAGATACCTTCATTGGCTATGTTCTTATTTCCCACATTATCTCCATTTCTTACTTATCATTTAAAAACGCCAGATTTACTAAGTTGTGACTGGAATAATAATTATCTAAAAGATCGCGTGCCAGTATTCGAATTGCACAGCGCTATGATTTAATTTTTGACTAGTCAAGAGCGATCCTGGTAATGGAATGGACAATTTTGGATTTTAACAGACAGACTTTGTTCTCACTGCTATTTTAAAATATTTATATAAACTCACACAAACACACGCACGCACGCACGCACACCCACACACACACACACACACACACACACACACATATATATATATATATATATAAGCACAATTGCATGTCAAGCTCTATAGTAGTGTCCAGTGTAAACGCACCTTTCTTCGCCTCTTCCTCTTATGTACAATAAGTTTAATCCTAATTCCCATCATTAGGTTTATACACTATTATAATCATTATTGCAAAACTGTAATAAGCTTATAATCAGCCGCAATAATAAAAACGATTTGCAGAAATCACTCTCTCAAAATTAAAAGTGAACAACAGACGATGCCATTTATAAACTATCCGAAATGTAGATCTGCTTAAAGAATACTCATCAGAATGCTGCCTAACTTATAATAAGGAAAATTACAGGAGAACAGAAAATGAAACGATGAAGATAATCATGAATAATTTGGACTTTAAAAATGTCATTTGGATACTGAAAAAAATTCTAAAGTAAAGCAGTAATAATACTGTCTCGTCTACCTATAGACAGTTTCTTTCTCCGCTATTTCTCTACAGCACCATCGTGAAACTCTAAAGCAAAGTTGTTTTCTCGTCTCTATCTCAATCTCTCGCGGCGTTTCTCTTGAGATGAGTGTTTCTGTTGTTTTTCTGTTCGCCTGTAGTTGGCTGGTCTGATCCTCATAACGATAGGCGTTGCAGTTCACAACAAGTTGACGGTCTATCTGTCGTTCTTTGGCACTGAGACGAATCCTCTGTCGATCCTGCTGATGGCCATGGGCGCCATAGTCTTCGTCATCGGATTCTTCGGCTGCTGCGGAGCGTACAAGCGGAACTACTGCCTTATGATGACGGTAAAATACACGTTAATCTCATAATAATAATTATCTCTGCGTCTGTTCATGCCCGTCAAATGTGAGACTGGGTCTTATTACACTCCCATCCAGGCACGTGGAAAATATCGCACACCAGAGTCCTCTGTGAGGATGCTAGGAAAATACTCAGGATATATAGATTTTGGCGCGTATATTGACATCCCTATCCACACCTATTACCAATAATTATGCAAATTCGCACAGCGTGAATTATTTAGGCAGTTGGTGTTGTAACATTAAGCTCAAATGTTGCCAATTAAAAGAGCATGTTTAGTCTATTTATCGACTGTTTTAAATGTTATTACTTAGAATGGATGAAATTATTGCAAAATATTAATCTAGGAAAGTCTAACCTTTAAAAGCTATAGACAGAAATCTATAGACAGAGAGATGACGTCTTAACTGTTTCGCGCTTTCTTAGATGTCCGCTAATGTTCACTCACTTACTCACTCACCCATTCACTTAGGCCCTACTAAGTCACTCACTCACATGCTTAGAAAATTGAGTTGCCTTTAGCTGCAGTATTTAAATAAATCTGGCTCAAGAAAAAGCAACTCGCTTACAGTAAATCTGAAGCATGAATTGGAGATAATAGACCCTAATCATTTAACGTAGAATCATTACCATTATACACCCAAGCATATATATATATATATACTATATATATACTATATATATATATACAGGGATGTTAACAAGGACTCAACCCTCAAAACTATGACCAGGACTAGGACCAAGGACTCAACCCTCAAAGCCCGGACCAGTACCAAAGACTTGCATCTTGTCCATAAGGAGTCCTAAAGGCCAGGACCAAGGCCAAGGACTAACAGCATTATATATAATATATACACTTTTCAAATAGATTATCCGTTGAAATTCGTTTACCTAATCGCATGCTTGCATCATTGATGCGGAACAATAGCTCGAGTCATCACCGTATGACGTCATCATAGCGTCGTTTGACGTCGTAGAAAATGCACCGAGTGTCATGGGAAGGTCGTTATTAATGAGTGACGTCGCATTTTAATTGTTTCTCGCAAGGTCAACGCGCGCATTGGAAAGTGCGGGCTTAATCGTCTTTGCATTTTGCACTTAATTCATGGACAGTTATCGACGGCGTTTTTACGCTTTCCCGTCTACGAGAGTTGACGCGTGGAGACAGTTTGCCCTCTTTGTTGACCGCCCCTTGTAGCTGACGCCGTTTTCGTCAATATTCTGAGAGAGAGGGGGAGGGACAGAGAGAGAGAGAGAGATAGAGAGAGAGGGCGAAAGACAGTCGCATCGACTGGGACTCTGGTCTCAGTACCAAGGACATGATGATGGTTGAGAGAAAAGGAATGCTCTCGCGAACGATTTTTATCTTTTCCGGCTCGGTAAATATCAGGTAGAGTTTCGTCCTTGACAACAGCAAAAACCAGATCTCCGTATGGACCTGGTACAGGCCTACGATCATGGCTATAGAAAGAAGGTCTGGAGACGCTTTGAGATTAACGTTCATATTACGACCGCCCAGTGTTTATTCTAGCCACCTTGACATTGGGGGGAAGTTTGAAATGTTTGGGGGACAAGATTTGTCTCTCCACGCTTGGGGGGAAATTTCCATCCCCCAAACCAACATATACAAATTTGGGGGGGGGAATTTTAAAACTTTTGGAGGAATCCCCCCCCCAAAAAAAACAGGCCTATAATAAACACTGACGACCGCCTTCTCAGAACTTGGCTTCTGTGTGTAGAGGCAAATAGAGATAAACCAATTGAAGCAATTGCACGTGTTCAATTGCACAGAGACGTAGCAATGGGTTCTGCAGGCTGTGCAGCTCACATAGCCCCCTTTACGGCGATCAGAATGCCTCTGACAACGAGTAGAGTTTTTTAAACTTTCATAATATTCACGATTTAATTTTTAGAAATTTACAAAGCCTAAAAATGAAAAAAACTACTTGCCGTGAGCATTATACATGTGCTTAAAGTGACTGCGTGACTTAATATTTAATGATATTACGCGTAGTTATTAATACCACGGGAGTGTGAAACTGCGAAATATGTAAATATCGCAAAAGCGCCCAGTGTTTTTTGTTTGAAATCGAAGGGCTTCCAGGGCCAATCACCGAAGCTCAGCACAAGGGCTCCCAAAACCTTGCTACGCCACTGCACGTGCTGTAGGCCTACACAGTTTGAGTTAGTACCGGCAGGGAATTTTGCCCGGATGAAGACTTACTGGAATTAAGCCGACATTTTGTCAACGGCAATTGCATTTATATACTTAAACATTGCTTCAAAGCATCAACATCTCGGTTCAGGATTCTTTCGCCAAGCATGGCTACACCTGTTACTCTTTCAGTTTTTCTAAGTAGGCAGCGAGAAATCTGGTTGATTTATTACACAGTTAACGACGCAGCAAAGCCTTTTGCAGTAAATGTCATCGCTATAAATGTATTATTGACTTTTTGTTTGAAATTTTTTGAAACTTTGAAAATTTGAAACTTTATTACTGACATAAATGTCAGGCAGTTGAACAAACGCCGTCGAACGGACGTTGAAGATTTCATGTTCGACGTAACATCGAGCATTATCAATATTATCAACGTTGTGATAGAAAAACACGTCAATAGAAATGTCATGTCTACAGTCAAATGTCATTTATACAGTCTATTTAAAAAGTAACGCATTCGCGTAGTCAAGATACGTTTGCCGATACGGTCTAAGTATTTTGGCTTTTCAATAGGCTGAATTGATTTTTATATGAAGATAAACAAAAACACTTTTGGAAACTCAATAAATATCTTCGTCAGATATTCATCCGTTATAATTTCGAACCATATAATCATTGCTTAGGTTTATAGTCACAGAAATATAGCTGCACACAAAAGGGCATAACTAACCGTATACGTCTGAAACAACTAATCATTAAGATGTGATTTTGGCGAATTTTTCTGATTCCACCTCTTATGGCTAACTGCCACTCGGCAGTTGTAATCAAAAAGAGATAATTCGACAATTGACATGGGATTAGTAGATCGAATAAATATGTTCTGCCGCATTGGTTTTTCGAATCGAGAATAACACAGACTGAGTGAGATAATAAGAAGTCGACAAATCTGATTTCATATCTCTGGTCACCAGTCATTGTCCACTGATTTTCTCAAACGATTGCCCTGGTATGCAGTGTAGTTTATGACCTAGAAATGACAGAGATTCTTTCTTCAGCCTTTTGAAGCCAATTTCAGCACTTTGTGCAAGCTGTGTAGCTACAACTTAGTTAGAAACCTGAAATAGCTGCACTACCTTGGGATTGTGTTAGTCGCTTGTACATTAGCAAAGCGCAGCCTTTGTACGATCGTTGAATTGAATTGCTTGAACCAGTGACACGATTTTGTGTTAACCGCGCGATGGTTTGACCAATAAAATCATCCTTGAGCTTTTACCACCAAAATTATTCATTAAATATCATAACGAGACAGTCAATTGCTACCTACTCCAAATTGCTACCTACTCCCAATTGCTACCTACTCCCAATTGCTACCTACTCCCAATTGCTACATACTTCCTATTGCTACATACTCCTAATCGCTACCTACTCCCAATTGCTACCTACTCCCAATCGCTACCTACTCCCAATTTCTGCATACTTCCACTTCCAATTACTACATACTCCCAATTGCTACCTACTCCCAATCGCTGCCTACTCCCAATTGCTACCTACTCAGCTAATCGCGTTTTACAAACTGACGCGAATGACAGTTACGAAAGGACGAGTCTAATATGTCTAGGTATAGGATGAGAGCTAAGGCAAGAGATGCACAGACGTAAATACAGCTTCTTGCAGGATAAACAGCACAATCGATGCATGCACGATAAGGTTAATAAACGATCGTTGCTCAGACCTGTCATAAATAACATCGGCTGATGAGCTGCTGGCTTAACTGCGCCGTCAGATGTCAGCCGAACGCGAAATTCGTGCGCCTATATGCTACTACAGATTGCAATTAAAAAATCCGGAACAAAGAAATTAATGATCCTGGCCCGAGAGAAAACGCAGTAGCCAGCAGCTGTAACGACCGATTGTGCAAAGGAGGAGAAAATTGATCTGGAATGTCACGATGATGTGCGGATGATAAACGCTTTCACGAAGTATAACTGGGGCAGTGGCGTAGGGTGGGGAGGCCAGAGACTATCGCCCAAGCGCAGAATTCTTAGAGGAGGGAGGACAAAATTTCATGTGAAAACAAAAAATACCACGAAATAATAAATAATAAAATAGGCTGACATAAAGCATGTCTTTCACAAAGAATTGTAAGTACTCTCTCGGAATCTATTATTGCAATGTGGGAAAACGATAAGATGACGTCTTTTCTGTTTGTTTGCTTGTCGGACAGTTTGCTGGCTTAGACTCTCTTTTAGCCCGGACGCTGGAACCCACGCTACACCTCTGACTGATGGAGAGAGAGAGAGAGAGAGAGAGAGAGAGAGAGAGCTCGTTTAAGCCAACACAACAAAAATAAAGCAGTTGGACTGAAACAGAATACTTCAAAATTGTATCTTGGTCTTTCTCGGAAAAAGCGTCATCGAAATTCAGGATCTCTCCTTAAACATCTGACATGCGTCTTACCGCAAACTTCATTGGCTCTTGTTTGGCTTTTATATTCCACTTAAAAAATGATGGCAAGCACTTGTCAATAAAGCAAATGAGACAAATGAGATGGCTGCAGATGAAATGTTTTGCAAGCGTTTGATCGTAACGTCAGAAAAGAACCTGTAACGGGACTTGAGGTATTAGACTGAGAAGTTACAGACACGGTCAGAACGACGTTAGAACGTTTCACCGGAACTAAATCAAGACTGATAGATCGATTTGCCTTTACAAGTTTACATGTTCTTGGGGAACACATTTAAGGGTCACGCCATCAGCATCAGGACATGTGTGCGGTTGTGCGGTTGGGCATGTATGCGGCTCTTATATGACAAATTACAACATAATATGTCAGGGAATAATTTAGATTTTTAGCTGTATGTAGAAACTTATGGCTTGAGAGCAGTCCTGCCCTACAGACTGCTATAAGAATAGAGTACTTTAGACTTTAGAACCTTCAGACAAATGGTTTTGAGAAGCTTGCTTTGAACAAATAAGTGTCCGAAATATTGTCAGTTATCTTTTAAAAAATGGAGAGAAAGTGACAACTTGACGAAGAATTAAATAAATCGTTGATTTTTTCAGACATACACAGAGCTCAACGTTAGAAACGCATATATATATATATATATATATATATATATATATATAAGATTCAATCAAGGATGAGATTGCTATTTGGGCTGCACCAAGACAGCTCTTCTCTCAACACAGGATGCAAAATTGCTTCATCGAGATAAGAAATCACTTGCCTGATATCTAACCTGCATGCAAACATGTTCTTAACAGCACACGCACACAGACATGTGCATTAGGCCCTATGTCTAGTTGCTATCGTAAATCTGCCTGCGGTATTAATCGACTCGTGGTTGCCTCTTTCTTTAGTACTTATCGTTATCTTTATTCAAGCACACATCTGCTACCTGCTTACAGCTTACCACTGGAGCAGTCAGGGTTCCAGACTATAGGAAGGATACAATTATATCTCTACATGCCAACTTGTAGAAGTCGCTTGGGTGATTAAAGCAATGCAACCAAGTCACGTGACCTGATGATAGTTTAATAAAGGTTTAGCGCTTCATTTGGTATAGAAATGGGCGCTTTGCAGAAGCCTTTGCCATTAATTTCGGTTGTAAAGCTGCATTCGTTTTGCAGCGATTCTTGTTAACCTAAAGACTTTAGAGAGATAATTCTATAGCGGAGTAGATTATTAGTAGAGCTGCAAGAAAATCACGTTAAACATTTGGTATATTCACGGTTGATGTTTCCAAAATGGGCAAAAGCACGGCAGATGCACGGCAAAATCACGGCAAAATCACGGCGTGTCACCTTCTGAGAGTACTTCAACTGTTGTAGAATGGTAAACAAGTATGAAACCAGGGTATATGTATAATTGTATATATATATATATATATATATATATATATATATATATATATATATATATTGCACCAAAAAGGTCATCCTAGTTTTTAGGTCTATTTCTGCATCAGAAGCTCACCATCTGGTGAAAACTCTACCATTGTTCTAAAATGTCACATCCTTCTGTCTGTCTTACTGTCTGTCTGTCTTACTGTCTGTCTTACTGTCTGACTGCCTGTCTGTCTGTCTGTCTTGCTGTCTGTCTTACTGTCTGTCTGTCTGTATGTATGTCTGCCTGTCTGTCTGACTGCCTGTCTAGCTGTCTGTCTGATTGAACCTCACGATCAGCAGTAGGCCTACTGACCTCTTAAAGTCCGAGGTGCCTCTTCTACCTCAATAATTACTCTCAAGGTCCATTTTCTAATAGATAATTAATCTTTAGCTAGGCGCTATAAAAATCAGTTAATTGCATTCTTCAAATTTCAGATATAATCCCTAGATTTTCATGCTCATCATAGGCGGCGGAAGACAATAAAAAGTACCCTAGCCCATCTACTACTGTATAAGGCCCTGAACTAGCCAACATACATTTCCAAGTGTGAGTTATAAAAAGACAGAAATGTTTATAAGATGCCTTTTAATTTAAAAAAAATTACAGAATCTTTATAAATGTGTGTTTTAAGCCTGAAAACCAAGAGTAGGTTACATTATAATAATAATAATAATAATAATGTGATTTTAAGTGGTTTAGGAGGCTAAGTAAGCCTGTGTGAAAACCACTGATGTAACCATCTGCATTCAATAACCTAGTTTATCTAGATAGCCTTTGAATCCGTTCACTGTTTCAACTGTCACTCCCACCTCGTCCAAACTGTTCCATTTGTCCACAACCCTTGCACTAAAAAAGTTTTTCTTTCTTGGACCAACCCTCTGCTTAAACATTTTGCACTTGTGGCCTCTTGTGCTGCTATAGTGTGCCAATGTAAAGAATCGATCATATGGCACATCTACTTTCCCAGTCATTATTTTGTATGTTTCTATCAAATCCCTCTTTCTCTTCTCCTTTCTAATGTTGTCAGTCCACAATATTGAAGTCTTTTTCGTAGCTTAAATTATGGCACCCATTGACCATCTTCGTTGCTCGTCTTTGCACTTTTTCTAAAAGTTCTATATCTTTTTCAAGAATGGATTCCAAGCCTGAACACAGTATTCCAGATGAGGCCTTACTAATGACTTATAAAGTTTAATGATTATCTCTTTGTCACGACTCACAATTGTCCTTTTCACCATTCCCAACATTTGGTTTCCTTTTTGCTGCCTCCATGCATTGGTGAGATGGATTCATACTTCTATGGGTGATTATCCCCAAGTCTCTTTCTTTTTCTGTTGTGGTTAGAACCTTCCCCTAAAGAATATTCATTACCATTATTAGACTTCCCAACATGCATTACAGAACATTTATCAATATTGAAAAGCATCTGCCAGTCCACAGACCACTGAAACAATTTCCTTAGATCTTCTTGTAAAATTTTTGCATCATCCTCCGAGTCTATATTTCTGCATAACTTTGTGTCATCGGCAAACTTTGAAATTTTGGACAGTAATCCTTCATCGATATCATTTATATATATTAGAAAAAGCAATGGCCCAAGCACTGAGCCCTGAGGCACTCCACTGATAACTCTTGCCCATTGCGAATGGCCTCCCTAATGCCAACCTTCTGTCTTCTTCCCTTCAACCAATTTTCAATCCATCTGAGAATATTGCCCTTATTCCACAGGACTTCAGTTTGGCAGCCAGTCTTATATGGGGTACTTTATCAAAAGCTTTGGCAAAATCTAAATATATTATGTCTACTCCCTTGCCCTTGTCTAGCTTATCAAAACCTCCTCCAGAAAGTCCAACAGGTTGGTCAGGCATGAACGCCCCTTTGTAAATCCATGCTGACTATCTTTAACAATTTTATGCCTAGTCAAATGTTCCAAAATGCTTTCTTTCAGTATTTTTTCCATAACTTTACCGATTACAGATGTTAGGCTCACTGGTCTGTAATTGCTTGGTTCACTTCGTTTTCCCTTCTTGAACAGTGGGCTGACTAATGCGTCTCTCCAGTCTTGCGGTACTACTCCAGTTCTGAGTGATTCATTGATTATCAAAGCAATTGCATGTCCTATTTCATTTCGAACCTCGTAAAGAAACTTTGGATGTAAGCCATCTAATCCTGGGCTCTTGTCTGTCTTTAAATTGGTCAAAACCTTGATAACACATTCTTTTGTACACACTATATCTGTTAGCATTTCTTCTTCATTTCCATCAAACACAATTTTGGCTTCTGGCATAGTATTTGTATTTTCCTCTGTAAATACTGAACAAAAATAGTTATTTAGAATCTGTGCAGTTTCTACATCGTCTGTTATTGCACATCCTGCGCTGTCCAAGAGGGACCGACTGTGTCCTTCGTCTCAACTTTCTATTACAATATTTGTAGAAACTTTTACTGTTCTGTTTTATATTTTTTGCTAATCTACCTTCAAAATTTGCAATAGCCATCTTGTTAGTAACTGCTGATGCTTTTCTTTTCTGAGTATACTGTTCCTCCAAGATCTTGAGTCTGTGCTGATTCTGCTCATTTCCTTTACTTGCTAATCTGAGTTTACTTAGTTTCCTCCACGCTTTGTTTTTTCGCCTTCTTTTTCGTTGCACTTCTCTTGTTATCCAAGGAAGTTTGTTATTAATTTTCTTCTGTTTGGGAATGGTCAATTCTATGACTTTGGACATACATTTTGTAAATATGCTCCAGCCTTCCTCGGTGTCTTTTCCTGTTATCTCCCTCTCCAAATCCATTTCTGTAATCATCTTCCTTGCCAGGTCATATTCTCCCTTAAAAAAGTTACGTCTATCCAGAAACTGCTTTTGTTGACCAATCCCAAAGTTAATAGTAAAACTGACCATTTGGTGATCACTTGTTGCAAAAATTCTGCCCAACCTCCACGTTGGAAACTATATTCTCCTCTCTTGTTAGAACCAGGTCTAATATGTTGTTGCCTCTTGTTGGCCTTGTCACATGCTGAAACAGAAAATTATCATTGACACAGTCCAGAAATTTCCTATCACATGATCTCTCTGTATCCAGCGTTTCCCAGTCTACATGATAATTAAAGTCACCCATTATAACAACATTTTCTCTTGATACCCTGTTCAATAAAGCAAACATTCCATTATCTGATTCTTCCATAGCACTTGGTGTTCTGTAACAAAACCCCTACCAATTTTTTCTCGGTGACTTCTGATTTCACACCATATATGCTCCTTGAAGTGATCATTTTCTATGTCTGTTCGCTCCATGGCATGCAAGCCTTCTTTAATGTAAAGTAGTACCCCTCCTGCTCCATGACCTTTGCTGCTCTGGTTTTCCCTATCTTTTCTAAACATAGCATATCCCTGTAAATTTAGTTCGGTATCATCAATGTCACACTTGGCCCACGATTCTGTGATTCCGATAATGTCTGACTCATAAGTTTTACTTGCATCTCCAACTCGGCCATTTTAAAACCCCAATCAAACTCTAGCATTTACATAAAAACAGTTCAGTGGTTTTCCATACCCTGACATACTAACTACATTACCGTTATTAATAATTTCATCTGTATTATAATTGTGACAGCTAGAGAAACCATATTCTATGTCACCCCTAGATTTATGCCTAATTACTTCCATATTATCTCGATATTTGTTATCACCTTTACTCTCTTAGACATATGGCTTTGTCTCTAACTGTCAACCTACTTAGTTTAAAGCCTT
Source organism: Metaphire vulgaris (assembly GCA_018105865.1). Lineage (NCBI taxonomy): Eukaryota > Metazoa > Annelida > Clitellata > Crassiclitellata > Megascolecidae > Metaphire > Metaphire vulgaris. The sequence continues at coordinate 8,885,024 of CM030838.1, read as the reverse complement.
ACAGCAGCATTTAACACATGCAAATATTTTCCTAGCTATTTTATCTGCACCATACCTGTTGAGATGCAGCCCATCCTTTCCCAAATACCTGTCCCAAACATCGGTCGGCGTTCAGAAACTCAGCTCCTTCGCTCTGGCACAGTTCCCACAGTTCCTCGTTGACGCTGGTCCTCTTCCTCTCCATTTCCCGTGACAGTCTGCGTGGCAAGATTCCCATCACCACGACTCGTCTTCTTCTCTTCTTTAATTCCTGCAAAATAAATTGAAACTTCTTTATTATATCTGCCTTCTCATCAGAAAAAAAAGATTATTGGTTCCACTTCGATCACACAAGTGTCACCATCCTTGTGGGTTGAGTCCAGTATCTCCTGGACATCCTCGAGCTTTGCTCCCGGCTGACAAATGGTGACAAATTTGTTGGACTGCTCCGCCAAATTTTGTCCCACTTGTCGAACATTGGAATCCCCAATGAGCACTACCCTTTTCTCAACACTGACGCTCTCAGCCTCTTCTCCAACGTAGACGAAGGTGTTCCTCGGTCTTTTGGAGCTGGCGATGTCTTGGCTCCTTAGATTTCACAGTAATCTCGCGGATTCCTTCCTTCCTCGTCTCCGACGGTGCGCTTTCCTTGACGATCTCCGCGTAGGATTTCGTCCGTTCCGCTGCTACACGCTCGCTCAGAGACTTCACGATGTGCTCCAGCTCCGTGAGTCTTTTCTGCTGGTCCATCATCGTCTTTTCCATAGCCGTGATCTTTCGGCACTGCATGCAGATATCTTCCTCGGTGAAGAACTCCGCCAGGCCGCTCATGCTACAAGTATCGCAAACAGCCAAAGTATCTTTTTTAGGAGCCATTATTATTTCCAGAAGATGAGAGATGTTTAATAAACTAAATTTTGTTTTGAATTTATTAATCCAAATGTTATTTATTGATCCAAATGTTATTTATTACACGTGATTATCCTTATATCGCTCACTGGCGATTTTTTTTTAAAATCTGCTTAGAAATTTTTACAAAAACACTTCAACTTCCCTTTTATTGGCTTCGCTTGATCCTCCAAACACTCGCTTGTCAAAACGATGTCAAAACGATGTTAAATACTGCAAAAACCGCTAGTTTTTCCACAAACTAATTCGCACGTATGATAACGCTCAACGCACCATAGAGTACTTATCTTCACGATGTGAATTAATGTAAGGTTACAAATTTAAAATTTATTCAAACAATTTGAAGTTCTTTCTTCTTAAAACTTTTAAAAGTACCCCGGCCTGGGCCGACGGGGCCGATAGGAGTGCGCCGCCTATGATGCTCATAATTTCATACGACTCTAGTTTTGCTTTGCGGTAAAGGACGGCGTTTGACAAATCCATAATGTTTTCTATATTTTCTTTAGTTTGCTGTTCTGTTGGCTTTCATCATGGCAGCTGAAATTGCCGGAGCGTTGACTGCGTTCTTCCTACAAACAGAAGTATGAATAGCTCAGTTCTAGATTTGATTCATTGTACTCTATTCTGTGTAATAATAATACGATCCAAGATCTGACTATCGGGAGCATAACAATTCTTACGATATTTGTGGCCAGTGACATAGCGTGACTTTCGGGGGCCCAGGGGGCATTCTTGATATGGGGCCCCTATAGGATATGAGGGCCCCTTTAATCTAAAAATAAGGTTTACTCCCTAATTCAGTAATTACTCACTTTGTAGCAGTAACATTGAAATAGTAGTAAAATGTAAAAATAAATAATTGTTTAGTAAGTTGCAACCACTCTTCAGGGGTCCCCTTCTTCCGGGGCCCGGTAGGGCTTTCTGCAAATTTTCCCCTCGCCCTCCCCACGTAACGTATATATATATATATACACATATATATACGCTTGTTTCACATTTCTGCACCTGCATACACTGAGAAGAGCTAATTACGAAGTAATAGCAAAACAATAAAACAACAAGCCTATGATAGTCAACAGAACAGACACTCATAGCTGCTCTAGCATTTCGTAACTGTCAAATTAGATGATCTGTGAACAATTTAGGACGTTTTCTCTACGGATCGCGCTTTACACGCACTCATGTCGAGTTCGAAATTGCTGTGTGTCAATTTAATAGCTGGAGCTTTACATCGTGAACGACATGTTGATGACAATGCATATGTACAACCGTTCGGAAGCCATCAGGACCGCATGGGACACGGCACAACGAGAGGTCGGAACATCATAGACCATCAGTTAACTGACCAATGTACTTAATAATGAGTATTATACTTCATCACATCTTTAAAAGGGAAACGGAAGTTGTCCTGGCTACCCCCCCCCCCCCAAAGACGGTAGTTTTGCTGCCAGCCCTGAATGCATGCATCATAGTCGCAAAACTACCACCTTCATAAATATAGACAAGCCAAGGCAAATAGCAAATATTTATAATGCTCTCAGTCCGCGACAATGATCTCTAGAACCAGATGAGAGTCTCTTCTGGGAGATCTTCCCGTAGACCTCTTGAAGAGACGGAAAGTCCGAATCTCAAGATCAATCAAGATCAAGATCAAGATCTCAAGATCGGTTTATTTGTAAAAACTATTGCGGATTGTAATTTTTGTAGTTCTGTTCTGCATGCACCTACAATCCTACATACAATGAGAAGAGCTAATTTCATCATCCCTGAACTAGATAAAAGAGACTGGGAACCTCAATTCTGACAATTGTAATTTGCTTTTAAAAAGAAATGTTGCATGCGAAAGCACGTGGAGATATTGTATCCGAGGACTAAGTATGCGTCCATGACGTAATAAGCATAGAATGACGTTTAACCATAGAGCCAATAATGAGAGATCACCGAACTCTCCTATAGCGCCGTTTAGACAGAGAGGCAGAGGCTAAAGCCTGATTATAAAGCGAGGCGTTCGTCTGTGCTTTTAGTTCAGCTGCTGTGGAGTGACTGACTTCCGGAACTGGGAAGTTGTCTTTAACGATTCGACGTCTTCGCTTCCGGACTCGTGTTGCGTCGAAGAAAGGCCACGAAATTCATGCAAACGAGAATTCCTAAACCAACACAACGACACGCAGACGGACGTCTACTCAAACATCTACGCACAGGTACTGAAAATACAAAGGCTCGGTCTCAAAAGTACAGATAATTATAATACTGCAGTTTAAAGCTAACCCAGGTATCATGCGTGGCAGTGCTGGGCGATAATGGGAGATTCTCTGCTCTGAGTCTGACAATTTTTCCATCATGTCACGCTGGGACAGTTTTTGAGTTTCTGAAAAGTAGTTTATGAGTCTAACTGAATTCAAACCGAAATCTATCACTACCAGGGAGACTGTTTGAAGGGGTGGAACGACGAAAACCCCGCGTATCCGCTAACCACTAAAGGGTCGTCGTTAATCGGTCAGGAGCAGTAGCAGTGCTTAATCTAGACTCTGGACTCTGGGGGGAGGAGGAAACTGACAAAGCCGGGGGAAGTCAGCTAGGGGGCTGCTGTTAGTTGATGTAGTATGCCAAAATTTCCGGGGCAATTTGAAATTTCCGGGAGGCAGGGGCAATTTCACCCAGGCCTAGATTAAACCCTGGTCAGGAGTCACCTCCAAATTCCCAGCATATCGAATATTGTTCATGTACGAGACGAGTGGAGGCCAGTTAATTTCTTTACAGACATTAAAAGGCGAGCAACCTGTGCAGTGGCCAAGCAGTTTCAATCAATGTTTGAATGTCGGGGTTTGGAGAAAGTCGGTTAACCCCCTATTGCTTGAAGCTAATCGTCCAATTGGGTCGAAAATTTGTTTTAAAGCCAACCGACTCCCTTAGAGCAGAGTTTCCCAAACATTTTGGAACCGCGGCGCAGTTCAGCGGTTTTTTAACGAGCCGCGACCCTAATCATAGCATGCAATATCAAAAATGCATTAGGTCATCTAGCGAACGTAATTTGAAAAGAATCTTCTGAGTTTTGAATAAATGGCAAACAAAATATCTGATTCAATTTGAATGAAAATACGACAAATATATTTGGCAGAATTATTCATATTTTTGTCAAATAAGACAAAATGAGAGAAATAGATGTTGAAATTTCTTGAATATTATCTTGTTAAAAATTTTCAGGAACATACCCTTTTTACGCGTCTTGAAAATCCTATGAATATGGCAAATTCGCTTAACCGCCAGGTTACCTCACATCAAAACATCAGATTCATCATCATCATCATCATCATTAACCGTGGGCTCATCGCCCGTTGGTGTATAATGCCATCTCCACAGTTTTCTGCCATTCTTTCCTGTCCGTTGCTCTGTGACTAAGATCCTGTAAACTGCTTCCACACCATTCTTCAATATCATCACACCATTCCTTGTGTGGTCTCCTCTCTTATTGGCACCTCCATTATTCCAAACATTAGAGCTTTGATCTTTCTGTCCTCTTTCATTCTGCATATGTGTCCGAAAAATTGAGTTTCCTTTGTTTTACTCTTTCCAGCATGGTTTGTTTGGGCTGAATTCTCCTGTATAGTTCTTCATTTGTGATTTTTCACCCATCCGATTCGTAGTATTTTTCTATAACATTTTCTTTCAAAGGCTAGTATTTTTCTTTCCAGGTCTTTGGTGATGGTCCATGTTTCGCATCCATATAAAAAGCTGCTGAAGATACAGGTTTCAGTATTTTCTTTTTGTTTCAGTGCTTATTGATTTGCTTTTCCAGATCTTATCCATTGCCATCAGTTGATCTAGAGCTCTTGCTGCTATTCTTGTGACCTCTTGTCTGCAGTCTAAGTCATGTGTCATATTGCTTCCAAGATAGGTGAAGTTTTCTACGTTCTCTACTTCTATTCCATTTACTTTAATTTTTCTTTTGATCTCTTTGTCGCCAAACACCATTGTCTTTGTCTTCTCAATGTTTATCGACAGTCCATAGCGCTCAGCTTCATTGCTCAGTATCTGTACCGTGTTTTCCAGATCATCTTCATTTCCCTCTAGGATGTCAACATCAGATTCCCTATTGTTATTGGAGTTTCAGAGCAAAATGGTCAGAATACGCTTTCTTGCGTTATTGCGAATTAAGATTAAATTTTAAAAGTAGACCTACTATAGGCCAGGGTTTCCTAAACTTTTGGAAATGCGACCAACTAAGCGGCTTTGTAGCATGCCACGACCCTGCAAACTTATTGTCAACTATAATTGGATTAAAACACTATTAATTTTAAAATAAGCCGTGTGGAGGATTACAGAGTAACAGAAGTATAAATTTTTTAAAACTTAAGCCTACTTGCAATTTTCAAGGCTTGTGACATTGTGGTATTGGTTAGAAAATGACACTTAAATCTAATTCCGCGCTACCCCGCGACCCACTAGACAGAGCCGTGAGCAGTGGCGGCTCCACAGGGGGCTACTTTATTAATTTGCTTATTTCAACAAGTTATCGTGACGACATATTTGCTTGTTCGCATAATTAATAGGAAAAGCTGCTGAAGAGGTGTACGTAAATACAATCGGTAAAATCAAAATTGTGTGGTAACGAGACAGTGGCGTCTCCAGGATTCGGCAAGTGGGAGGGCCGTTGGGGTGGCAACTTCTAATCATGGGGGCCAACCATTTGTTGTTAGATATGTAGTATTAAGTACAGTAGCGTCATTTCACACTTTTCTTGGGGGCGAGAAAATTTTTTGCCAAATTTTAGGCAAATTTTAGGCAATTTGTGCAAATTTTAGGCAATTTTTGGCAATTTTGTTTGCAATTTTGGCAATTTTTGGGCCAATTTTGGCAAATTTGAAATTTTTAAATATTTTTTGGTAAATTTTTATACTGCATATAGTATAGTATATATATAGTATATATATAGTATAGGGTCTCAACAGGGGAGGCCACTGGGGGGCCAGTATCTTAGTAGGGGGCACGGCCCCCTGGCTCCCCCGGTGGAGCCGCCACTGTAACCAGACAAGCGTGGCTCCATTCACTCAGGATGAATGATCGCCCACGCAGGCCGACCGAGTTGAATGCTAGTGTCATAACGCAATAGTACTGCAATATAAATATCTACGAATGACACAATATTCTACGAATGACCTCTGCAAGTCTACATGTATGGCCTTGATATCTTTGTTTCAGAGCTGTGCAGAGGCTGTTGGAAAATGGCTGTCGGATAATCTCTCCATCATCGTATTGCTATGCGTTGCCTTGGCAGCCGTTCAGGTAAGGCAATGACCGCACAGCAGCAGCAGCAGCAGCTGACAGTTGCCTCCAGAGAACCCCATTACTATTGTCTTTAGGTTGTACTCCATCTTTGAAAGAGTCAGGAGAGAAGTTGAGAGCAAATGGTCATAAATGCACGCAAATACGCTCGACTTCAATCAGATGTGGCTATGGGTTCATTTTGTAAACCCAACTCAACCCATCAAATCTCCAACCAAACAGTGGCGGCTCCAGGATTTGGCAAGTGGGGGGGCTTTGGGGTGGCAACTTCTAATCGTGGGGGCCAACCATTTGTTATTTAATGTATGTAGCATTAAGTATAGGGTCCCAACAGGGGGACCACTGGGGGGGCAAGCACTCAATAGGGGGCACGGCCCCCCTGGCCCTCCCGGTGGAGCCGCCACTGCAACCAAACCCAAACTATACGGGCAATTGTAGTATTCACCTAACTCAACCCAACCATACATCTAGTAACTAAAATCCAAAATCAACCAGCTTATCGGTAAGCAACATTAGGCATACTACATAAAATGCGCACTAACCGAGTTTTGACAAATTAATATCTCGAAAACTAGAAGAACGGACTCACGAAGCATGCACATTAAGTGTAAAATAGACCAAATGTAAGATGGGTACAATTTATATATTTTGCATAGCATTTGTTTATAAACAATGGTACCCAACCCACCATGACTGCCTAAATTTCTGATCCATCTAAACGCAACCCATGGGTTAACCCAACCTATGGCCAACTCTGGTTTCAACATGAAATCGTGCTGTCCATGTTTATACACAATATCATCAATACTATCAATGCAGCTGTTATGTGACTAAAGATAGCAGCATGTGCCGATGCAACTGGAGTTTTTGTGTCTAAAAAACGAGAACACGTGACTTCAAATGAGTGATGAGTGCCATTATTATTGCTGGAAATCGCAAATGCTTCAGATGACGTAAATAGATGCATCAAAAGCGATTGCCTTATGCGTTCCAGGGACGCAATAAAAGCGTGCATTAGGCTAATCGGCATACAGCCTACACACACCTCGGATATATACAGTATATATATATATATATATATATATATATATATATATAGGTGTGCTAATAAATCCCTCGATTTTGAAGCGATGGAACTTTCTTAATATTTAAGGTACAAAGGAAATAAAAATACAAAAGTTGAGACGATTTACTTAAGAATTCGAAAAATGTAAGGTAATTAACATTGCTGTAACACAGGGTTTCACAAGCATTTTGGACCTGCGGCCCACTTTAGCGGTTTTGTAGCGCGTAACATAATATGCAATATAAAAATGCATCTGGTGCCATCTGGCGAACGTTATTTGAAAAGAATCTTGTGAGTTTTGAATAAATGGCAAAACGAAAGCTCTGATTCAACTTGAATGAAAGTATGGCAAATATATTTGGCAGAATTATTTATAGTTTTGCCAAATAAGACAAAAGGAGATAAATGGATATTGAAATTTCTTTAAAATTATATTTTTAAAATTTTCCCCGGAACATACCTTTGTTACGCATCTTAGAAATCTTATGAGTAGGGCAAAATCGCTTAACCGGAAGATTGAAACCCAAAATTCAAGCAGAAATTCCTATTGTTAACGGAGTTTCGCAGCAAAATGATAGGAATACGCTTTCCTTGCATTATTGAGAATTAACGTTAATTTTTAAAAGTGTTATAGGCCAGGCAGGGTTTTCGAAACTTTTTAGAACTGTGCGACTCACTTCAGCGGTTTTCTAACATGCCGCGACCATGCAAACTTATTGTCAATTAAAATAGGATAAAACACCAATCAATTTAATATAAGCCGTGTATGGAGGATTCATCATCATCATAGTTGCTTTCTGCCAGCTCATTAGCGGCAATAGCTAGACACAAAACTTTTCCATTTATCTTTTCCGTTGTTAATCTCATTCCATCTATTATTGTCATTTGATATCTTTCGAAGTCTTCTTTGATGTTATCCATCCACTTTTTCCTGGGTCTTCCTCTTCCTCTTTTCCTTCTTTGTATGTGTAGAGTGCTTTATATGGGAGTCTGTTGCTTTTCATTCTATTTACATGTCCATACCATCTAAGTCTTCTTCTTCTGATTTTATCTATTATTGTCTCTTTCATTCCCAGTCTTTTCCTGATGTCTTCATTTCTTATTCTTTGTAATTTACTTACTCCCAATATCTTTCTCAAGCAACTCATTTCTGCCACCAATAGTCTGTTTTCATCTGCTCTTTTTAATATCCTAATCCTAATATCAATAGTATGGAGGATTGCAGGTATATAAGTTTCTTAAAACCTAAGCCTCCTTTGCAACTTTCAAGGCTTCTAACATTGTGGTATTGGTTAGAAATGACATTTTTGAATTTAATTTCGTGCTCCGCCTTGACCCACTAGAATGAACCCTGCGACCCACTTTTGAGGCCCGACCCACAGTTTGGGAAACACTACTCTAACCCACGACGAAGAAAAACGGTAACAAACAGGTAGACCCGGAATTGACGTCTTTACAACATTAACATACGATGCGTCACGTAATCGCTTGAAACAAAGTTTGCTACAGACTACGGAAGGTAGTCTTAGTACAAACTATGTTCAATGTGTCCCCACTTTAGCCCGAACAACCAGTAACATTCTGCCCAACCACTCGTCAGTCGCCTTGTCTATAGATACATCAAATCCTGTCCGATCTGATCGCAACACAATGTTAGCACTTCTTTCAGATGATCCACGTCACGAATCTTTTGTTGTAGTTAGACATCTTGCATAAAATTCAGTTAACATAATTCATAAATTATGTTGTAAAATATGGCAGACTGGAGAATGGCCTAATGACTGGTTAAAATCAATATTTATTCCAATACCAAAAAAAGGTGATAGGAAAGAATGCACAAATTATAGAACCATTGCATTGATATCACATACAAGCAAAGTCATGCTTCGAGTAATACTGAATAGAATTGACAAAAAGATGGAGGACGAAGTGGCAGAAGAACAAGCTGGTTTTAGGAAAGGGAGAGGAACTAGAGATCAAATAACCAATCTCAGAATTCTTATGGAAAAAGCAAAAGAATATCAACAACCATTGTACATGTGCTTTATAGATTATACAAAAGCCTTTGATTCTATCTCTCATGAAAAGCTCTGGTATGTCATGCTAGATATGGGATTTCCAGCACATCTAGTACATCTTCTAATGAATTTGTATAAAAATCAAAAAGGAGCAATAAAAATCAATGACATAATAACAGACTGGTTTAGAATTAGAAAAGGTGTTAGGCAAGGCTGCATATTATCACCATTTCTATTTAACATCATATCAGAAATGATAATGAGAAATGCATTGCATGGATTTAAAGGAGGGGTCAAATTAGGAGGAAAAACATTCAACAATTTGAGATATGCTGATGATATAATCCTAATAGCAACATCAGAAGAAGAATTACAGCAACTGATTGACAGAATAAGTTTGGAAAGTAAAAAAATATGGCCTACACCTTAATGAAACTAAAACAAAAGTAATGACAACAAGTGGAAAGAAAATTAAGATTACTGTTAATGAAAAGAATCTTGAACAGGTGGACAAATTCACATATCTAGGAGCAATAATCAGCAGTAATGGAAATCTTGAAGAAGAAATAAACTCACGAATAGGAAAAGGCAGAGAAGTAATGAGGAAATTAAAAACTGTCTGGAAAAGCAACAAAATCAGCATGAAAACAAAGGAAGATTAATGGAATGTATGGCATGGAGTGTAGCAACTTATGGATGTGAAAGCTGGACCATCAAAAGAAAATAAGACAAAGACTAGATGCCTTCTGAAATGTCTCTCTCAGAACAATGCAAAGAATATCATGGACAGAAAAACAAACAAATGAAGAAGTCATGAAAAAGCAAATACTAAAACGAAAACTCTTTAACATCTGCCAAAGAAGAAAACTGAGTTATTTTGGTCATATACAAAGAAACAACAAAGATAGCCTACAGCAAACAATACAACAAGGTATCATGCCAGGAAAAGAAAAAGAGGTCATTTAACAGAAGATGGGTGGACGACATAGAAGAATGGACTGGAATGGCTATAACAACAGCAATCAAAGCATCAAAAGAAAGAACTACCTGGAAATGCCTGATTCATGACGTCACCTCATCTTCAACTAATGAAGGAAAGAGGAAATGATGATGATGATAAAATTCAAACGAAACTGCTCAGTTTTGCCAGTAATATGTACCTGTTTTAGAATGCAAAATTTTATGTAATTCCATGCAGGTTTACGCTTGTTACTACAAAAGTTTAGAGGACCAGTTATTTCTGGACACAGTATATATATATATGTATATATATATATATATATATATATATATATATATATATATATAACTGAGCCTCGAAATTTGCTCGTTTCTCAGTATTTCAGTATTTTGCGAATGAATTCGGCACTGGTCGGTGATAAATCAACGGCGAATGAATGACCTATGGCGCGATCAGTGACGGACATTTCTTTACTTAACAACGACTGAAATAATTGCGGAATCCGTCATTGATTTTGCGTCGTTCAGCGGTTGTTGTGTGATCGACAGACTTGAAAATTGATAAATTTGTTTCAACTGGTAAATTTGCGCACTACGATGCATTTCTCAGTCTCAAACACCCGTCCTGCGTAATGCCTAAATTTAGCTCAGTACACGACCCCCAGTAGACGACTTGATACAATGTTCAAAACTGCTGGTTGTTTAGTTGACTGCGGCGAGTCGTAAAGCAGAGATTTGTTCTCTTACGTGTGTCGTAGAAGAAGATTATGTCGATGTGCAGGATTTGCAGTATTAGCCATAATCGCGGGCAGACGATAACAGATCACTTACAAAGTGGCAGTTGGAAAAACGCGGCAAAGCTGACGCCGATGCAAGTGCTTCGTCTGAAAGGCAAATCACATTGGCAGGTTGCTACCAGCGTCAGCCAGAGGTAGCCTATCTGCTGCATGCAAAGGAATACTTGGTTGTAAATCTTACTCAGTCGTTCATAAATAAATAACTCTTGTGATTATCTCGGCCTCTTGGTCTCTAAGCCCAAACAACTAGCTATCACATTAAAAACCAGGATTCTAAGACGGCTGGCCTAATCTGACTCACAGGAGGAAGCAGTGGCGTAGACAGGATTTTGAAATGGGGCACATCGACATATAAATATTAAATAGTCGTGAGGAGCAAAAAGCACGTCGCCCTGTCCTGTAGCACTTCCTTTCTCTAGCTGTCTAGCACATTCCACTTTCTTGCATTTTCCTTTTCCTAAATCTCATATTGCTACCTACCTATCCCCTCTAAACTAGCGCGAATCTCACGACCGGTTTCAGTCCGAATAGGGGGTCGGGTTCCTGGCTACCCCGATGACAGAAAGAAGACAATTCTTCATTTGTTCCTTATTTACGCGCCGAATAGAAGATTGTCCGCAATAAAACCAAAGGTTTACCAAACGATTAATACGATCAGCTTAAACTCAATGACGCTTTAATCACAGATCACGCAGCCAGGAAGATGTCAGTCACCCGAGGCTCGGCTCTCTATGTAGACGTTATAGACAAAAGTGATCAATTTGGCCCTTTTCGAAAAGTACCAAGCTGGCCCTTTCCAAAAGTGCGATATTGGTAGTTTTTAAAAGTGCCAATTAAACAGGTACTTTTTATATCGAGCAGACCCACACAAATAAATTTCCATAACTAATCTGCCTAATTATTCCAAACTAGAGAGATTCAATTCACCATAAAAGTTCTCAATTTAGTAAATGGAACGTCGCGGGGACCCATGTAAATTGTAATTACAAAAAAAAATTGCAGCGGCGAGCCGAGTAATTAGGCAAACTGGAAAGCGGAATCTGGAATTATTTGCCGCGGAAAACTGTGGATCCTATTAATAGACCTGTTGATCGCTACAGTGACACCTTAGTGATACGCACTCTGATACAAGAAGCAGATACGTATAACAGGGCGCAGTCTGCGTTGTGCACTTGTCGATGGCGTGGTTCCATTAGGCGTCTGCCATGTTGCGTTGTATTCGCCTTTAGAAGTTCAAATTGAACTCGACCCTAGTATATTTCCGTCATAAAAAATAGCTAGTATACACCAGCTATTTTTCGGGTCATTGGGGAGCTTGTGAATCAGACGCGTCGGTGATGACGGTGAGCTTTAGGATTGTTTGCTTCATTCATCTCCGATCAGATTACTAGTCGGTGGAGAACTGAGATGGTTGCTTTTCTCTGTGTAGTAAGGAGAAAGTTCTTGCGTTTATATACGAAAGCCTCTGTTGCTTCTATACTTCTGCGACCAGGGTATTTGAATATTGTGCAGTTGTCTCTATATAGTGTTTTGCAGCTGCTATGATTTTGGCAATGTCTGCTCTTTGTCAGGCTCGCATTTGTTTTGACTTCTGCATCAGGCTTTCTGACATCAGCTCCGCTTCAAACGAGGCGGTTCAGCAAACGTCTGTGTGAATACAGCGCAATAGAGTTCCTGTGGCTTTATTCGAATGGCAATTTGATTCAGTACATGAAAATGAGGTTCTTCTCTGTCATAAGTTAGCTATAGAAGTCTTTTTTCTACTTGCCATCCAGAGGTCATAAGGAAATTAGGCGTTATCTCTACTCCAAAAAAGACACCAAGTCATATTCGATCAGTCACCATTGACCATCACATTCGAAGCATTTCTAAAACAAATAAAAACTATTCTTTAAAGTGGTCTACGAGGCTAAGTTATTCGGTGAGAAAATCACTATAGAGCCTAATTACCCTTTACATTTAATGACCAAGTTCTCCTTATACTGAATTTCTTCTTCTTCATCATCTTCTTCTTCTTCATATTCCTTATGGGAGTGATCCATAAAGTACGTCACGCTATTTTTTTAAAGTTTTTGATCCCCTCCCTTTGTCACAACCTGTCACAAATCTCGGAAATCCCTAAAGCGTCCTCTATCGTCCTCTATAAATTGCGTCGCTTAGGTCTTCTAATTAATATATTCGAGTTTTGCGTTCGGTTTTCAGCAGCGAAACATATAGATATTCATCAGTCAACTTTCAGCAATGACGATGAATGTATTTGGGATTGAAAATTCCACGTACCTAGTAGAAATTCACTAGTTACTATACACCAGTGATAACTTCTATCAGAATACATCCATCACAAGAGAAAGTAAACTGTCACCGCGGTTTTATATTACGGAAAGTGTGACGTCACGGTGGTCTGTGTCCCTCCCCTGTCATTAACTGTCCCACTTTCTTAAACTTCTCCCCTTGAGCCTGATGTACTTTATGGACGGTCCCTTCTTGTACTCTTCCTCTTTCCCATCTTTTATGTTCTTCTTTCCTTACCGATTTGAATTCTTCAGTGATTTGCTATAATCCTCTCTTACCTTCAGCACTATTTATCGTTCTGTTTGCCTCACCTGTTTATTCTTTGTCGTGTCTTTGTATGACGATGCACAGGTGCGGTCTCCTTACTTTGCTCTTTCGGAGTCTTTGTGCTTATCATCATCCAACCTCGTTTTGAAACATTTATATATGTCTTAATAGTATACAGTGTAGACAGCGTAAGAGAAGCAACAAAAACTAAAGACAACATCGAACTGATAAGGAAAGCCAGAAACAGAGAAGAGTGGAAATCCATCGTCGCCGACGTAGCAATACATGACACTTGAAGAAGAAGAAGAAGAAGAAGAAGAAGAAGAAGAAGAAGAAGAAGAAGAAGAAGAAGAAGAAGAAGAAGAAGAAGAAGAAGAAGAAGAAGAAGAAGAAGATATTTCTCATGTGACCAGGACTTTTTTCAACGAGTATCCATTATCATCATCACCATCACCCCCACAATCATCATCATCATCACCACTTTTATTACTATCATCGCACCCACTACCATCATCATCATTGTCATCATCACCACTGCTACCAATATCATCATCATAGTCATAGTGGTCGTCATCATTATCATCTTCATCATCACCACCACCACCATCACCCATTACAAATGCCACTACCACCACCAACATTATCATCTTTCGCTCTCATCGTCATCATCATCAGAAGCATAATCATCAGAGGCATCGTCATCATTGTAGGCATAATCATATCAAGCATTATCATCGTGATCATCGCAATCATCGTCATCGTAGTGATCATCGTCATCATCATCATCATCATCATCAGGACCATAAAAACATCTAATTCATAATCATAAGCATCGCCATCATCTGTACCACAGTACTGATCTTAAGTAATGACTAACATCATCACGACCACTGTCATACTTATGATAATCGTCATCATTGTCAGTGATCGTATTGACGTTTCAGCTGACGGATTGTTTCGTTGGTGGTAACAATGGAGAATGTTTACGGAAATTAAGCCCAAATTGGAATTTTGCTGGTATTATTAGTTTTCGCAAACGCGCCATTTTATACAATTTAAGCTGTAGCATTGGGTTCAAAGCCAACATCTTCTTCGTCATTTTCCGTAAACATAATCAAAACCGTTGAAACCGCTAACATTATTGACAGAAACTATTTTAGAAGAAAAAGCGGAAGATAAGATATTAAGCTAAGGCCAACATTTGGAATAAATCAATTTTCAGTCTTTTCACAATATAATATATGATAAATATGTATTATGGTGATATATATATATATATATATATATATATATATATATATATCACCATAATACATATTTATATATTTATATATATAATAGAAATTAATCAAGTTCAATACTGCCAAAATTGTAATTAATAAATTAAAGGTGTTCATTGACTCAGTTTACAGGAATCATTCTGACGTGCTCTCTTGCTCGAAAGATTCGCCTGGAATCGGGAATATCCTAGAACAGGACGTTGATTTTAGCTCACGACTGATCCATGATGTACTACAGAATCGATGCAGAATCTGTACAGAATACTGGCATTGAATGCTCTTGGAAAGCCTCAAAGAGATCCATTCATATGTACAAGGGATACTTGCCTCTTTATAAACTACGAAGACCAGATTATATTTCTAATTCTGAGACCAACATGTTCTTCGTGAAGACAATTTCGGAATCAGAAGATAACTGAGAACCTATTTGAACAATCTATCGTTTTTTTGCATGCGGATTATAATGCTTTTTTGGCTTGGCGACTTGACTTCTGGTATATTTTTAAAAAAATTGTAAGACAATTGCATGCTTGGTACATTTTGCACAATCTTTTGTATTTTAGTTTCACTGTCACTGACTGAAAAAAGAAAGCTGATCTGATGATATTTGGCATGCCGTCCAAATAGATTGCACAATTACAATAGGAATTTGTTGTAGGAATTTATGCTAATTGTATAATGTTTGTCTTTAGATGAAATCTGTCAGTCGCTTTGATATACAGTGTACATAGATAACTTGGGTTAGACTTTAGGAAGTGACATAAAGATTTAAGACAGGACTCTAAGCTCTAGTATTAGCCCAATTGGGTACAGCGATGAATTTGTTGACTACTAACTGTTAATGTTGAATTGACCGTGTGATTATAAACCTGGCAGTTAGGCCAACATTGCTGTCGATAATGTAGAAACATCTTGAACACTTACTTTACGCTGATTGCGTTCTGCAAAACCATGATGGGAATGAATGGATGGGTGAATCTTGGTGATTCTCACATATGGCAGACCCTACCGAGCCACTTGAAATCTTATTGCTGCTACTATTACTACTAATACTAGCACTACTACTACTAATATTACTCAATGGCGTCATTTCACACTTTTCTTGGGGCGAGAAAATTTTTTGCAAATTGTTGACAAATTTTTGCACATTTTGGGCAAAATTTGACAAATTTTAGGCATTTTTTGCAATTTTTTTGCAAACTTTTTGCAAATTTTGAGCAATTTTGGCAAATTTTAGGGCCAATGTTGGAAAATTTGCAATTTTTTAATATTTTTTGGCAATTTTTGCAATTTTTTTTGCACATTAATACATTATAAATTAATATTTTCATTTTTTGGGGCCACGGCCCCCAGCCACCTAAATGACGCCTTTGCTACTACTACTACTACTACTACTACTACTACTACCGGTACTATTACTATCTATTATTATTATTATTATTATTATTATTACTGCTTCTGCTATTACTACTAATGTTTTTTTAAAATAAAGCTGTAACATTTTTGACAATATCATTATCTGTTTTCAAATCAAACAATAAGAACGAAAACGGAGTGAAAAAGAAAGGAGATAACTAAGCTAATGTTTACAAATAAGGTTGCCATATCTCCATTGCCATGTCTCCAAAATACTGGACACCTGTCTAGGCGGCAAAAAATGCAAACGTAACAAGGTGAACCAGGGAAAATTTTATATCATATATTTATCAAAGCTATTGAATCGTAACTTGGTGATTTTGCAAGTTCATTCAAAACTTCAAATCCGTTTTCTCAAAATGTTACTATTTTGGACAGGCCACTCTGGTCCTCAGTCCACCAAATAATATACATTGTAAATATAACTAAAATATCACTAACGTCTCTTTAAATATATGTAAACTGTAAGCTTACCGCTTGCTAAAATTAATAAAAGAAACTGTTACATGACTTCGTATTGATTTACTCGATTCGGCTGCTTTTATTGATATCTTGTTTTTTCAATTGTATACAATATAGGCCTACTTAAAATTTACATCTCACTAATTCGAATCTCTTCCACGTAGTTAATAGATGAAGTGAGCCAATGGCATTTGAGCCAAAACAGGCCCTTGAAACCGCAAATGACAATACCAATACTTTAAAAAATTAATCTTATTTCGCAATAAAGCAAGGAAAACGTGTTGCGACCATTTTGCTCTGAAACCGTGGCGGCCCCGGCTCGCGGTCTCGTAGCGCGGCCGGCGGTCGGGCGGTCCCCAACGCCCGCTTGTTCTCCCGATCGCCATCTGCCGCCGACTCTGCCCGATCGGCGGCGTCTGTTCGATTTTCCGGTTCTCCGAAATCAGATTAGGTGTCCGCGGCTGCCGGGCGGGCCGCATACTGAGGACGGCCGTTCCTCAACATTGGGTTCTCATTTTCCTCCTCTGACTATCTATCCATTCCGGCTCCGGCCTCGTCCGAAAGACGCTTTAACTCATTCCTCTTATCGCTGGCCACCGCTTGGCCTCGGCGCCTTAAGTGATTTCGGTACATATTCTTGGTCACTGGCTTCGACTTGGTCCCACGTCTCTTCATTCTCAGTAATCTGACCATTTTCCGCTCTCTCAAAGACAGGCGGCGTTGTATATCCTCTGTTGCGGCTTCCTAGCACGCTTGGTAACTTCTTATCTCGTTTCTAGACGGGTAGCGGCGTCTATTTGTTTTCGCAGCTCTTTCACCAAAACCCGAGGTTACCGTACCTGAATGGACTGTGATCCACTCTTTTCCTTGACGGTCAATTCACCCAAACTGACTTTCCGCGCCTATACGACAGGCGGCGTCTGTCTCCTTCCTTGGCTCAGAATTGACCTCCTGGGCACTAACGTGACCTCAGGTAGGCGATTCTCATCACAGCCAAGACTCACCTTCACTGACAATGCGCTGAGACTCCGACGTCTCAGCGACTTCGGACTTCCATGGACACGAATGTAACTTGCCTTTTATTGGTTTATTATTATTTATTAACAAACCAAGCAACAATGAAAACAATGGCTACAGTGGCAACACTGGTAACACGGACAAAGACGCGTTGGCTAGACGCACCCCTGGTTCGCCAATAACTAGCGCCACTCGAGGAATGCAATCACTAGCCTTTGATACGTCA
>CM030838.1:8787185-8866952 GCA_018105865.1 Metaphire vulgaris | reverse complement strand
CGCGTCCAAAGCAATTTTTCCACCGTCTCAGTTATCACATTACTATACGTATGCGATCTGGCTCCACTCAAGTACTCCTCGTGCCGAGGAAACGCCTTGCCACTGCCGGAGAACACGCCTTCCCGGTTGCCGCAGCGAAATTCTTATCAGTGTTCAAACATCATCTTCTCTGGAAATATTTAAGAAGCGACTGAAGACTTGACTGTTCGAGATCAGCTACTCTGATAAATCCTGACCTATCAACCATGAACTATGTAATGTGTTCAAGTAGTCCTCCTAGGACAATTTACCACATAAATCTTAACTTTCAACTAGAAAGATGCTCGCTTCGCTCGCGCTCGCTTTGCGCTCGCGCTCGCTTCGCTCGCAGTGCAGGATAATACTAATCCAATACCTATACCTAATACCCAATCATTGAATTCATGCTGAACAACATTTCAATGATCGCCACCTAGCCAAGCTCTGCGCCACGTAATAATTAGGCCTATGTACGTTAAAATCACGCAACTGTGGCCATTTGTGACGCTGTACACGTATTTTTGTGTACGTTAAAATGTACGTTAAAATTGCGCAACTACCTCAGGCTGCGAACAATTGTTACCAATAGCAACGTCGTCGCACGCCCAGCCCTCTGACGCTGCAATGACTCGACTAAACCCGTGTTAAACTACCGTACTACGATTCTACGAACAATTGTTACCAATAGCAACGTCGTCTTCGAACATCGTCCACCAACGCATCGCGACGTAAGGACTAAACCGTCTCCCAATAGTCAACGCTCGCCCACCAACGCATCGCGACGTAAGGACAAAACGGTCTAAACCGTCTACCAATAGTCAACCAATGAGAACGCTTGAAGGTAACAGACAGAGAGACATACAGATAAGGATTTTAATTAATATAGAAAGATGCTCGCTTCGCTCGCGCTCGCTTCGCTCGCAGTGCAGGATAATACTAAAACCCAATCATTGAATTCATGCTGCTGAACAACGTTTCAATAACGTACATACGCCACGTAGCCAAGCTCTGACGCTGCAACGTACGCTTCGTCAAACGCTTCGCGTGGCCGTTCGCTTCGCGTCGCCGTTCGCTTCGGGAGTTGTAGGCCTTACACACTATGACGCTGCAACGTACGCTTCGTCAAACGCTTCGCGTGGCTGTTCGCTTCGCGTCGCCGTTCGCTTCGCGTCGCATTTCGCTTCGCGAAGCCTAAGATTCCAGAACGACCAATCAGAATGCTCACCCAGCTAACCAATCAGAACGCTTGAAGGTAACGAATGAGAACGTCACACAGCCAACCAAGATGGGCTCACACAGCCAACCAATGAGAACGCTTGAAGGTAACAGACATACAGAGCAAGGATCTTAATATTATACTAACAAATGATCGCTTCGCTCGCACTCGCTTCTCTTCGCTCGCAGTGCAGGCTCGCTTCGTTCGAGGCAACGAATATTCCAACAAACAAATTAAACATAAACTGCTTACACAAATCGGGCCTAAATGTGCTCTATAAAATTAGCCTTAAGCGAAGCGTAGCCGTCTTTCTACGTTTATAACCGCTGAGATATAGGTGCTATACGAAGCTCCTATTCACCATTCGGCGCTGCACAAACATGCATTTAATTTAACTAATAATCGATGAATAATTAATTCCTTTGCAAGAAACCCGGGGATAAAAATTTCAGGAATCGATAGAAACGTAAGGAATTATAAAAGGACCTTTAAAGTTTAAAGTACTAAACGGAACATTTGAAACTCATAATGCTAATCCATAGGGCATGACGTTGCACATTTGCGTCAGATTGCGGTAGATTTCCGTAGCTATGCAAAAATGTCATAATGCTAATCTATAGGGCATGACGTTGCACATTTGCGTCAGATTGCGGTAGATTTCGTAGCTATGCAAAAATCTCAAAATGCTAATCTATAGGGCATGGCGTTGCACATTTGCGTCAGATTGCGGTAGATTTCCATAGCTATGCAAAAATCTCAAAATGCTAATCTATAGGGCATGACGTTGCACATTTGCGTCAAATTGCGGTAGATTTCCGTAGCTATGCAAAAATCTCATAATGCTAATCTATAGGGCATGACGTTGCACATTTGCGTCAAATTGCGGTAGATTTCAGGAGGGAAGGGGGTATATTCCGGAGGCACACAGCCAAGCTCAACCAAAGGGATGGTTGGTTGGGAGATGGATGGGAAGAGGGGATGGAAGAGGGATGGGGAGAGGGGTGGAGGGAAGGGGTTGGAAGAGGTTTTGGGAGGAAGGGGTTGGGAAGAGGGGTGGAGGAAGAGGGGTTGGAAGAGGGTTTGGGAGTTGGGAGGAGGGGAGGGTTTGGGGGGTTGGGAGGAGGAAGGGGTTGGGAGAGGGAGGGGTGGAAGAGGGTGGGGGAGGGGGCAGGGGTAGGGGAGGGAGGGGGGTTTGTTTGAGAGAGGGATGGGTAGAGGGGGAAGGGAACGGGGTTTGAGCTGCAATTAAGACGCTTCGAACGCTCCGTTGATTAGAAAATAATAGACAATGGTTGTCAATGGCAACAGCCTCATGCACAGCCCAGACAGAGGTTACGCAATTCGATTGTTACACAGTTTTGATTAAACAATAGACAATGGCTGTCAATGGCAACAGCCTCGTGCACAGCTTAGGACAGAGGTTACGCATTCGACTTTGCAACGTCTATTGGTGACCAATCAGAACGCTTGAAGGTAACAGACAAACTGGACAAACAGAGCAAGAATCTTAATATTATAAATGATAGATAATAATAATAATAATAATAATAATAATAATAATAATAATAATAATAATAATAATAATAACAACAATAATAATAATAATAATAATAATAATAATAATAATAACATATATCATCATTTAACATAGGCACTGAACTTTAGTCTAAGCTCTCAAGCACCTTTACACTTTGAACCTACACTTCGTCTTTGTCAGGTTCTAGTTTAGTTTTGGATACCAGCTTTGATCTGGTGTGTCTACTGGATCAGCGTTATAATACATACCCCAGATAAAGTAGCGCCATTATATTGGAAGACGAGATTCCTGAATTAAACGTTAATGATTCGGTGAAACTGGAAGTTAGGTGGGAGATAACATGTACCATATGGTGGGTGCTTTTAAGTTTTAACCATTAAACCACATCCGCTGTAACTATACCCATGGGAAGTAACATTTGAATACCGTTGGATTATAGGATCGACGGGCAACCACTTAAAAATTGGATATTAGTTGTGCCCTCAGCCAACTACCCTGAGATGTTTCTATTCCGATAATGCTGATGACTAAGCGAATACTACATTATGCTTGAATGTCTTTGATTTGATTGTCCGATGAAGCTAAACAGGAAAATCCTAAGCATGATTGCGAAGCGATTGACAATTCAAAGCGACTGGATTCTAATTTTTAATCTTTCATTCTGAATTTATTACAAGTTAGCAATTTCTACGTTTCAACAGCTTAGTTATCTTAGAACGCTGCTCTTTCAAACTGCTATACTAGTTTTTCGAATGAAACTCTGGGACTTTAAATTGTATATCTAAAAATGATAATGCTATAATCAAACACTTGAATAAGTGTTTGGTGCAGTGTTAACCGAAGAAACTCTTAAGATGTTATTACCGGTAACCTACCTTTAAGTTTACAGCTGAGAGCGACTGCACCTTGAGATGAGCAGGTCCTGCAGTAAATAAGAAGCGTCGTATTGGTTGATATTGTTTAATTACTTAGCAGCTTTTGGTTTGATGCGATCGAGAATCTCTTAGGAAATCAACAGAGCTTGAATGGCGTGTTTGTTTATCTTGTTGCTTGATTTACTGAAAATTTATTCTGTGATGCGTCAGCTATTTTGATATGCGCATGCAGTAATGGTAATCTGTGGCTAATAAAGTTTCAAAGCAGCGTTATAATACATACCCCGGATAAAGTAGCGCCATTATATTGGAAGACGAGATTCCTGAATTAAACGTTAAGAACGAGCCGTTTGATAGAATCGACGAATAGTTCGTAGAAGATCTGATTAACAATTGAAAACACGTTGATTTGCCTCTTTTATTTTATACCTACTTTAGACGCTTGCATAAAACAGCATATGGCTTAGGTGATGCATATCATAACTGATATGTAAACTTTCAGAAGCACTATATTAAATGTCGATAAATAGGCTACATGGAAAGTCTTGAAAGTACGTTTTCTAAAGAGGAAAATGCAAGAATCGTAAATAATTAATTTATTACATTTTATACTCTCGAATTACTCTTAAAAGTGACGCACTAGACCTACTAGCTGCTACTATCTCATCATCGAATTCTTTTGTCTGTCACCTACTACTGAAATATGTTGTTTGTGCCTTCCGAACCGTTTCTTAAACGATTTCATGTTATGCCTTTGAGTGCCATTATACTGCACCGCTGTAAATAACTTTCATGTTGCATTTCTCCTTCATTTGTCAATATTTATATGCGCAGATTAAATTTATCCTCGCTTTCGTCTTTTCTGAAATCTACAATGATGGAGCCAGTTCAAATGCACAAAACAATATACAGTAATGAAATGTTATGCAGTATTAATGCATTATTAATATTCTCACCCAAATCCCATTGTAGTGCAGATCCAATCGTTCCATGTTGTACTCCAACCATCCGAGCATATTCGATAGCCAGGAGTACCCCGGTAGGTGACTGTTAGTTGCTGTATTTTGTTCGCGGAACCAATCCCATCAAAGCCAACTGTGCACGGATCACAGTCAGATATGCTTGAAACTTACTCAGTGTTTATTCTATGCCTTATCTGGGGGAATCCCCCAAGTTTTAAATCCCCCCAAATTCTTTATATGTTGGCAGAGGAATGGAAATCCCTCCTCCCAAAGTGTGGAGGTTCAGACCTTGTCACCCCAAAGATTTCAAAATCCCCCAATGCCAAGGTGGCTAGTTTAAACACTGAGCTTACTTGCCTAGCCAAACGCTATTTGACATCCAATATTAACGTTCAAACAAGAACTCATTCGATTAAACGGCAAGCTTAAGCGGCTGTCTTTATTATGAAGATTATGCGTATTCGTTATATTTTAATAACGAACGATATCAAACTGCTATAAGACGGCTTTGATTAAATAAATATTATATTATATTATATTACATATTATGTGTTACATTGTTACATTGTAAATTAGGGTCATATTATGTTACTTATTTAGTTGTACTAGTTCTGCATATGTATATGTACTTTGAGTTTGAGTTTGAAATAAATTATCTTCAATCAAAAAAATCAAATATTATTCATTTTGTCACGTGATCAATTAGTTACTGATATTAAGTGTCTACATGTATAACGATTTGAATGAGATATTTCCCTGTAGTGAACTTTGAACTTTGAAGTCGTAAAATTGAAGCAAACTTTTATTCCCCAGTGACAATATTAGCTCTGCTAAATAAAAGTCTACCAACGTTTGTTGGTTTAACTGCTGTCGTGTATGCAGCTGTATGCTGTTGCTTATTTTAGCAACGGACTATGCGAAGTATAGGTCTAGTAATAGACACAGGCACGACAAGTACATCGCATATAATGTTAGGCAATATGTGCATGTAATGAACTTTGAACTTCGAAGTCGTGAAATTAAAGCAAACTTCTATTCTCGGTGACAATATCAACTCTGCTAAATAAAGTCTACCAACGTGTTGAATATTGTTTAAATGTTGTCGTGTATGCATTCTATACTTTTTTGGCAACACACTATGCAAAGTACAGTGATCATCATCATCATCATCATCATCATCATCATCATCATCATCATCCTCATCATCATCATCATCATCATCATCATCATCATTAACCGTGGGCTCATTGTTGCCCGTTGGTGTATAATGCTATCTCCACAGTTTTCTACCATTCTTTCCTGTAATAAACAGTACAGTAATAAACACTCATAGGCTACACGACGAATGCATCGCATAGAATGCCGGGCGGTATACAGCTTCATAAATATGTTGCACTTGGCCGGCCGTTAGTATTCGAGAGTTTTTCAGGCGTACTTAGTACTTACCACATCGACTTTCGTCGGATGAATCAACGCAGTCCGAACGACCATCACACCGCATGTACGGCGAAATGCATTTTCTGGGCTTTTCACAGCGAAACTCGGAACTTGTGCATTCAGCTGCAACAGTTAATTCACAGTAAAAGGCATTCGATATTGAATTCTTATTTATTTTTATGTAAAATGTTCCGTTAACGATTGGCCAGTGGCTTCTTAAAAACACTCAAAACCATTCACAAACTGTTGATATAAAACTGCTGTAATATTCTTCTCTGAAAACCAGAGTTACTTATGGGCAGCAGCCCTTCCATACAATTTGACGGCTGCTTGCAACTCCTGTCGTCCATCCGTGAAAGAGACTGTATACACGCTTCGGCAAAAATCTTGCAGGTTATAACTTATACAATGCTGAAAAATAGGGTTCGCTTTTATTAGAAGTGTTAAGATATAGTTACCGCATTGTGGAGGAATTTCGTCGTCACCCTGAGGACAGTCCTTTTCACCGTCGCAGAGCCACTCCTTATAAATGCATCTCCCGTTCCTACAGGGATATTGGTAGGTATAGTTGCAGGCTGAAATCACCACAAAGACATTGAAATACTGAAATACTTGAGTCACAGATTGAAATATCAACACACTTTTATGGTTCAGCAAAGGCGGTGGCAACGGACCTAGTGCTTTTGCTAGATAATTTCACAATGTTGATATTATCATCGTGATTTCTGTCTTTTTTCAAAGAGATTTTGCAGGTTATACAATGCTGAAAAATCCGGTTCGCTTTTATTAGAAGTGTTAAGATTCTTACCGCATTGTGGAGGAATTTCGTCGTCACCCTGAGGACAGTCCTTTTCACCGTCGCAGAGCCACTCCTTATAAATGCATCTTCCGTTCCGACAGGGATATTGGTAGGTAGAGTTACAGGCTGAAACGACAATATATGAATTTAAATACTGATGTAACTGAAAAACAAGAATTTGATTACCCGAATCATGTTTTGAATACTTCGCGAGTGAATGCTTTGTTTGCGTAGTGTTGGCAAAGAGTGTATGAATAGAATGCCATCATACCATACATCATATCATATTATATCGTTTCTCATCGTATTGTATCATATCACATCGTATGATATCACATCATTGTATTAAAGTATAGTATATGAACAGGGTCACCGGAAGTCTAACATTTGAGTACATAAATGGTGCTTTGAATACTTCGCGAGTGAATTACTAATGTTGTGATACTATGCGTTGATTTAATGTATAATATCAATATAGTGCATATGAATAGTATTAATTATAGTAATAATATATGTATTAGTTAAATAATTCTATCATGCCATATCATTGTTCTAATGTATAATATGATTGCATTACTCATAAATTATATTCAATTAAAAATAAATATTTTATCATTTGACTTTAATGATTGATTGTGCTTTAAATCATTTTATACAATTGTTGCAAAGATGACCTGCGTAAGACAAATATTGGGAGTAAGAAAACGTGAAAAAATTAAAAAAGAAAATATCAGGAAGCACACAGAAGTCACTGAAGCTATCACCTATAAAGTAAGAAAAAGAATATTAGCGTGGTTGGATCATTTCTACAGAATGGAAGCCAACAGCACGACATAATTACAAAATAAAGGGAAACAGGGGGGAGGAATTCCAAGAAAAAGAACAATGGATAACATAAAAATCCTGCAACCGAAGAATTTGACAAATGTAGAAGGATGCAGATTAACACAAGACCAAGTGAGGTGGAATGGCTTTGTATACAACGATTGCTATATAGGTAGAAAGTAATGATGATGATGATGAAGATGATGATGATGATGATGACGACAACGACGACGATGATGATGACGATGTTGATGATGGCGATGATCAGTATGATGATCACGATGATAATGCTCGATATCATTATGCTTACGATGTTGATGCCTCTTATCATTATGCTTCTGATAATGATGACGATCAAAGAGATGATGATACTAATGATGGTGGTGAGTGGCATTTGTGATGGGTGATGGTGATGGTTGTTGATGGTGGTTGTGGTGATGCTGCTGCTGCTGATGATGATGAAGATAAAGATGATGATGATGATGATGATGATGATGATGATGATGTTGATGAGAAAATTGGAATTGGCCTAACAATTAAATCTCTTCTAAATTTGTTGGGACATTATCTTGATACTCTTGTGAGATATTGCTTGAATGAACACGTTGTAGTAAACTTCTCATAAAATTTAACAATCAGCAACAAATTAAATAAACAAAATACCGCAGTTAATTTCATCTGAATCGTCAGGACAATCCTGGACATTGTCGCATATTTTTTGTTTTGGGATCATAGTTCCTGTTGCATTGCAATATCTTTGCATTGCTTCAGTTTCGTTTGAAATGCGCGCTGCATAAAAAGTCAACAAAATTATAATTATTTATAAAATTTTAAGATCGCGTTTGGTGATAGGTCCTTTTCCAAAGCTAACCCGATTCTATGGAACGAGTTACCTGACGTCGTGACCGAGGCAGCCTCAACTGAATCTTTCCGCAAAAACCTAAAAACATATATATTTAAGTATTGGCTCCACTTGTTAAGCGCTCTTGTCTTGGGCCTTAGTCTTGTCTATTGCGCTGAAGAAATTGTCTTGTAATAATAATAATAATCACACATAAATTGACTGTTCTGATAATGCCACCAAACTCTGCGTTGAAGCACTTTGCATTCTATCAGTTACCTTCTGATGGCAATCTGGTAAATTTTGTCTTCACATCTGCATATCGTTTACGTGAATGACCAATGAAATGTGTGCAGCGCAGAGTTGTCCATGGGTTTGGTTAACCCATGGGTTGGGTTTGATCAAGTTTTGAAAAAAATAATGGGCTGGTTCGGTTGGATTTCGTGATTCTGTACCAGTTCACCACGTTAAATATAGGTCTTCTGTTTGTTGCTTTGACGACATTCATAAATTAGAAATTTTTGCCATATTGACTGCATGCACCTGATGGTGCCATGCACGTTAGTCTAGATTCCATCGTAGGAAACGCATTCAATAGTCTGTAAATACCGGATCATAGCAATTTACATTGATCAAATCACGTGGACGGTTTTTATTGACGTGCATGGACACATACCTTAAAAGCGGCCAGGCCACGACTAGTTGGCAATAGGCATAATACAAGGGCACTCGATAAGTTATCTACCTGACATATAAACAATTGCGATGGGATGAGTTGAAGCCTGTTTTAGGTTGATATATGTCCCGGTGTGTTGTAGGAATAATTTCATCCAGTACGGTCATCAGGTGTTGGTGTAGCCGTTGTTGAAAGAAGGAGGGGGTGCCAGAATCATGGATTTACAGAAGTTGGAGCACAGATCGGTGATGAAGTTTCTCGTGAAGGAGGGTAGTGGTCCGAAGGTTATACACGAACGCATCTTGGCTGTATATGGGAACTCTGCACCTTCAGAATATCAAGTTAAATTCTGGTGCAAACAGTTCAAGTGGGGCAGGCAGTCCATTGAAGACGACCCCGTACGGGAACTTCGGGAAGGCCTGCTGATGCTACCATCCTAGAAGTTTGTCATAAGGTGGATGACCTGGTGATGCAGGACAGGCGAATTAAGGTGTCACAGATTGCTGGTGAACTGGGTGTCTCAAAAGGTTTTGTCATAACAATACTGCACGATCATACAGTGATGTCCAAGGTCAGCAGTCGATGGGTACCGAGAATGCTTTAACCTTTTCCAAAAGAAACACGAGTTGAATTTTCAAAGGAAAATTTGAGTCTGTCGCAAGCTGACAAGGAAACATTTAGTCATCAAATAGTTACAGGTGATGAAACACGGGTCCACCACTGGAATCCTGAAGCTAAGAAGGAGCCCACGCAGTGAAAACCCAAGACTTCACCGCCACCCAAGAAGTTCCGGACCCAGCCGTCAGCAGGAAAGTTGATGGCCAGAGTGTTCTGGGACTGCGAAGGGATACTGCTGATCGATAACATGGCACATAAGACCACAATCACTGGTGAAGTCTATGCAGCTCAACGTGCAATGTTTAAGGATGCCATCAAGAAAACACGACGAGGCAAAACTGAACCGTGGTGTGATGTTGCTGTATGACTACGCACCAGTTCACAAGCCAAAGAAAGACATGGACGTTCTGAGAGAATGCGGAATACAGAAACTCAACCACCCACCATACAGTCCAGACCTGGCACCAAGCGATTACTTCCTGTTCAGGAACTGGAAGAAACACCTTGGAGGAGGACAACGTTTTGGAGGTGACAATGACCTAAAGGCCGCTGTCTCAGCATGGTTTGACAGTAATTCACCTGACTTCTATTTGACATGGATAGAATCGCTGCCAGAAAAGTGGAGAAAGTGTGCTGAGCTCGGAGGGGGGCTACATTGAAAAACAATGACCAGCTCATGAATGTATCTGACATTATTCTTACCTAGGTTGAGTGCCCGTAGTTTGAAAATTTTTTGTGCTATAATTCAGTACATTATATAGGGTGAACAAGTAAAAACTGGCCCCTTTATGATGTTTAATATTTCGCCACGTGTGTAGCGATTTAAATGAAATTTATAGGCCATATACCTGTTGTGAATGTTTCTAATTTAATTGCCAAATTTCATGCTGATATATTTAGTGTTTGCTGAACTATAGCCACAAAACTAAAGAGACCCAAATTTTGAAATTGACAACGGAATATAATGTCATAATAAAATGTATCGTTTTTAACTCTAAAAATAGCGTCGTTGTCATCGCGCCAGACAATGTCAAGGGTTACTTACGGCCAACAGATAAACACAGCAGCATTATGAATGGCTGCAGGACTGTCTTGATTTGCTTGGAAAAGATTTTATATTCTAGCAAGACGGAACATCTGCCCACTCTGCTCTCATGACCCAGGATTTTCTGGAGCAAAATTGTCCAGATTTCATCAAGAAAGATGACTGGCCACCCAACTCCCTAGATATCAATCCACTTGACTTCCACGTCTGGGGAATCATGCTCGACAGATATCAAAAGTATCAGCCAACGCCACAGAACATCACGGAGTTGAAGACTGTGCTGAAGTATATCTGGGAGAGTGTGCCTGAGGACCAGATCAAGAAGTCGATACTGTCAGTGAAGAAGCGCTTGTCGGCATGTGTGACGGCTAATGGTGGGCATTTTGAGCACCTGCTCCCGCAACAAATCATCTGAAACCCCCTTTAAAACGGCCCTTTTCAGAGCCAACAAATAAAAAAATATTTTGTATCACTTTATTATGACGTTATATTCCATTGTCAATTTCAAAATTTGGGTCTCTAGTTTTTTGGCCATATTTCAGCAAATACTAAAGATATCAGCATGAAATTTGGCAATTAAATTACTTCAGAAACATTCCCAGGGTTATGGCCTATACATTTGATTGAAATCGCTACACGCACGGCCGAGATATTAAATATCATAGATGGGGCCAGTTTTTACTTGTTCACCCTGTACATTCGCAAATGGCAATGGCAAGTGATGTTACACGTACAGGATTGCTACAGAATTGAGTCTAAATAACACTTTTTTATGTGCTTCAATGAAGTTCATTTTGAAAACTTTTGGTTACAAGAAAATTGAATGTTGGTTATTTACCAGACATCGGTTGAATAAATGTAGGTTTTTTAAAATGCGCTTGCACTTTCACGTTTTCGTTGGGTCGGGTCGCGATGGGATGGGTTGAGTCAGCAAACAGGAATTTCATTTGGGTTGGGTTAGGTTGAGAAGTTGGTGGGTTCGAATAATTTGGGTTCAAAAACCGATCGGTGGACAACTCTGGTGCAACCCAAAAAAGATAAAGCTCAAAGCTGCTGACCATTCTATACGAGAGGCTTGTCCTAATTTATTTGCATTCCAAATGTTGCATTTTTCAGGCTAAAACTTCGCATGCTGTATGTTCTTTTATTTGATATTCATACGCTGAGAAAAATGCGCAAGACTTAAAGCTGTATTTCTAAAGTAATACTAAAACAACGCTAGCAATGTAGAATAAGTGGCTAGCGTAGTGTTTCCTATATTCTATAATCACCTCTACTACAGATTCCGTTGATTCGAGAATATCCCGTTGAACAGGAGCAATGGTAGCCACCCACAACAGATATACAAACGACGTTAGCTCCAACACACGGCGTCGAATCGCAAAATCTTTGCACCACTCCTATATAGCAGATAATCATTATTACAGCTACAGTTAGTTAGTCACACTTCAAACGTCAGTTTGGTTTGAAGCATATATATAATTATATATATATATATATATATATATATTATATATATATATACTGTATATGCTTGTATACGGAACATTTCTTTGGGACTGCGTACAGACCAAACAAAAGGAAACTAGCAGAGTGATAAAAATGTTGGACAATACAGCGGAAGATAGCGGGTTCGTGACCGCAGGAGACCTAAAGTCGACTCAACTTTCATTCGCCAGATGGCGGTTCCAACTGAGTAGCGGATTAACCCGCAGAGTAAACAGGTGCATTGCATGAGAACACTGGCCCCGTATCATGCAATCTGCACTAGTCGCTTGGCTGAAGGTCTTGAAATGGAGATCAACGCCGCCCTAGGAGTCTTGAGATTGGCCTTGAGTGTAAAGAGTGACACGGTAACGGTCTCCGTGAGAATCCCGCGATAACCGCGGTAATTGGGAAAATTTAACCAAAAAATGTGGCTTTACCGCGGTTACGGGTTCTTGTCATGGGGTAATACCACGGAAACCGGAACATCTACTACGGTGACACCGCGGTAGGGGTAACTGTATTATCAAGTTGACAATAATAATATTGTAGGCGGTCTTATTTTCCCCCTTTGTATGCTTGTACAGTTGCTATAAACAGTATTTAGCAGCCCAATAAGTTATTCGTCATGTACACTGTAGGTACGGACGGAAGCATTGAAACTCGGCGCTAAAGCAACCAACAGAGTGTAGAATGTACTGTCTAGTATTTCCTTTTCCTGTGTCCTTTTACACTTGTGTTGTTTCGAGCACGTGGATTGTTATTTCTCATTGCTTACATTTGGCAATCAAAAATGCGACATCGGAGAGATGCCTTTGAATGGCTAAATTTTAATCTGATAGGCCTATCTAAAAATATTTTATTTTTTTAATTTAAAGGGGGTAAGAAAGGAGGTTGTCCGATTCGTCTATTATGCCTTCACGGCCTGCTTTCACTGTTACGTCATACGTTGCAAAGGCGCGAGATAGCCTGCTTTAAGCTATCCATAGATGGTAGCGTTATCAGAGGCATAACTGCAGAACCACAAGCAAAGCCGCAGTAAGCGACCTACGGGAATCCTGAATTACATAGCGTTACAATAATTTTTCCATCCGTTACCAAGCCGGTCCGATAAGTGGAGGCTTTCAAACTATCCCAAGTCACACTCGGGCTACTTATCTACTTATGAAAGATAACGCAGTCTGAGTGGGGCTCTGTATGGCTGATAAAGGGTTAAAAATTATTCCTGTGATCGGCATGACAAAATCTTCTTGGTACACCAGAAATTGAAAAGGAAGCAAAAGCGTTGTTGACCAGTGTTATTTAAGCGTGATCGCAATGCGTGTCTAAGGTCGGTCATTGTCTGTCATTAATTAGGCTATGTAAAATTTTCCATATTAAAATTAGAGGCACAGGTGCTGATGATATAAAACTAATCAAACCATTGACGGTTACCTGATTCGATTTCAAATATAATGGATTTTTGATCAATGGTGAAGGTGTTGTCGGAGGAACCTTCAGCAATCGCAGAACTCGCCAAATTCAACAGTTTAAGTTCATCTTTGACATTGGAATCCTTAATGATTAACCTGTATCTGACTTTAACACTTCCCGATCTTCAAAGCACAAAAGAGGAGTTTTGTATTTTAAAACAAGGCCTGCAGTTTATTTTATCGTTTTATGTGACCAGATTTTAAGCAAGCTGTAAATATAACATTGGGAATGGCCTTGATGATGTTCATGATGATGATGATGATGATGATGGTGGTGGTGGTGGTGGTGGTGGTGGTGGTGGTGGTGGTGGTGGTGGTGTGGTAGTAGTGATGATGTTGGTAGAGATTGCGGCGGCGGCGGTGATGGCGATGATGATGAAGGTAATCTAGGTCACTAACATCATGATATCGTGCTTGTGTGATGTATACCACTCTATCTCCTTCATTTAAGCGACTTGAACTGTCCTTAACATTATACTCACCTTTTGTCCAGGATTGAGCAGCTGATTGTGCTAAGCTGTGAAGCTGATAGGATTTCTGTCAACTGCAAAAATCACAAGAAATTGACCATCACTAATTAATTCTACATGGATTCTAATTTTAAAAGATTCGGATGCTTACAATTCATTCAGCTCAAACTCAAAACAGTTTACCCATCAACGGTGATTTATTCAAATACGCAACAGAATTGATCACTTATCCAAATTCAGTTCCACAGTAGTTTTCAATTTTTTGGATATGATTGCGCACTAACTCTTTTTACTCAGTCACATGGATATTCCAGAGATGTCATGGATACTCAAATGCCATAAGACAACTAGAAACAAAGAAACTACATAGCTGTTGATTTCCGTGTGAAAAATTCTCAAATAGTCGAAAGATGCGAATGCTGTATTAAAGCAAAGATGACCAAGAAATCTTTTCCAAGAAAGTCAAAATCAAGAACTACAGAAAAACTTGACCTAATTCATACAGATGTCTGTGGACTTCTAACGACAACTACCCCGGAGTACAAGTGCTTTATGACAATGATAGACGACTACAATAAATAGGCCTACTGTAAAGCGTATTTGTTTAGAAATCAGGTGTCTAAGAATTTGAAAATATGTACAAGGTAAGTACAAACTAAGTTTCTGAAAACACCAAATCGATTTAGATCAGATCGTGGAGGCAAAGGAATTCATTGGAAAGAACTTAACAAATTTCTGGAAGATGAAGGGATTCGAGCAGAATTTAGAAATCCTTATACACCCGAACAGAATGTGTGCACTGGAAGGACAAAAAACGGATACTTAACAGAAATTGCAAGGAGCATGCATATAGATACAGATATGCCAGAAAAATATTGGGGTGAAGCTCTCAACACTGCAAATCATATGCATAATCGATTGTCTACAGAAGACAACTTAAAGACTCCTTATGAGATGTGGACTGGAAAGAAACCATATTTAGGTTATATCAAGTCATTCGGATGTACAGCTTATATGGCAATACCTGCCGAAAGAAGACAAAAATTAGACGATAAAGCAAGAAAGCTCTTTTTGTCGGATATCCTGATGAAACTAAAGGTTACCGTCTATTGGACATAGATATAGACAGAGAATAAATCAGTAGGCAGTGGCGGTTCTACCATGTTGATGACTGGGGATGCATCCCCCACCGGGGTTCCGGATGACCTTTTTTTGATTGTCAACCTATTTTCCGGTGAGTTTTTTAAATTTAGTGAAAAATACTGCGAATTACCTTCCTTTTTTTAGCTTGTCGACCTTTTTTTCCAAGGTTTATTAACATTTAGTGTGCAAACAATGACCTTTTCTCTCTTTTGTTTTGTTTTTTCTTCTTAACTTTGCATCCCCAATACCAACTTCCTGTAACTTTTTTTCATCCCCCACCAAGAATTCCTGGAACCGCCACTGTCAGGACTCAGTAGGGATGTTATTTTCATTGAAGGAGATTCACAATTAAAGAAATTGAATCGGAAACAGTACAGAATCAAAAGATACAGAATTTTATCAGGAAGAAATTTAAGCGTTTAATGAAGATAATCAATTAACAGCCGTTGAACTGAAAATACCAAACACGGCAGAAGTAAAGATTTGAAGGAATGAATCCAGAAAGATAACACCAGCCTATCTCATTACGACGTTTAATAAAGGGAAAGCACCAGAAAAATTGATTGAAACTGCATATCTAATATAATAATTTTCTAACTCAGTATTTTTGTTTGTTTGTGAGTTACGCTACACAGCAGATGCTGGACGACGTCGTTGCTATAGGCAAACGTTATAATGGGCGGGGCTTGACGATGCGTCCTGATTGCAGCTTGACGAAGTGTCCTGATTGCCTGCACGTTGTACCCCTCCCCTCGCTCCAAACCCCCGGCCCGCCCCTCAAACCCTGGCCTGCACCCCTCCCCGACCAATCTCAACCGGCCTCAACACCCCGCTCCAAGCCCGCACAACTCTTTCCCTCCGCCCAAACCCCCATTTCCAACACCGCGCCGCGCCCCACACCAACAGGTCCCAACCACACACAACCAACGCTCCCAAACCCGCACAGCCCCTTCCCTTCTCCCAAACCTCATATCACCCCCAGACCCAATCCCCATTTTTAAACCGAACCCCCGACATAAACCCCGCTCCCAAACCCGCCGCACAACCCCTGATCTCAAACCAGCACAACCCCTTCCCTTTCCCAAACCTCTCCCTCCTCCCGACCAACACCTACCTTCTACCAACCCCCGGCCACAACCCCCTGCTCCAAAACCCCTTCCTCACCTCAAAGCCTCATTTTTTAAATTTAATAATTTCATACAATACACGTGTTCATATATAATATGTACACAACCACGTTGCAATATAGATGATTTGTACACTGTACAGCGTCACGCAATGTTGGTGTGCGGAGATTGATGAAGTGGTGTGATTTTTGCGTACATACAATACAAATGTACAACTGATGTTCGGCGTGCAAAAGCAACAAGGCAAGTTCCGCTTCAACATTAATGCGACAAGCAAGTGAGGCAGACAGAGAAGCAGGCTGTTGTTCGGCGTGCACAAGCAGCACAGCAAGTTAAGCGTTCAAGAGCTTTCCGACAAGCAATTGAGTCAGAGGGCCAAGTCCCAGTCTCCCGTGGAAGACCAAGCCCCTTTGCGGACGTGACTCAAAAGGGGCCGTAGACCTCACTGGGGCCCATCTCCCCTTGGGAGACCAAACCCCTTTACCCGAACCTGAATCTTAGGGTCCGTTGTGGGGTGCATCCACTGTGGTAGGGGAAAGATCACCCAGTGAGGCCATAGGGAGAAATGTAATAATCACGTATTTACGTAATGTTTTCATATTTTAAATATTGATACATGCAGGGTTGGAGTTGCCGGGGGGGTTAGGGTTGAACCCCCAGCTAACTTTCCAACCCCTCCCCAGCTCTTTCTTAAAATTATTTTGGGGGGGGGTCGACTCCAACCCCCCAGCTATTGGCCCAACATTTGCTGCTTCTGAAATTCAGAATGAATTATAATAATTCCCGAACTTTGCGATACCTTAAACAGATGCCTTAAACAGCTGTCGTTGTATCTGCAGAGCCAGGAAGCCACTATGTTGACTGCTGCTAGTCATATCGATGACACCATAAATAAGCTTCAGGGTTTGAAAGAGGTAAAATATTGTGAAGCAGGTCAAGATCTTGAAAATGAGAAAGGCAGTGTTTATGGTGACAAAAAAGGCATTGTTACAACAATGAGTACATTTTTGGAACATTTTCAGAAAGACCAGCACTACAAAGGTGTTAAAATTGAGATAAAAGCTACAGATGCTGCTAGCTTTGAGAAACGTAAAGACCAGTTTCTTCAGTCATTGTGTGACAATCTGTGTCAGCGTTTTCCATCTTCAGAATTAATTGAAGCTGCTGCCTGTTTGAATAAATCTACATGGCCAGCAAACCCATTGGATACAGCTCTTTAGGGGAGAGGCAAGTTGCAAGTTTGTGTAAGCAGTTTGGTATAAGTTGCACTGATGCAGCAGAAACTGTTGCACAGTATGCAATGTACAAAAAAACTGATGGCATTACACTGGGAAGAAATTTGAATCATCTCATTCTTTCATCTGCTGACTGCGAGAGAGGATTCAGTCAGATGAATCTCTATCATGCCAGTGAAAGAAACAGGCTGTTGGTGTCATCTGTCAATGACTTATTAATGATTGGGATCCATGGTCCCCCTATTACATTCTGGAACGCAGAGAAATATGTCATTAGTTGGTTAAAATCAGGCAGACGAGGAGCATTGGATAAAGCGACTGGCCCACCAAAGAAGACAGAAGACATAATGCACAGATCAAACATTTTCACATAATAAATTGACTTCCAGCAGTTGGCTGTAGTTTTTAAGACTTTAAAGATTTGCTAACCTTACCACTTATTGACATTTCAATGGTTCAGTGTATAACGACATCCAGACACATTCCCAACCAGGGGCGTCATTGGGGGGGGGGGCTGGGGGCCGTGCCCCCCAAGGAAATGAAAAAATATTTTATAATGTATTAATGTGCAAAATATCGCAAAAATTGCCAAAAAATTGCCAAAAATGTAAAAAATTGAAAATTTGTCCACATTTACCCAAACATTGCCCAAAATTTGCCAAAATTGCCAAAAATTACCTAAATTTTGCCAAAAAATTATCTCGCCCCCTAAGAAAAGTGCGAAATGACGATACTGTTCCCAACAATTGCATATCGGGTATACATGCAGCTTCTGTTATTCAGTGATCGAATTTCAGACAAATGAAAACCTCGACCTCCCCCAGCTCAAATTTCACAACTCCAACACGGGATACATGTAATAAATTAATAATATGAACGTTTGCAATAAATCGGGGTAGGAAATAGCCAATCTCCCCGTCATTTTGACGGGTTAATAGTTAGTAAGGTACTAACCAATGAAGTTGAAATGAAGACTATTAATGATTATCAAGTGAAAATTCTGAGTAATGGATTAAAGCAATGCATAAAGAAATATTTCATTAGAGAACTGTTTCATTCTGGAGATATATATGTTAAATATTGTTCAAGTGAGGAATTGACTGCTGAATGCTTATGCTTTTGCTAGATCTTTAGAGGCAGTTAAACGAGGTATATTTGTTGAGGACATTGGTATTTATTGAACTTGTTGAACATTAAGGGGCTTTTTTAATATATCGTTGAGAGGATGTGTTGGGATACAACGATATTGAGCTGACTTGCTTACTTATTTAAGTACTTCTTCCGTTCACGAACGTGGTTTCAAGGACTGTTCAAAACGTTTAATGTGTCTATTAAATATTGCTAAGCTACTGTATGTATGTATGTATGTATGTATTATTATTATTATTATTATTATTATTATTATTATTATTATTATTATTATTATTGACAATTTTTATAGCGCCGTAAACATGACATAGATCAAAATCAAAGGCGCTTTACACAAATTTAATTAAGCTGGATGGTAAAAGCGCTTTAGAATGTTATTTATGGTCGTCTTCGTCGTCGTCATCTGATCTCTCGTCCGGGTCTTCCGTGAGCGCAGATCCGCAGAGATTCTCACCGATAGTGTCCATTGTCATTGCGGCGGTGGATGGCGCAGGATCTTGCTATGGTACCGGTCGCAGTTCCGCTCGAATGTGACCTGGATACGTTGCATTACGAATACGACTGATCCAACCATGTCTTGCGCAGCGGACGAACGACGGAGCCAGTAGAACCGACTTTTTGGAGTCGAAGACGGCGACTCGTCGGCGCAATGACTTAGGTCGTTCCCACAGGCTAACGAAATGGCTGGTAGAAAGGAGGCGCACCAAAAAACCGCAAGACAATCCGAGGAACTCAGGAACACGAACCGAAACCGAAACGGGCGTAAGAGTCACAGGTCGTTGTCGCTGTTGTTGTCATTGTTGGTGTTGTTGTTGTTATTATTCGACGGCCCTCTGACGGCTGACGCTGTACCATAATGGCGGCTGGTTGACGCCCACCACGACCCTTTTATTATATTGCGTTCTCTTATAAAGACCGATAATTAAAATATCCAGATCTGCATTTCATAAAAGCAATTGCTTACATATGAGCAGATGGAGCCATCGGATACTTCAGATAATGTCTTCTGAAGAATCGTAAAGTTTCCGATCAGCGTTGCCTCTGGAGATGTATCTGTAAAACATTCGTGGAATTAACGTAATAATATTAGTCCCATCGAATAATGCAGCAAGCATTTTATTGGTGAGTGAAGAGAGAAATGAATTCTGGCAAAAGTCATAAAATGACTTTTCTTCTTGACATTCTTCAGATTCATTTTAAATGCAATGCCGTGTTGGATTCCATTTCTCAACAGGTTTTTGCATCTATTTGCATATTTGTATTTGATTACTCGCCGTCGATGCATCGTAAAAGTCGGTGTCGGGTCAATTGATCGCACGCCAATTGACCGCTAGCCAATTAATTGATCGCTTATGTGCAATATATAAGACTAGGTGTTTACCCGTCAAAAATGACGGGGTAGATTGGCTGTTTTACCACCCGATTTTGTGCAAATGCAATAGCATCTTATGACGCTCTGCCCAGACTATCTATCGGTGCTTCTTTGTAAGCGTCCATCAACAGAAGGTCGCTTGAGGCTCCGCTTCTCCAGTCGGGTCCGACTGACGGTGCCTCCTCCCTCGAAAACAGCCAAACTGGGGGAGCGTTCTGTTACTCGAGGGAACCCGGCTCTCTGGAATGCGTTACCAGACAGTGTCACCAACGCGACCAACTTGGAAACATTCGCTAAGAAACTAAAAACGCACTTGTTCGGACACTCCTTTAATACAATGTAAAGCACTCTTGACTCTAGCCCGCTAGGACAATAGCGCTATATAAATTAGCCTATAACTAACTAACTAACTAACTAACTGACGGGGAGATTGGCTGTTTTACCACCCGATTTTGCGCAAATGCAATAGCATTTTATGACGGGAGAGATTGGCTGTTTTACCACCCGATTTTGCGCAAATGCAATAGCATTTTATGACGGTGGAGATTGGCTGTTTTACCACCTGATTTTGCGCAAATGCAATAGCATTTTATGACGGGGAGATTGGCTGTTTTATCACCACGCGATTTTGCGCAAATGCAATAGCATTTGCGCAATTAATTGCCCTTAACTCGCCGCCTTTTCCTTCAACCGAGTTAACGCCCATTCATTTTCTGAAACTTGATAGTCAACGTTAGTGTAATGATTTGGCAGTGTCGAACGACATGCAGTGCTTGATTCTCTTGTTTGCTGTGCTGCTTTTTCACGCCGAGCAACAGCCTGCTCCTCATTCTCACTTGATTGTCGGAAAGCTCGTGAACGCTGGACTTTTTGTTTTGCACAGAGGGTTAGAAAGAGGGATAAAATAGCTAAACAATGGTGCAAACCTCATCTTCTTAGCTCTTATATAGCCCGAGATGTAGCAAATTCAAAAAAATTTGGAAACCTTCTCAGAATTCAAAACTTTCGCGAAATTCGCCGATAATACTTATGTTCAAACATTGGGGTCATCGGGTTAGAATTGATAGATCTTTGCCAAATGTCAACCGATTTTCAAACTTTTTGGTTTATTTTGTTCCCCTGACATCCCTTTAGAACTTTGCCGCTGACCAAAGTGGGGTTACCGCTGAAAATATTTTGCTAGGGGGCTTTAAACATTTTTCGGGGGGAGAGGGTGATATTTTAGGCCGTAAAGTGGACTCTACCCACAATTTTTTTTGTTTTGCACGGACGGTTAGAAAGAGGAATAAACAATCTAAACAATGGTGCAAACCTCATCTTTTTAGCTTCTATACAGCCTGAGATATAGCAAATTTAAAACGTTACAGCAATCATTTCTGAAGAACGCTTTTCCAAAAAATTAAATATATATAATGGGGGCATTGGGAGAGGGAAGGGAGGTTTGGGAGGAGGAAAGTGGGTTGTACGGGTTTTCGGAGCAGCGTTGTGTAGGTTTGGGAACGTGGTTTGGGGCCGGTGGGGGTAGGGCGGAGCGGTGATGGGTTGGGGCCAAGCGATTGGGAGAGAGATGGAGAGAGGTACGGGGTTGGGAGAGGGGTGAGGAGAGAGAAGAGAACGGGGGTTTGGGGCCTGTCGGGCATGGTGGGGCGGGTATGGGTTGGGGCCAAGCGATTGGGAGAGGGATGGCGAGAGGGAAAAGGGTTGGGAGACGGAAGGGAACGGGGTTTGGGGGGGCGATTGGGAGAGGGATAGGGAGAGGGAAAAGGGTTGGGGAGACGGAAGGGGAACGGGAGTTTGGGGGGGAGCGATTGGGGGGGGGGGGAGAGGGAAGAGATGGGGATAGGGAAGGGAAAGGGGGTGGGGCCGGGGCGGGAATGGGTTGGGGCCTGGGCGATTGGGAGAGTGAGGGGTGAGGGATGGGGGACGGGGGTTTAAGCTGCAATTAAGACGCTTCGTTAAACGCTCCGTTTTGATTAAACAATATTTGGTTGTCAATGACAACAGCGTCTTGCAATACCCGCCGTGTTGCGGACGGACAGACGCGACAGACATCGAGAATTATATAATAAGATATCTTATCCACTTTCCAATTTTAGGGGAGTTACTGCCCATTGTATGTAGGGTTAGGGTTAGGGTTAGGGTTAGGGATAGGGTAAGAGTTAGGGACCATACAATAGACTAACTATTATGGTTAATATTGCGATCAATTGGCTAGCGGTCAATTGGCGTGTGAGTAATTGACCACGAGATCAATTTGCACGGCCAATTTGTGTCGATCAATTGGCGTGCGATCAATTGACCCCGAACCGTAAAAGTCCATCTTCACAAGCAGGTCTAATGTAGACTATTTGTCAGCCCTATTGGGTATTGCTGCTAGCGTGCTAGACCACACCTAGACAAGTCAATCTTGGAAATGTGGCCTATGGTCAGTAGGTTAAAATAAAATACCATGCAACTGAGCAAGATTGTTTAGGAAACAGAATTCATCGTTGACAGCGGTCGCCGACCAATTATTCTAGCTTTATTTTGTAGCATCTTCCGCAACATAGGCCTACAATTTTACAGGGGTTTCGAAGCAGACAAACGCTGTCATACCTTTCGGCCAAGTGAAGTATACAACCAGCGCTATTCCAGCTAGAACAGCAGCTGTTATCACAGTGATCACAATTATGAGACCGATCCTTTTCGCAGAGATCACTTGGGTTTTTGTTCCACTCATGACTCTAAAACATGCAAACAACGAGAAAATATTACTTCCAAAGACATAAAGTTGCCAAGTGATAATTCAATGCTTACCTAAAATATCCCATATTTATGCAATATATATAATTTAAATATAAATTATATAAATAAATATAAAATATAAAATAAATATATAAATTATATATATATATATAATTTAAATATATATACAATTACGTGCTGGAGCGTCAGGCTGACAGAGCGGGTTCAAGCCCCGTTAATGCCCCGAGAGTGGCTTTCACAAAGGCAGTAATGCCTTCTAAGCCACTTTAAGTCGTGCTAAGTTATGAAAGAATTTAGTGAGCATTTGAGTATTCTGTTCGGAAAATACTGTTTTCATCTGGGTCCCACCTAGCAATGGAAGAGGAATGTGAGTGGATTGTGACCAAGTTGTGTTCGATAAAAGTCTCAGATGACCTGTGGTAACGTACAGTTGGTGAGCTCAAGCAATATAGATAAAAAAATCAAATCCAAGCATTTGCGAATACTTATATAAGGAAACTGCTGAAAAGTCAATATAAGAGCAAGGTCAACGAAGTCTACAGGATGGCCAATGCCAATGGCGAATTACTGAATTAAATTAAAGGTAAAAAATTGCGATACTATGTCCACGTAATCGAGGAACTGAGAAATGCGGTCGAGAACAGAAAAGGATGACTCATGATGTCACACAAAGTCGGAAACGACTGAATTAGGCCTATACTGAAAGAATAGAAATCCCCGTAATGAGAAATAAGGCAAAATGCCATAGGAAAGAAATCTGAGACGACAGGACCTGTAGAAAGCATGTGAAAACGTGGCATTCCAAAAATATCTTGATTAGATACAGTAGCATCGCTAAGCGGAATGGCCTTTTTCTAAACTTCTACGCCCAATTGAGAATATAAACCAAAGGAGGTTTCTTGCCCGGTTGTACAGCCGACCTCTGCATAGCGAATATGTCATTTGATATGATATGGTTCTTTTATTGCAATAGTTAAGCTACGCAAGAGATTGAAACTTTAGAAACTGACGTGTGAGCTTACCTGTTTATTCAATCTGCTAGGATATGTCTCTACACATAATATCAGCGAATATATATATTACCCCAAGCATGCGCTCTTATAGCAACACGGCGTCCACTTGAAGGTCGTGCGCCATTACTGCAAATATAGTATAGGTCAAATTGTTTTTGTGCAAGAGTCATGTGATCTAATTTTAATAGCATTTAGTCAATTGCTTACTTCCTGGACGAAATGATGCAAGGCTGTCTTGGAAGTCGTTTATGGTGTCATTCGATTGAACATGGTCTATTACAGAACTGCGTATGAATCACTGACGTGCTTGAGCTATCATAAGCATTGCTGAAGAGGTATAAACGCAACCATGAGACAGCAACCTAATTCGATGTTTGCTATTTGAACGTTTAATTAAGGTAGGCATATTGAAGTTGAGTGAATCATGTTCATTTGCTTAAAGTCCTAGTCTATTTGCTAAAGTCCTGATCAAGATAGAAAGACGGAAACGACGCTGACGAACTGTATAAACGAAGTTAAAGAATGGCTTCAGACGAACAGGATGAAACTCAACCCGAGCAAAACTGAGCTTATTTGCATTGGGTTTGTCAGGCTGCAAAATCGGCGTTAACGCGGCTCATCATCCGTAACACCAAATTACAGCGCGTTAGCACGGTACGTAATCTCGGAGTGACATTGAATGAAAACTTGACTATGTCGCAGCATATCAGCAGAGTGCATGGTATCAGGTAGTTTTTATGAGCTGAGGCAAATCGGAACCGTTTGTGCATCTCTATCCACAGAGGCCGCAAAGACATTAGTTCATTCAATGATCAGAACCAAATTAGACTATAGCAACAGTTTACTGAGTCTAGCACCGGACACAAATACGGAGACTGCAGTCAGTCCAAAACGCAGCTGCTCGTTTCGTTGCCAAAGTTTCGCGGCGGCAGCATATTTCTCCTATCCTTCATGATCTGCACTGGCTGCCAGTTAAGCAGCGCATAGAGTTCAAAGTCACCTCTCTAGTCGACAAATGCCTGCGTGGAGAAGCACCCGGCTACCTGACTCAGGATTGTCAACTTGTTCGACAAACGCTAAGAACCTTAGGGCTTCGATCCAATGACACTCGGTTGCTGGTCACATCGAGAACTCATAGTAGACTTGGTGATCGCACTTTCAAGGCTATTGGACCTCAAAGTTGGAACGCTCTCCCGACAGCTATACGCGATCAAGTGGTTTCACGCTCAACATTTCTTACCAACCTTAAGACGGCATACTTTAATGTAACAGCAGCGGCGCATTGGTAAATGCGCCTCGCAAATGTGATTATCTATCTGTCTGTCTATCTATCTATCTATCGAAAAAATAATTATTGAAGGGTAAATTCTTGGAGCATTCGAGAACTTCGATTACCTCCTGAGTATTTGAAGCAATACATCAAATGAATTTGCAACCAAATGCGGTGATGCTCATCAGGGATGTTAACAAGGACTCAGCCCTCAAGGCCAGGACCAGGACCAAGGACTCAACCCTCAAGGCTAGGACCAAGACCAAGAACACAACCTTCAAGGCCAGGACGAGGACCAAGGACTTAACCCTAAAGGCCAGGACTAGGACCAAGGATTCAACTCTCAAGGTAAGGACCAGGACCAAGGACTTACACTAAAAAATTTAGCAAGTTCTTGAAACAAAATGTCCTGTCATACTAATTAAGCCGTTATTTATATGCCAAGATGATAAGTCAGATTACAAATGCATATTACACAGTACAGTTGACATTTGAAGAATGGAACAGACCAAACATTGCTCGTTTGCATAGTTAAGCTTAGTCGGCTATTAAGCTTAGAGCTGCATTTTAAAAACACCAATGTTTCCAACAATAAATCCGACATTCTTGCCCTATGTGGGCGCATTATGATTCCGTTTAACGTTTTGAGAGAATATACGCTCCACTGGAGCAGGCGTCACAGGTGTGCATAGAATTCTCTGAAAAAGTGGTTGCAAGTGGACAAACTGTTGTGAACAGGCAGCTGTTTCAATCGTCATTTGTGAGCACGGTGATGGCAAATTGATAGCCTGTAGATATTCGCCTATCTGTCGCTTTGCAGTCACCCCAGATTAAAAATAACCTAGAATTCATTCACCAAATACACTTTAACCTAGATTTCATATGGCCATGACTGATTTCAAGGACAATTCAAGGACTCAACCCTCAAGACCAGGACCAAGGACTCAACCCTCAAGGCCAGGACCAGGACCAAGCAGTGTTCTTCAAGTTAACTATAATAGTAACTAAAAGCACCGAATAACTGGGAGAATTCAGTTAATTGTAACTTTAACTGTAACTGAAAAGTGATTAATAACTTTTGTTATAACTGTAATAGAATAAAGTTGACAAGTTAAGAAATAGAAAAAAGGTATTGAAACTGAAAAATAATTTTTCAAGTGAGTGTGATTAGGCCCCTATTATCAGTATTGCAGTCTTCTGTGTCAGCTGTACTTGTGGCCCTGTGGGTCACGATTCAGAAGTGTATGTGTGTTGTGC
Source organism: Metaphire vulgaris (assembly GCA_018105865.1). Taxonomy (NCBI): domain Eukaryota; kingdom Metazoa; phylum Annelida; class Clitellata; order Crassiclitellata; family Megascolecidae; genus Metaphire; species Metaphire vulgaris. The sequence continues at coordinate 8,840,365 of CM030838.1, read as the reverse complement.
TTGTTTATAGACGCGTCCGTATCAAAGACGAAGGGCGTCTATGTGTGTGTTTGTCACTTTGTGTGTGTGTGTTTGGCTCCTCCTTTCTCAACCAGGGCTTGCCACCGGCTAAGGCGGAGTTAATTCAGGTCTAGAGTTCAGACCTCATATAAACACGGTTGTAAAAACTTGATAAACAGGGTTGTAAAAACTTGTTATTGAGCTGAATTGCACCTGGTGAACTGGACATGGTCACGCCAGGCTGCTGAGGGCTGAATGGGCAACAGGGCAATTGCCAATTGCACTAATTGGTCTACATTTTTTTGTTGACAGTTCACACTTCTTAAGATGAACATTAAATATTATGACGTCTGACTTCTTTGGCAAAATGCCACAAGTGTATTGCTATGAATTTTTATTAAATAATATTGTAGCGAATTTATAAATAGCCATAGGTAAGATGTAGCAAGTAATTAATAATAATGAGCTGAGACCCGATAGGCCCAATATAATAATAATAGATTGCATAAAGGAAAGACAGGCTGAGTGGTAGACGATTAGTGAATGGCGCGCAGCGGTTAGAGAGCAGTGATGAGTGTGAGCTAGCAGGATGAGTGCATGCGGCAGAAATCGTATAAATAGCCGGTTCTGCCATAGATCAGGACCGATTGCTGAGGCGGCGTGTGGAAGAAAGGAAGGTGCGTATATATCTAAATTGAAAGTAGGGCACCCGAGCACCTTTAGTCGAGCACCTTTAGTCGGGCACCCAGTTAGGAAGGCACCCTGAGGCTAAGCACGTAGAGGTTAGAGCACTCTGAGGTCGGAGCACCCTGAGTGGAGGCACTATAGTTGCGGTGCTTGAGCGTAGGGCGGTGCGTAGGTGCGGTGCGAGGCACTGAGCCATAGGGCGGTGCGAGGCACTGAGCGTAAGACGGTGCGTTGATGCGGTAGAGGCACTGAGCGTAAGGCGGTGCGACAGGTGCAGTTAGAGGCACTGAGCGTAGGGCGGTGCGGCAGCTGAGGTGCGGAGGCACTGAGCTATAGGGCGGTGCGATAGGTGCGGAGCAAGGCACTGAGCTGTAAGGCGGTGCGGTAGGTGAGTGCAAGGCACTGAGCCGTAGGGCGGTGAGACAAGTAAAGTGCACGGAAAGGAGTAAGGTGTACGGGGAGAGGTAAGGTGCACGGCGAGAGGTAAGGTGCACGGAGAGAGGCAAGGTGCACGGAGTGAGGTAAGGTGTGCAGGTAGAGAGGTGAGACGCACGGAGCCAGATAGGTAGAGGTGAAAGGACGCTTTAGGGAAGGAGTTAAGCGTGGAACGGCGGAAGAAAGCACAAAGTAGTGCGCAGAGGTACAGGTGGTAGTGAGAGAGCCTGAGATCTTAGCCAAAAAGCTAAGACGAACGACCACGTGCCTTAGTTGAGTCAAACCCCGTGTGCGCCGAACCGGGCGGAGCCATCTTGAGTTTAGGAGGCGTATAAACCTCGATAGGCCCGGTTCGCCACAATATGAAATGGGATATGAGACTAAGAGAACTTTAACTGTAACTATAACTGAAAAATCAGTAACTATTAACTGTAACTTTTAAAAAGTTAACTTTAACTGTAACGTAAACTAAAAAAACACAACTGAAACTGAAAAACCATAACTTAAATAACACTGGGACCAAGGTCTCAACCTTCAAGGCTATGGCTAGGACCAATGACTTGAAACTGGTCCTTAAGGAGACCTTGAAGGCCAGGACCAAGGCCAAGCACTAACATCCCTGATGCTCATCTGCATTTACAATCGCACCACGCTTGTGGCTCTTCCTGTTTAAGGGTGTCCACGATTTGCTTCTGATTTATAGGATTCTGTTTCTAGTCCTATGGACGTGCCTTTGTTTTACATTTGTTTTAAGCGCACGCTGGTATCACCTTAGATTACTTGTAGCTCTAGAATCTCAATTACCATGCGCGCAAAGAAAGAGGAGATCTATAGCAGATAGTGGACGATGGCGTGGTCCGGTCCGATGAACAAGATTAAAGTCCACGTAAGTTAAGAGCCAGAACCTGGAGGACATGCATAAGCATCGAGCTGGAACATGGCTGCTGTGAAGAGAGCAAACAACTATATACATCCACGTATGCTTCAGTGACAGTGTTTATTCTAGCCACCTTGACATTTGAGAGAAATTTGAAATGTTTGGGGAGGACAAGGTCTGTGTCTCTAAAAACCTTGACAAGCAAAAAAGGTTATATTCCTTCTGAAGAAATGTGGTGACAAGCATAAAAAAGAGCATCCTACCATTCTTCCTAATATTTTTACCCTTCTCAAATGTCATGACAAGCAAACAATTGTCATCCTTATATTTCTCCCCTCTCCAAAAAACAAAAAGCTCCCTCGTCACAATTTTTGGGGGAATTTCCATCCTCCAGCCAACATATAAAAAATTTGGGGAATGTTAAAACTTTGGGGGGAAATTACTCTCAAAGAAGACCTAGAATAAACACTGCTTCAGTGATATTTTAAGAGCCGAGGGCCGGGATAATCCTACATACTGTAATCTGTCGTAGCAACAGACTTGATAGCAATGCAACTCAAAATTCCAAGTGACTTGATATTGATTTTAATTTGTGCTAAAAACTAGATGTTAACTTGATAACTTGAATTTATAATTATACTTGCTCGCTATCTCAACCGTATTAGTGTCCAGTTGCATCGTTTTGATCTTTTGATGCTTGTGTGTGCTGTTAAGTTACAGAAATGTTATCTCGAACTAGACCATGTTTGCATCAATAATTAATCATAGGAGCTGTAGACCTAGAGGACGATGCGAGAGAGAAATAGAGACCTGATTGACTAGGAGACGCGAAATAAGAGGGTAAAGACGAATCCAGAAAATGAATAAAAATGAAATCGTCGGAACGAACATTATTAAGGAATGGAGGCTGATCAAAAGCTTCATTGAATCTTCATGATAGTTCTGAAGAATTTGTACGTCCAACCCAAAAAGGAAACTCATTAAGTTCAAATCTCTTAAACTTCAACTTTCACACGATTCATCTAACGAAACAAAGGTCATAGACGAGGTCAGGAAATTCGGAAAATGACAAAGTTGAAAATCTTTATCAAATTTATTAATTGATTGATTGCTTAAAACAACTTCGGACAATACTACAAAATGCTAAAATCAGATTTAATAAATACCCTCCTGCAAGTTTGAAAATATTTTTCGTGATAGCCTACTGTTGTTTAAAATTAATATCGACACTAACAGATCATTTTCAAAAAAAGGCAAAAGCAGTAAAAGTACAAAGTGAAACATTTATTTACCGCAGCAGTTATATCGGTAGGTTGCAATATCGCTTAGAAATCTGTTTTAAGCATAATCACTCTAAAAAACTTGCAAGATTATAGGTCTTCTTAAAAACAAGGATTAGACTAACAAAACTGAATAATTTTAGTCTTAGACTTAAAGTATTGCGCATTAGAAAATTAGAAATGTCATATATAACGTTTTTAAATTAAATGCTCTGTAATGGCGAATAGACTGTTTATCTTAACATTAACCATCGCATCGCTAAGCATTTTTTGTAACAACTTGCATTAAAAGGCTGTTTCGATCACATCTACCTATGTCCAGCTTCTGAAAATTGAATATTCTTAAACGCTGCGCTAGATTCTGCATTCAAAGCTCTGCAAAACTGGCATTCTTTGTTGATTTAGTTTAACAGCTATTAAACATAACCACCATATAGAAATTTAACGACTTCAGATTTTCCGGTTTTATGCCTGTTAAATGCAAAAGTTGTGTGGTTGTTTGCAGGGCGCCAATTTGTAGGGGTAAGGGGGAATCCCCCCACTGCCCAAATACATCCCTCCCACTGAGGTTGCTACTGACCTCCCGGCCGGGGAAGTTAGTCAATCTTCCCTCTCTGTGACTGTGACAGGGAAATGCAATCACCGTCAGCAGAGTTAGATAGAAAATTTTCTCGGCACTTCGCGCCGAGAATGGGTAAAAAATGAAACGTGATGTTCGGTGGTAACTGGGGACAGATTTATCTTAATCTTTGAAAAATTTACCTCTGTTGCTGATTAAACCATTTACGAACGTTAGGCCTATACTTCATCATGGCCAGACAATAAAATTGATACATCATCAGAGCAATAGTTTACCTAGCAGAACTGTGCAAAGTAGATCCGTCACTAACCTTGGACAGTGTTTAATCTAGACTCTGGACTCCGGGGGAAACTAACAAGGCCGGGGAAAGTCAGCTAGGGCCCAGGGGACTGCTGTTAGTTAATGTAGCATGCCAAAAGTTCCGGGGAGAATTTGAAATTTCTGGGGGAAGGGCAATTCCCCACTTCTCCGGAAACGGCCTGAATTAAACCCTGGCCTTGGATCAGTTCCGACAGTACAAGAAGAACAATGTGAAAGTGAAAGTAATCGGCAATGTGCTTGCTTCAGTACTCAGTAGAATTCAAATTCTGCCTATCTCGTCAGCTGAATGTGAGTGGGGATTCTCGTGCATGAATATAAATGATACACTAGTTAGAAATCAACTCGTTATTCATACACTTTCATCTCTTGGGTATGCGATGGGCGACATGCTGCCTCAGATGCACCAACTGATATAAAACTGAGGAGACATATGTGTCAATTCCTGCCATGGCAACTCTGTATTAGTGCTCAATGATACTTGTTTGAATTTAGTTGCAGATTTTCAATTGTTGCAACTTGCAGTTGCACTATTACATTAATGGTCTAAATACAGTGTAAATGCTGTGTGACAATTTATACAAATAATATTAAAAGTTAGAGCAAAGTACCATGCATTTCCCATGTTCTCCACTGCTCGTCCACATTCCCACTTCTCGTCAAGTTCCTCCACTGCTCGTCATCCCCCACTGCTCGCATGTTCCCCTGTTGTTTGGCTATAGCATGCATATAGATGACAATAGGCATACGTTCCATCTTAATAATTCTGTATTTCATGCAATCAATGTCAATTGTGCACTAATAAATGCTAAATATTGCATTTTCATGCCAATCGCATCTTGTTTTACGTTTGTTATTGCTCAATACATTTTATGCAATACATAATAAGAATGTTTGCTGAAGGTCCTTTTGCAGCATTATTGTCATAGATTAACTGCTTTCATTATATGTCCTCTGTGACTGCACTAGTTTACTAAAAACTATTTCAATTGGATGCCCTGCTATGCTGGAATTAGAGTTGAAGAAAAAAATTCAATAAGTGCAAATCAAAGAGGCGGTTTAAGACCGTGGTACTCTCGGTACATGGTCATTATATTATTAGCTATGTTACCTCTGCAGCAAAAATTTCGCAAAAATAAGCCAACATGTATGCGAATGGAGCTCCCACATTTACCTAAAAGCGCTTGAAAATATTTCATCAGGTCTTTGAAAAATTTGGAAAAATTCAAGGAGGTGGAGAGACCACCCCTGGCAGTGCAAGGCTCAATTGAAAGACCGCCCTCGATGCCGCTTCTTAGCCTATTAAAGTGAATAATACACATGCCATCAAAACGCGTCGTGAATGCAGCGAAATATCAGCACGGTCTGTGGTGGCGTGAGTTGACATTGTCGAGATGGTGTTAGGTGACATTGTTGTTTTTATCCAGCCAACGAAAGCAGTAACACGAGTGACGACCGACAGTTGACAACGATCTAAAGACGGTGCATCGGCGCCACCTCGGCCGACACCGTAACTGTTGACACCAATGGCCATCCACACGCCATTTTGATCCTGGCATGACAGTGGTCCACCACTGTCTCCCTACAGAACACAGACACAATATAGGATGAAACGATAATGGGACCACAGTATTCGCGGATTTACTATCGCATTGGGGATAAGCCTTTTGTAGTTCCACAGTAATGCCACGGTTCAACATGGTGGCACCGTGGTCCCGGTACAACAGGTAAAATATTATCTAAGTTGTTTCTCAGTGTGTGGACCTAAGCTTTGGAATTCATTACCAATGCCACTTCGTATGGCTAACAATCTACATCTTTCAGAACCGGTCTTAAAACATACCTGTTTGACTTGGCATATGCCCCTTAGATTGCTCCCCCGCCGTTTCTGACTGCTATTTCCGGCTTGACCTGACTCTAATTCAATTTGATTGATTGACTGATTGATTGGAATTGATTGGTTGATTGATTGATTGGAACATTTTAATGACGGAGCGAGTCTGGTTATTGACTTCACTTATTGGAGACCTCAACATGAACACTAATGGAATGTCATAATTATGGAAAGGTTACATTCGGTAAATCCAAAAGCCTGTAATGCATGGAACCTCTTGAAAGTATCACTGCTCTATAGAGCAGAATGTCGCGGGTTCGACACTCCATGAACTTTAATGTCGACTCACCTTAATCGCTAGAGGCGGGGGTGAAATCATGAGCAGCGTCAAGCTGCGAGGTAAAACGTGAGAGTTGGGAAAGTAATGGCAACATACCCCATATTACTGGCTTATACAACCTACGTCGCTGATTGACTATACCGGAGATAAGTACGGATACCCAACGTTCGGACTCGAGTACGGGACCTACCTTTACCCATTTACCTGTGACTGGTTCTTACATCAACATCTAACAACTCCACAGTATCTCGATAATAAAAGTTCTGCTATTATAACAATTATTTATCAAGACTGAAACAGCAGCATGCCCAACTGAAATTTCTTTATCTCTCAATTTTTCAAACCATCTTTTCTCTGTATAACTGATCCTTAGGATAGGCAATTGCCTATGCCTCATGGTGGTAACGGCACCATCCAAAACTGACTTTTCCAGTGTTTATATTTCCTGTCACCATCATCGTGATATATTGCAAATTCCGAATTTATTGTGTCGTTTTGTAATTCTGTTTACGATTCAAAGTTTAGAAGCTAAAAAGAATCTAGAAATTAGATTAAGGATGTACTGAGGAAATATTGGGAATGGAGGGTGGATGGCGAAAATATATTGAGAATAGGAACAAAATATTTCACTGTCATTCTGTAGCACAAGTTACATCCGTTAGTTTTAATAGTCTCTCTTCTTCTCTTTCACTACCTACCTACCTATTTAGGCCTACCTATATGTCTCTATATGCTGGCAGTGGCGGCTCTAGGATTTGGCAACTGGGGGGCCGTTGGAGTGGCAACTTCTAATCATGGGGCCAACCATTTGTTGTTTAATGTATGTAGCATTAAGTATAGTGTCCCTACAGAGAGGCCACTAGGGGGCCAGGCACTCAATAGGGGGTGCACGGGCCTCCTGGCCCCTCCGGTGGAGCCGCCACGGTATGCTAGCTATTCTTGAAAATAAATTTTATTCCCATTTCCTGTATAGTACAACCTAAAGAAACGAAGTTCTAATATTCATTATCTATCCTTAAAGACAATAAAGCAAGCTTGATCACGTGGACAGCGGATACTTACGTTACATGCGTTGATATCTCCAGCAGTCGGAGGTGTTCCGACGCAAATCTGTGTGACGTTGTTGTAGAATCGATTAAGTTTCTGACATTCTGAATCGGGGATTACATTCATTTTGGCTTGAAGGAGGTCTTTAGAAGCAGCTTTATAGAAAAATTAAAACGTAATTGCTCTGTACTATGATAAACATAATAGCATAATTTGGCATTCTTGAGCTTAGCACTCAAGTAAGTAAGTAAAGTAAACTCTCGTGGATTTATTTAGCAACCTGGAAGGCAGCACAACAGTGGCTGCTTATTCTTAGGCACTCAGCCTCTCTTAAAATAGCCATAAAAGTATGCGATCAGCCGGGCAATAATCAACTTCCGAAGGGCAGTGAGGCTAGGTTGTTACAGCTATGGAGAAAATGATTTAAGAAAAAGGAAGGATTTTAGCTTAGAGCTGAAGGCTTGAGGAGACAATGCAGGAATTATAGGAAATGGTGATTCAGATTTAATTGTTTGAAAGTGTTCAAGTGTTCGGAGGGAAGCTGGGATCGAGTTCCAAAGTGGGTCATGTGCGAAGACCGCCCATACTGACACGGTGACACCCTGCCAAGTCGTCCAATTGTGGATTGTACCTTGCCCGTCTATCTCCGGCGCAAGTTCTTCTATAACTAATGGTTCTTAGGCTGTGTGCCAGGACGCTGACTGTCGATGAATGTCGTTGATTGTCGCAAGATTCGAGTTCATGTCTCATTCTTGTAGCACAACAACAGCAGCTAACTGTTGAAACATAAATCAAATTAAGAGTCTCAAATTAAGGGGCTGTCCATTAATTATGTCAACAATTTTTGGGCAATTTTTGAGCCTCTTCCCTTGTCAACAATTGTCAACTTTCAGTGATAATCATGTCAAAGACTTTTGACCCCCCACTAAGATCAGTGACGGGTCCCCTAACAAGTTTAGAAGGTTATTATTTTTGCAGCTATGAGACCTATTCCCTTTCTCTTGTTCATCAAGTGTCATAATGTGGTGGTGATGACCTTTTTAGCTTGTCAGGCTTTCTTCCGTTGTAATAAATAGTATTCCGTGAAATTTCCCATTTTTTATCAATTGTAGAAAAATGAAATTGTTGACGTCAACTTCTATTGACTCCCCTCCCCCTGTCAACAAATGTCACACTTTTTCATACCCCTACCCCTAATTTGTTGACGTAATTAATGGACAGCCCCTAACAAGTCACTTCCTTATATAGGTTTTGACCAAGAAACCAAAATGCGCACAAAACGCAAAAGTTCTAAATAAGAAGTGGGCTTTCATCAAAATAGGCAATTGTCACTATTAGGCCTAAACTCTGCCGTCTACACATGGAGGTCTATCGATCTGGTTGCACATGAAAGAAAATTATCCACAACAGAGCGATATTTTGAAATTAATGCAATCAGTGAACATGAATTAATGCTAGCGAAAGTCATCATAATAGAAAGCAAAACGAAGTGACCTAATAATACATTTAGAGCTCTCTGATTATTTACTTGGTTAAATTGCAAAAATGATAATCTGATCGCGATATTATATTTAGTGCAAATTACAATTTGACTAAAATTAAATAAAAGTCAACAGCAAAAGCATTTAAATATATTAAAATAATAGCAAGTACATTAAATTTCAAACTTTTGAAAAGTATGGATTGAGTATTATTACTCTTTACGAATACATCTGTAGGCCCAATTTACATACTGTTTCTTAGTGTTCTTCCAAATCCCGTGTTGACGCAGACTTTGAATCGACTGAGATCTTGATCTGGAGCTGGGAGGCAGATGGGTCTAACGGTGTCAGAAAATGAAACTGTTTGGTTCAATCGTATAAGGCCTACGTCGTTGTTTATTTCGACTGCATCGTACAGTGGATGAGTATGAACCTGATCGGCATAAGCTATGATCATATCAGGATTATCAGTGCCATTAAGTGATATAGTCCCCAGCAAAACTTCAATGTTTTCAGGCTTTGTTTGTCCTGTGTAGCTGTATAAAGAAAAAAGAAAATCCCACGTGAAGGTCATTCGAAACTGAAAGAATCATTATCGAAGGAATATTTAACTGAGTTTTTTTGGCTACTGTTTGCTATAGAATGTTTACAGACAAGCTGTCATCCGGTTACCAGCTTACCCAGTAGCTTCCGTCATTTAGCCGGAAGGCGATGAACAAAGGCAGGTTACAATGTGTACTTTGAGATACATGTTAAACGCATTTAATAATAATGAAGTAAATTTTCGTTTGTATTTTATGTTGACATAATTTATATGGGAAAAGTATTTATCACGTCTCTTTGTTACAGCAGTTATATCCCCGTGTGTACAAATCGTCGTTTTCTGTGTAGGCTTAAGTCCTGAAATCAGACTTCGTATTTTCGTTGTGGTCATTGACACATAAATTTTTTGATTGATTCGATCGCCATATGCGATGATCAAGCAAAATATCATATCCATTGCCATGATATACTTGTGCCTGATCATTTGACTGTTCTGATAGAGTTCCATTCTCATCGCTGATTTTCAGGCTGTGCCACTCATCACTATCATATAACTGGTAGGCCTGTATAAACTTGCGGTCTTTATAATATTTACCGCTGCTTTGTGCTAGTCCACAAATGACGTAACGCATCCAGGGGAGGGGTCCGGACATTTGTTACGAAGTGTGACGAGGGGGGTTCCGTAAATGTGACGTAACGCAACACAAAATTTTTAAATGACGACCTTTTATTCTTTTTTTGCTTGTCAGGGTATTTGGAGAGGGAAAATACAAGGATTACCTATTTTTGCTTGTCAGTATGTTTGGAGAGAGAACGAATAGCTTTGCTTTTCAAGACTTTTCGGAAGACGAAAGGGGGTCGGCCCGTCGTTACGTCATATTTTAGGTGGGTCTGACTTTTTGTCACGTCGCGTTACGTAGGGGGAGAGGGTCAAAAAAGTGCCAAAATCGCGTTAGGTCATTTATGGACGACCTCTTTGGAAATTCTCTTCATTTGCATTCATTTGTAAGTATTTAAATTCTGAATCAAGCAGAATGGAAAAGTTCCACGAAATGCAAGAATAAAGCCGATAGTCGTCAAAAACTTTTAAAAATTATGTAAAAGCACACGCGATATCATTATTAAACATACATTGGAAAATCTTAAAGTATCATTCAAAGTGCAAAAAGTGTTTCCAACAATGCGAATCCCATGCAGAACCATGGTGTGGCAAATTCTGATTGCGTCCGCAAACAACTAGTCTGAATAATCTAATTGATAATCAGTTCTTATAAATATTTCTGTTGGCTGGAAGGCATTTTGGCGAATGATCGTGTTAGAGGAACGTCCACTGATCTATTCTACTATAATTAGGCCTAATTTAAGAGAATGTGCATCTTTTGACTTACCCAATCTGTGAATTATTTGTGGAGATTTGGGTGCAATGGGCAGCGGTCAGTATCCATCTGCTGTCGATCAAGATTCCACCACATAAACCGATTGGAGTGAACTGTCCACCGCTGACGTATCCCGTATAAACAACCACTTGCCAGGGCCATGCCCCTCTTGCAGCCCGCTGCCCGTTTAATATGTAAGGACCGACACTGGCTGCATCAACGCTTCTAGTGCCACATCCTATGCGCAGAAATACAAAAATTTATACATCCTTAAAACGGCATGTTGTCATAAAAACCCGACGATGATGAATATTGTTTAACTGCTATAGTGTATGCTATTGCTTATTTTAGCAACGGATTAAGCAAAGTAAGAGACGCTTATACACGACGATTCCCGACGTAGGCATCGCATAGAATTCTGGGAAGTATACAGCTTCATAAATATGTTGCACTTGGCCGGCCGGCCGGCCGTTAGTATTCGAGAGATTTTCAAGCGTACTTACCACATCGACTTTCGTCTGATGAATCAACGCAGTCTAAACGACCATCACATTGCATGTTCGACGAAATGCATTTTCTGGGCTTTTCACAGCGAAACTCGGAGCTTTTGCATTCAAATGCAGCATTTTATTCGCAGATCTTCGATCTTAACTGCTTATTTATTCTTAAGTAAAGTGTTCAGTTTTCGATTTGACGTTTCTAGTGTTATGGTATTCTTCTCTTAAAGTCAATTAGTCATCGGTATTACCTAAAATATGGTCCTCGCTCACGGCTGTTTAGGTCAGTTAGGCGCAAAGCAGCGTTAGTGTCTACTTAACCATCAAATAAACTGCACAGGTTATGCAAATATGACAAATAAGGTTTGCTTTTATTAGAAGCTTAAGATTCTTACTGCATTGTGTAGGAATTTCGTCGTCACCCTGAGGACAGTCCTTTACACCGTCACAGAGCCAATCCTTATAGATGCATCTCCCGTTCCTACAGGGATATTGGTAGGTAGAGTTGCAGGCTGAAATAACCATAAAGACATTGAAATACTTGAGTCACGGATTGAAATATCAACACACTTTTATGGTTTAGTAAAAGGCGATGGCAACATAGGACATAATGTTTTTGCTAGATAATTTCAGTATGTTAATACTACCATCATTATTTCTGTCTTTTTAAAAATTGTTATATTCATACAGCAGCATATACAATGTTTTAAAAACTTAAAACATTTTTATAATAATGTCTATTAATGATTGCAATTATTCTTAATTAGACGGTGGACTAAGTCATAAAAATATATTCCTCGCTCAGTATTGCTCTTTTTATTTCTCCTAATTTCTAGAAGTAATAGAAATCAATTCATGAAAAACATTCATGTTTTATATGCGGCTGCTTTAGGCTCGCGAAGTTACAAATTGGAGGGACAAATTTATTACGAACCGACGGCCACTTAACAATTGAAACGACGAACATAGGCCTATTACCGCAGTTGATTTCATCGGAATCGTCCGGACAGTCCTGGAATTTGTCGCATATTTGTTCTTTTGGAATAACAGTTCCAGTTTCATTGCAGTATCTTTGAGTCTCGTTTTGCATCTGATTTGCTTCTTGAAATGCTACACATTGCGTAGAAAAAAAGAAAAATTAGCATTTGGAATATTCCACAAGTTAAACTTATAAGTTTTACTTGAATGCTCTGATTGTGCCCTCAGTCAATTATGTTGAAATTTTTATTCTAGTAATGCTGTTGACTACGTGAATTCAGTATTTCTGGATGTCTTTGATTTAATTGTCTAATGAAGCTAAACAGGCGAAGTCTAAGGATGATTCCGAAGCGATTGACAATTCAAAGCGACTGGATTCTAGTTTTTGATTTTTCATTCTAAATTTATTTCGATTTAAGAATTTCTATACATTTCAACAGCTTGATTAACACAGAACGCTGCTCTGTCAAACTATTATATAGCCTAGTCGTTTTTAGAGTGAATCTCTAGGACTTAAATTGTATTTCTACAAATGATAATGCTACCAAACGCTAATAACATTGAATATTTGTGATTTGTGTAGAGTTTTTTATAGTCTAGGCCTATATTACCGCTAGCATACGGTAGATCCCGCTGACTCGAGACTATAAAAGGTTTTGTAGAAAGCAACTGTGCATCATACCTTTCGGCCATGTGAAGTTCACAGCCAGAGGTATTCCGACTAAAAGATCAGCCGTTGACAAAATGATTACTAATACGAGACAGATCTGAGCCATTTGTTTTTCACCGCTTAAAACCCTGAATCATATGAACAATAAACAAATTGTTTAATATAATAATCTAATGTGTTGAACGTATGTTCTGGAATTCTGTCGCAGCACAAAATCGTTCAGCAGGGTTTCTTTCTTCTTTCCCCTTGAAATTCCTTTTATTTCCATTGCGTGCCATCCTTTCCTGAAACCAGTCACTTTCGGAATGCGATGGAAATTACTTCTGACCGCAATTTTCACTCAAAATTGACTATCGACTGATGCTTAACACGTTACTATCAGTCAATCAATCAATCAATCAATCAATTTTATTTTCTCAACATTTCAAGAGTAGACAGCTTGACTATAGTATAAACCATGAATAACTGTATACTTGAACAGAAATATGTTGAATAATTTTTCAACATCAAATTTGTGGAAATAACAAAAATGTAATAATCTAGTAATAATATTAATTAATGAGAAAATAAAGTAGATCTAGGTTTTATAGAAAACAATATTATATACGTTTATATAGTCAATACTATAATTCGCAGACATAAAAAGTACAGAAATCAGTCGAGAAAAAGGGTTGGCCTAAGGGATTTGTATCCCGTAAAATTGGCCAACCTCAAAGTTTATAATTACATGACATATAAAAGATGGAAATTAGGAGTTATTTAGGGATCAAGTAGGAAGTGATTTAGTTTATTGGATGAAAGTAACCACAGAAAGTACATGTAATCATATTGATTGTATAAAATGTAGTTAAAACATATAATGTATATTAAAAGTATTTAGTGATCACAATTGAGAATTTGTATCAATATTAAATAATTTTAGCCAAGAGAGAGTTAGGTTTGCCATTTTAAAAGAAATATGTTAAAGTTAGTTTTAAATTAAGCTAATTGGTTTAGATTTTTTAGATCAGGAGGGAGGCTATTCCAAATTCTAGGTCCAGAAAATTTGTAAGTAAATAATCTCACATTAGTAGATGCATATTGAAGATAGATATTATTACTATTTCTGAGATCGGGTTTACATTTAATGTTTAGATTATCAAAGAATTTGTTTACATAGAAAATATGGAGTAAAAGGTTATGAAGATATTGAAATACAAATAAGGCAGTTTACTATGATGGCGCTATAATGATTAACTGCTAAAAATAGTCCGTGGCTAAAGAATCACCACGTTGAAACACCTCAAGTGGGGACCCGCCATAATATTATCACAACTATACAGCAGTATCTGTGGACGATAAGTATTTTCCTGTCTAACGGCATCATCAAGGGCAGGTTACTGTATAGAATATATGGAAATTTCCGACAAAACGGCGCAGAAAAAAGGCATAGGCAAAAAGGCGCAATCTTTAGACATTTACCTTTACCTTTACTCCTCCAAGAGGGACCATCAAAGGAGATATCTACATATTCAGCTGGACAAAAGATTAAAAGTCATTGTTAAAAATTTTTCCGTCGTTGATAGGCTTGATTATGTAAGAGCAATTACACTTAATTCTACTCAATAAAACAAGTTTAAATAGCAAATTCATTACCCATTACCGCAACTTCACGTGATCGTGCTGAAACACTATCAAAAGTCAAATGAACAGATCCGATCACTATGCCGCTGCTTGACCGTTGGCCAAAGGGAAGGAGAGGATGAAGGGTCATCGCCTAATTTACCTTAAACCAGTTCTTCTTGACTGTACGACTGTACCTATCATTTGCGCCGTTTTGCCTGCGCCGTTTTGTCGCGTGCCGTTTTTACCGATCACCAGAATATATGAACAGATATCATATGCATAATCTTGAAACCATATAAAACAATTAAAAGATAACGACATCTGACTATAATTAGCTATTGATAACAAAGTGTTTCTTGGTCCCAACGAAATGTTGAGTAATTAGCAAAAGCACAGAAGAAATAGTATTAAATAAATTCAAAATAATGGGTCGTCTATTATAATAGTTACTCTAGCAGTGCAAGAATTTCAAAAATAATTAAAAACCGACACTTGTGCTCACCTGCTCAATCAGACGTTGCTAGGGTGTGTCCATGTGCACAAAACATACTCTCTTATAAGCGAAATGTTGGCGATACTTGAGACGGTCACGAAACAACAGTAGCCTACTATTCATTATTTAGACGAGAGGGCGTATTCAGAATTATTTACACAATATTAAACCATTTACGATTCGTTATTGAAAAAGTCGAGTCGCCGAGTACCTATTGAATTCAAATGCGCACTTCTACCAAGTTGACGTCGTCACCGTAATTGCAGGGCAGCAAACCTGTAAAACATAAGAGTGATAAAATTCTTAAGTGGACGTACTCAAGCAACGTCTTCTGATTTGTCGGTACAGCACTCAATTTTAGAAAATATAGAAGGCTTAATTTACAGAACCAAGTACTCGAGAAATACTCTCTACACAAGTATTCGAAGCAGCACCTCAAAGTGGATTGACAATCAAATGCGGAGATGTTAATCTACGCTGACTAAGCTTACATCGCACCACTCCTCCTGTGCTTATTCCGCTTGACTACGGCGTGCTAGTTTTCTTATTCAGTCTAGCTTCTGCGTTGTATTCAGGTCTGTTTCTTCCCAGGTTTCATTTCGTTTTTCATAAGCTACGCATTTCTTATGAGCAAGTGACATTCCATGCCGGTGTCCCAAAATAAAGTCTTCTCCAAAATGAAGTCTCCGCCGGAGGTTTTATTTTAAAACTAAATAACCCTCGGAGAGGTTATTTTAAAATGAAGTCGCCTTATTTAAAACATAACACTATGTAGGGGCCTAACACAATTTTTGTTCCTGGCTTATAAGTGTTATATTTCAGTTGCCTATGTATAAAGGATCTGCAATCATGGCTATATTCATCATTATATTTGCTTTCATGAGCACAGCTTACAAAAGTTGTTTATTTATACAATGGAAAAAGGTGCATTTTTGCTTCTCGAGAAGGAACATTACGTACTAATTGCAAATAAGCAACAACAGTCAAAATTACTTAAAAACATTCAGAAATGAGTTGCTTTTCGAGATTTGTGGCTGTACTGTCAATGGCTTTCTCCATGAAAACTTCAGACACAGTCCCCACCACGTGTTTGTTATACCGTCCCTGGTAACGACGTTCAAAGTCCAGCAAACCCTGATGAAAGCGTTCATCTTGCTTCTCTGGGTAGGCCCCCAAGTTTTCCTTGAATTTGTCAAGATGGACATGAAGAATATGTACTTTCAGGGATATTTTGCATCTAATTTTGACATGGTTCTTTATGAGAGACTGGTTCAATCTCTCTTAGTTTTCAGCTTTGTGGTTGCCAAGAAAGTCATAGGTCTACAATACTGCAACGAAACTGTTTCAATACCCTTTCTCTGTTCTATTCAGCTTCTTGGCGAATACGACATGCTATGTGATCTTCTTTATCTGTGGTCCGTCGAAGATGCCAGCTTCGACTTTTGCCTTCGAAAGCTGTGGAAAAAGATTTAGGAAGTATATGAAAACTGCGGATTCTTTGTCTTGACAAATTACTTGATGAGGCCTAACTTAATGTATGAGCCTCTTTCGACGGTGTATCAGCGGCTGCCGCTTGATGCTGTTCTTACCTGTGGTGAACTTGGTCAGCTATGGCCAATCCCTTCTACGATAGTGGGCCTCAGACCTCGGTGTCCCGGTTGTTCTAGAGGCAAAGAAAAACCAAGGAAATTGTGTGAAACCGCCTTGCAGGCCCACCAGGAATGTTACTATTTGGACCAAATTGAAGTCTCCAATGACTTAACAGCCATAGTTGTCATACTTCAAGGCACTCAGCAACATCTTGACACTGGTGTAGTCCTCTCTGAGGTGCAGGTGCACAAATTGAGCCATGGGGAGAGATAAGTACTTGTTACCATTATGATGTAGCATGGCTTTGAGGCTTGCGGATGAACTCTCTATGAATTGGCACCATCACTCAGGTTAAAGGTGATTGCTATGGCCTCTAAAAGACCAGTGACATTGCTGCAGAAGCACAGCCTATCTAGCTGACTGAATAATTCAGAAAAACGTTCGTGACGCTTTCTCTGTTCTGTCACCTGCACACTTTCATCCAACAAGTTCCAGTCCTTGAGTCTAGACATCAGAAGCTCAGCATTGCACTTGGCGAGACCAAGGTCTGTGATCAGGTCGTTGAGATCTTTCTGATTGGGGAAGTACGGCTTTTTCATCTCAGCTGTATCTGTGAAATTGTATTCTGGATCTGCAATATTTTCCTCGCTGTCTGCCTTGACGTGCTCCCCTGAAGACACTTCCTGTAGGGATGGGAATGGGGAGCTCACCCAGAGCCATAGGTACCGGTGCGATGCAAACGTAGCAGAATGCATTTGCTGGCTGCAAGAACCTCTTGATGTCATTTAAATCAAATTTTTCTGGTCACTATTCGCTTACTCAGCAACAAGATACACTAGTACGTTGGCTTAAGGAATCTGCACTCTTAAAAGTCTATGGATGCAACTGAAAGCTCCCAGAAGGTGCAACAGTGTTCTAGAAGATTCCAGAAGGTTGTAGAAAATTCTGGTCAGATCTAAAAACTTATGGACAGCTTGCAATGTTTCAGAATAATAAGTATGTCTGCTCAGCTTTGAATGTGAACCGAGAATGTTTTCTACAATACAATAATTTCAAAATATCATTGCCCTGACCCCAAAACCAAATTCAGTTTTAAACAACCAGTGGCGTAACGTGGGGGGGCGGGGGACACTTTGTTGACAGCCCCCCGGGCCCCGGGCGGGGGGCCCCGAAGAGGGGTCTAAGCTAGGGTTAGGTTATGGTTAATCCTAACTTCTTAACCCTAACCCTAGAAATGATGTGCTGACGACCTTTTTTTGCTCGTCAGGATGAAAAAGGAGGGGTGACAAGGTTTTTTTTGCTCGTCAGGATGAAAAAAGAGGTGATAACTTTTTTTTGCTCGTCAGGATAAAAATGGAGGTGATAACGTTTTTTTTTGCTCGTCAGCTCGAAACTCTGGGGCCCCCATGGCAAAGATGCCCCCGGGCCCCCAAAAGTCACGCTACGCCACTGGGAACAACAACTGTTTTCTAGTTAGTTTAGGCATAAGGGACTAGGAAAACAAGCTATGAACCCAGGAACAAACAAAAATATTTTTATTGTTACGTAGTATAATCTTCCTTCTACCTTTTACGTTCCCTTACTTTTGACGGGTAAGACTACTTTGAGAATAAGCATAGTAATCATTATTTCTGTGTCTTCTAATACAGAACAGCCTTATTAGGTGCAATAATCCTTATTTCTTGTAATGGAATAATATGGGCTAATGTCAGTTAAATGCGCCGCTATCACTATAATAATGTTAACTGTTAAGTTTTAAAAAGAGAACTCGACGGAAGCAGACAAGAACAAGGAGTAACGGAAAAGCGTGCGTTATAAAGCATGAATTAGAAGCGATATTAAGTCCGTAGTTTTTGAAGTTGACTCTTGGAATATTTGAGTTGAATCTGGTAATACCCTCTCGGTGTCTTTGAGTTTTAATCCATGAGGCGAGTTTATTGGGGGGGGGGTTATTTTACGAGCAGCGGAAATTTTACTTTAATAGGAGAGATTTTGTTTTCTTTCCTAGGTGAATTTTTTTAACATAAAGTTTCATTCCTTTACTCATGCTCGGCGCGAAGCGCCGAAAAAATTTTCTCCTCTGCTGACGGTGAATGCATTTTCCTGTCGCAGTCACAGTGGGGGGATTGACTTCTCTGGCTGGGATGTCAGTAGCCATCTCAGTGGGAGATGTAGTTGGGGAGTGGGGGGGGGGGGAAGATTCCCCACTCTCCCTACAAATCGCGCCCTGTTAACGACAGCAATGTTGACCTAACTGCCAGGTTTATAATCACAAGGTTAATTCAACATTGACCTTGAGTAGCCAACAACTTCATCGCTGTACTCATTATTGGGCTAATACTATAGCTTAAAAGTCCTGTCTTAAATCTTTACGTCAATTCCTATGTATATCAAAGCGACTGACAGATTTCGTCTAAAGACAAACATTATACAATTACCATAAGTTCCTACAACAAATTCCCATTGTAATTGTGCAATCTATGTGGACGGTATGCTAAATATCATCAGATCAGATTTCTTTTATCTGTCAGCGACAGCGAAACTAAAATACAAAAGATTGTACAAAATGTACCAAGCATGCAATTTTCTTACAAATTAAAAAAAATATATATTAGAAATCAAGTCGCCAAGCCAAAAATAGCATTAAAATCCGCATGGTGTAATATAATAATCACATGAATGCAAAAAACGATAGATTGTTCAAATAGGTTCTCAGTTATCTTCTGATTCCGAAATTGTCTTCACGAAGAACATTTTGGTCTCAGAATTAGAAATATAATCTGGTCTTCGTAGTTTATAAAGAGGCAAATATCCTTTGTACATATGAATGGATCTCTTTGAGGCTTTCCAAGAGCATTCAATGCCAGTATTCTGTACAGATTCCGCATCGATTCTGTAGTACATCATGGATCAGTCGTGAGCTAAAATCAACGTCCTGTTCTAGGATATTCCCGATTCCAGGCGAATCTTTCGAGCAAGAGAGCACGTCAGAATGATTCCTGTAAACTGAGTCAATTAACACCTTTAATTTATTAATTACAATTTTGGCAGTATTGAATTTGATTAATATATATATATATATATATATATATATATATATATATATATATATATATACTAGAAAGTTGCTCGCTTCGCTCGCAGTGCAGGATAATACTAATCCAATACCTATACCTAATACCCAATCATTGAATTCATGCTGAACAACATTTCAATGATCGCCACCTAGCCAAGCTCTGCGCCACGTAATAATTAGGCCTATGTACGTTAAAATCACGCAACTGTGGCCATTTGTGACGCTGTACACGTATTTTTTGTGTACGTTAAAATGTACGTTAAAATTGCGCAACTACCTCAGGCTGCGAACAATTGTTACCAATAGCAACGTCGTCGCACGCCCAGCCCTCTGACGCTGCAATGACTCGACTAAACCGTGTTAAACTACGATTCTACGAACAATTGTTACCAATAGCAACGTCGTCTTCGAACATCGTCCACCAACGCATCGCGACGTAAGGACTAAACGGTCTAAACCGTCTACCAACAGTCAACCAATCAGAACGCTTGAAGGTAACAGAGAGACATACAGATAACGATCTTAATATTATAGATATATCACCATAATACATATTTATCATATATTATATTGTGAAAAGACTGAAAATTGATTTATTGCAAATGTTGGTCTTAGCTTAATATCTTATCTTCCGTTTTTTCTTCTAAAATAGTTTCTGTCAATAATGTTAACAGTTTCGACGGTTTTGATCATGTTTACGGAAAATGACGAAGAAGATGATGGCTTTGAAATCAATGCCACAGCTTATATTGTATAAAATGGCGCGTTTGCGAAACTAATGATACCAGCAAAATCCCAATTTGTGCTAAATTTCCGCAAACATTCTCCATTGTTGCCACCAACGAAACAACCCGTCAGCTGAAACGTCAATACGATCACTGACAATGATGACGATTATCATAAGTATGACAGTGGTCGTGATGATGTCAGTCATTACTTATGATCAGTACTGTGGTACAGATGATGGTGATGCTTACGATGCCGAATTAGATGCTTTTATGCTCCTGATGATGATGATGATGATGATGACGATGATGATGATGATGATGATCACTACGATCGCGATGATAATGCTTGATATAATTGTGCTTATAATGACGACGATGCTTCTGATGATGATGATGACGATGAGAGCGATGATGAAGATAATGATGGTGGTGGTAGTGGCATTTGTGATGGGTGATGGTGGTGATGATGATGATGATGATGATGATGACGACCACGATGATTATGATGATGATATTGGCTGCAGTAGTTATGATGACAATGATGATGATGATGGGGTGGTGGCGATGATCATGATGGTATTAGGTGGCGATGATGATGATTGTGGGGGTGATGGTGATGATGATAATGGAGACTCGTTGAAAAAAGTCCTGGTCAAATGAGAAATTTCTTCTTCTTCTTCTTCTTCTTCTTCTTCTTCTTCCTCTTCTTCTTCAAGTGTCGTGTATTGCTATGTCGGCGACCATAGATTTCCACTCTTCTGTTTCTGGCTTTCCTTATCAGTTCGATGTTGCCTTTATTTCTTGTTGCTTCTCTTACGCTGTCTATACTGTATACTATTGAAACATATAAATGTTTCACAACAAGGTTGGATGATGATAAGCACAAAGACTCCGAAAGAGCAAAGTAAGGAGACTGCACCTGTGCATCTTCATACAAAGACACGACAAAGACTAAACAGATGAGGCAAACAGGACGATTAATAGTGCAACAGCAGCTGAAGGTAAGAGCGGAATATAACAAATCACACTGAAGAATTCAATTCGGTAAGGAAGGGAGGACATAAAAGATGGGACAGAGGAAGAGTACAACAAGGGACCGTCCATAAAGTACGTCAGACTCGACGGGAGGAGTTTAAGAAAGTGCAACAGATAATGATAGGGGAGGGTAAAAAAATACCGCCGTGACGTCAAACTTTCCTTAATATAAAACCTAGAATACGCGGTGACGTTTTATTCTCTCTTCGGATGGATGTACTCTGACAGAAGATATCACTGGACGAAGAGGGCGACCAGGGAGACGATGGGCGGATGACGTGGAAGAGTGGACAGGACTGCATATGTCAGCAGCAGTCAAGAAGACAGAGGATCGACGTGGTTGGAGAAAAGAAATTCATGCCGTCACCTTAACTTCAGATCATGAAAGAACAAGAAGATGATGATAATAAATGTTATGCTAGGCATGTGGAATAATCTTAAATCCCAAATACATTCATCATCATTGCCGATAGTTGAATGATAAATAGCTATGTTTCGCTGCTGAAAATTGAACGAGAAACTCGAATATATTAATTAGAAGACCTAAGTGACGTAATTTATGGACGATGCTTTAAGGAGGTCCCAGATTTGTGACAGGCTGTGACAAAGGGAGAGGATCAAAAACTTTTTTTTAAATATCGTGACGTACCTTTTGGACCACTCCCATAAGGAAGACGAAGAAGATGAGGAGGAGGAGGATGAATAAGAAATTCAGTATAAGAAGAACTTGGTCATTAAATGTAAAGGGTAATTATAGTGATTTTCACACGGAATAACTTAGCCTCCTAAACCACTTGAAAAAGAATTGTTTTTGTTTGTTTTCGAAATGCTTCGAATGTGATGGTCAATGGTGACTGATCGAATATGACTTGGTGTCTTCTCTGTAGTAGAGATGACGCCTAATTTCCTTATGACCTCTGGATGGCAAGTAGAAAAAAGACTTCTATAGCTCAGTTTATGACAGAGAAGAACCACGTTTTCATGTACTGAAGCAAATTGCCATTCTAATAAAGCCACAGAAACTCTATTGCGTTATATTCACACAGAAGTTTGCTGAACCGCCTCGTTTGAAGCGGAGCTGATGTCAGAAAGCCTGATGCAGAAGTCAAAACAAATGCAAGCCTGACAAAGCGCAGACATTGCCAGAATCATAGCAGCTGCAAAGCACTATATAGAGACAACTGCGCAATATTCAAATACCCTGGTCGCAGAAGTAGAAGCAACAGAGGCTTTCGTATATAAACGCAAGAACTTTCTCCTTACTACACAGAGGAAAGCAATCATCTCAGTTCTCCACCGACTAGTAATCTGATCGGAGATGAATGAAGCAAACAATCCTAAAGCTCACCGTCATCACCGACGTGTCTGATTCACAAGCTCCCCAATGACCCGAAAAATAGCTAGGCATGTATACTAGCTATTTTTTATGACGGAAATATACTATATAGGATCGAGTCCAATTTGAACTTCTAAAGGCGAATACAACGCAACATGGCAGACGCCTAATGGAACCATGGTCATCAACAAGTGCACAACGCAGACTGCGCCCTGTTATACGTATCTGCTTCTTGTATCAGAGTGCGTATCACTAAGGTGTCACTGTAGCAATCAATAGGTCTGTTAATAGGATCCACAGTTTTCCGCGGCAAATAATTCCAGGTTCCGCTTTCCAGTTTGCCTAATTCCTCGGCTCGCCGCTGCAATATTTTGGGTAATTACAATTGACATGGGTCCCCGCGACGTTCCATCTACTAAATTGAGAACTTTTATGGTGAATTGAATCTCTCTAGTTTGGAATAATTAGGCAGATTAGTTATGGAAATTTATTTGTGTGGGTCTGCTCGATATAAAAAGTACCCGTTTAATTGGCACTTCTAAAAAGTACCAATATCGCACTTTTGGAAAGGGCCAGCTTGGTACTTTTCGAAAAGGGCCAAATTGATCACTTTTGTCTGACGTCTACATAGAAAGCCGAGCCTCGGGTGACTGACATCCTTCTGGCTGCGTTCTCTGTGATTAAAGCGTCATTGGGTTTAAGCTGGTCGTATTAATCGTTTGGTAAATCTTTGGTTTTATTGCGAACAATCTTCTATTCGGCGCGTAAATAAAGAACAAATGAAGAATTGTCTTCTTTCTGTCATCGGGGTAGCCAGGGGCCCGGCCCCCTATTCGGACTGAAACCGGTCGTGAGATTCGCGCTAGTTTAGAGGGGCTAGGTAGGTAGCAATATGAGATTTAGGAAAAAGAAAATGCAAGAAAGTGGAATGTGCTAGAGCAGCGGTTCTCAACCTTTATAGTGCCGCGACCCTTTTAATTCAATTCTCCATGATGTGGCGACCCCCAACCGTAAAATTATTTTCGTTCATAATGTAAACTGTTAAAAATATTAATGCTACAATTAAAATTTTTGAAATCATTATGATTCAATTGTGTCCACATGTCTATTCTCGAATGACAATTATAGTTCTTAAAAACTAGTAACTAGCAATGGGGAAATTTTGTGCGATAACAAGTTTTACGCACCGGAAAAGAGACAGCCCCATAATTCCGATGGTCTCAGGCGCCCCTGGCAAATCGTCATTCGACCCCCGTCGGGGTCGCGACCCAAGGGTTGAGAACCACTGTGCTAGGAAGGAAGGAAGTGCTACAGGACAGGGCGACGTGCTTTCTGCTCGTCACGACTATTTAATATTTATATGTCGATGTGCCCCCCTATTTCAAAATCCTGACTACGCCGCTGCTTCCTACTGTGAGTCAGATTAGGCCAGCCGTCTGAGAATCCTGGTTTCTAATGTGATAGCTAGTTGTTTGGGCTTAGAGACCAAGAGGCCGAGATAATCACAAGAGTTATTTATTTATGAACGACTGAGTAAGATTTACAACCAAGTATTCCTTCGCACGCAGCAGATAGGCTACCTCTGGCTGACGCTGGTAGCAACCTGCCAATGTGATTTGCCTGTCAGGCGAAGCACTTGCATCGGCGTCAGCTTTGCCGCGTTTTTCCAACTGCCACTTTGTAAGTGATCTGTTATCGTCTGCCCGCGACTGTGGCTAATGCTGCAAATCCTGCACATCGACATAATCTTCTTCTACGACACACGTAAGAGAACAAATCTCTGCTTCACGACTCGCCGCAGTCACGTAAACAACCAGCAGTTTTTGAACATTGTATCAAGTCGTCTATTGGGGGAGGGAGGTCGTGTACTGAGCTAAATTTAGGCATTACGCAGGACGGGTGTTTGAGACTGAGAAATGCATCGCAGTACGCAAATTTACCAGTTTAAACAAATTTATCAATTTTCAAGTCTGTCGATCACACAACAACCGCTGAACGACGCAAAATCAATGACGGATTCGGCACATATTTCAGTCGTTGTTAAGTAAAGAAATGTCCGTCACTGATCGCGCCATAGTTCATTCATGTCGCCGTTGATTTATCACCGACCAGTACCGAATTCCGCGCAAAATACTGAAACACTGAGGAACAAGCAAATTTCGAGGCTCGGTTATATATATATATATATATATATATATATATATATATATATATATATATACTGTGTCCAGAAATAACTGGCCCTTAAACTTTTGTAGTAACAAGCGTAAACCTGCATGGAATTACATAAAATTTGACATTCTAAAACAGGCACATATTACTGGCAAAACTGAGCAGTTTCGTTTGAATTTTATGCAAGATGTCTAACTACAACAAAAGATTCATGACGTGGATCATCTGAAAGAAGTGCTAACATTGTGTTGCGATCAGATCGGACAGGATTTGATATATCTATAGACAAGGCGACTGACGAGTGGTTGGGCAGAATGTCACTGGTTGTTCGGGCTAAAGGGGGACACATTGAACATAGTTTGTACTAAGACTACCTTCCGTAGTCTGTAGCAAACTTTGTTTCAAGCGATTACGTGACGCATCGTATGTTAATGTTGCAATGACGCCAATTTCGGGTCTACCTGTTTTGTTACCGTTTTTCTTCGTCATGTGTTAGAGTAGTGTCTCCCAAAATGTGGGTCGGGCCCCAAAAGTGGGTCGCAGGGTTCATTCTAGTGGGTCAAGGCGGAGCGCGAAATTAAATTCAAAAATGTCATTTCTAACCAATAGCACAATGTGAAAGTTGCAAAGGAGGCTTAGGTTTTAAGAAGCTTATATACCTGCAGTCCTCCATACACGGCTTATATTAAATTGATTGGTGTTTTATCCTATTTTAATTGACAATAAGTTTGCATGGTCGCGCATGTTAGAAAACTGCTGAAGTGAGTCGCACAGTTCTAAAAAGTTTCGAAAACTCTGGCCTATAACACTTTTAAAAATTAACGTTAATTCGCAATAATGCAAAGAAAGCGTATTCCTATCATTTTGCTGTGGAACACCGTTAACAATAGGAATTTCTGCTTGGTTTTCGGGTCAGACCTTCCGGTCAAGCGATTGTGCCATACTCATAAGATTTCTAAGACGCGTAACAAAGGTATGTTCCTGGAAAAAATTTAAAAATATAATTTTAAAGAAATTTCAATATCCATTCATCTCCTTTTGTCTTATTTGGCAAAATATGAATAATTCTGCCAAATATATTTGCCATAATTTCATTCGAATTGAATCAGAGCTTTCGTTTTGCCATTTATTCAAAACTCACAAGATTCTTTTCAACTAACGTTCGCCAGATGGCACCAGATGCATTTTTATATTGCAATATTGCATTTGCATATTATGATTAAGGTTGCGTAACGTTACAAAACCGCTAAAGTGTGCCGCAGGTCCAAAATTTTTGTGAAACCCTGTGTTACAGCAATGTTAATTACCTTACATTTTTCGAATTCTCAAGTAAATCTTCTCAACTTTCGTATTTTTATTTCCTTCGTACCTTAAATATTAAGAAAGTAGAAAGTTCCATCGCTTCAAAATCGAGCGGGGATTTATTGGCACACCTATATATATATATATATATATATATATATATATATATATATATATATATATATATATATATATATATATATATATATATATCGAGTGTGTGTAGGCTGTATGCCGATTAGCCTAATGCACGCTTTTATTGCGTCCCAGGAACGCATAGGCAATCGCTTTTGATGCATCTATTTACGTCAACTGAAGCATTTGCGATTTCCAGCAATAATAATGGCACTCATCACTCATTTGAAGTCACGTGTTCTCGTTTTTTTAGACACAAAAACTCCAGTTGCATCGGCACATGCTGCTATCTTTAGTCACATAACAGCTGCATTGATAGACTTGATGATATTGTGTATAAACATGACATGGACAGCACGATTTCATGTTGAAACCAGAGTTGGCCATGCATGGGTTGGGTTAACCCATGGGTTGCGTTTAGATGGATAAGAAATTTAGGCAGTCATGGTGGGTTGGGTACCATTGATTAATAAACAAGTGTTATGCAAAACATATAAAATTGTACCCATCTTACATTTGATCTATTTTACACTCAATGCGCATGCTTCGTGAAGTCCGTTCTTCTAGTTTTCGAGATATTAATTTGTCAAAACTCGTTAAGTGCGCGTTTTATGTAGTATGCCTAATGTTGCTCACCGATAAGCTGGTTGAATTTGGTTACTAGATGCATGGTTGGGTTGAGTTAGGTGAATACTACAATTGCCAGTATGGTTTGGGTTTGGTTGGAGATTTGATGGGCTGAGTTGGGTTTACAAAATGAACCCATAGCCATATCTGATTGAAGTCGAGCGTATTTGCGTGCATTTATGACCATTTGCTCTCAACTTCTGTCCTAACTCTTTCAAAGATGGAGTACACCCTAAAGACAATAGTAATGGGGTTCTCTGGAGGCAACTGTCAGCTAATGCTGCTGCTGTTGTGCGGTCATTGCCTTACCTGAACGGCTGCCAAGGCAACGCATAGCAATACGATGATGGAGAGATTATCCGACAGCCATTTTCCAACAGCCTCTGCACAGCTCTGAAACAAAGATATCAAGGCCATACATGTAGACTTGTAGAGGTCATTCGTAGAATATTGTCATTCGTAGATATTTTTATTGCAGAACTATTGCGTTATTCAACTCGGTCGGCCTGCATGGGCGATCATTCATCCTGAGTGAATGGAGCCACGCTTGTCTGGTTACCGCACAATTTTGATTTTTACCGATTTTATTTGCGTACACCTCTTCAGCAGCTTTTCCTATTAATTATGCCAACAAGCAAATATGTCGTCACGATAACTTGTTGAAATAAGCAAATTAATAAAGTAGCCCCCTGTGGAGCCGCCACTGCGCACGGCTCTGTCTAGTGGGTCGCGGGGTAGCGCGGAATTAGATTTTAAGTGTCATTTTCTAACCAATACCACAATGTCACAAGCCTTGAAAATTGCAAGTAGGCTTACGTTTTTAAAAATGTATACTTCTGTAATCTTTCACACGGCTTATATTAAAATTAATAGTGTTTTAATCCAATTATAGTTGACAATAAGTTTGCAGGGTCGCGACATGCTACAAAGCCGCTGAGCTGGTCGCATTTCCAAAAAGTTTAGGAAACCCTGGCCTATAGTAGGCCTACTTTTAAAATTTAATCTTAACTAGGTGTTTACCCGTCAAAAATGACGGGGGAGATTGGCTGTTTTACCACCCAATTTTGTGCAAATGCAATCAGGGGCGGCGCTGAGTTTTGTTGACTGGGTGGGTCTAATCAAGCACTCCTAATATACAGAAGTCCCTGGTCTAATGCAATCTACACAGCCAGGACCCGCCGGCTCAGACTACCCCTCGCCCCCCCAATCAACATTTTTCTGCGTATTTGAACGATTTGCTTGGGTGCCCCTGCCCGAGGCTGGCTGGGTCCGGACCCACGGACACACCCCCTAGCGCCGACCCTGAATGCAATAGGATTTTGCGCAATTAATTTCCTTAAATCGCCGCCTTTTCCTTCAACCGAGTTAACGCCCATTCGCAGGAATTTGCTGAAACTTGATAGTCAAGGTAAGTGTACTGATTTGGCAGTGTCGAACGACATGCAGTGCTTGATTCTCTTTGTTTGCTGTGCTGCTTTTTCACGCCGAGCAACCGCCTGCTCCTCATTCTCACTTGATTGTCGGAAAGCTCGTGAACGCTGAACGCTTTGTTTTGCACGGACGGTTAGAAAGAGGAATAAAAAAAGCTAAACAATGGTGCAAGCCTCATCTTCTTAACTCTTATATAGCCTGAGATATAGCAAATTCAAAAAATTTGGAAACTTTCTCACAATTCAAAACTTTCGCGAAATTCACCGATATAATACTTATGTTCAAACATTGGGGTCATCGGGCTAGAATTGATAGATCTTTGCCAAATGTCAACCGATTTTCAAACTTTTTGATTTATTTTGTTCCTCTGATATCCCTTTATAACATTGCCGCTGACCAAAGTGGGGTTACCGCTGAAAATATTTTGCTAGGGGGCTTTAAAAAATTTTCGGGGGAAAGGGTGATATTTTAGGCCGTAAAGTGGACTCTACCTCCAAAGTTTTTGGGTTTTGCATGGAGGGTTAGAAAGAGGAATAAACAATCTAAACAATGGTGCAAACTCATCTTTTTAGATCCCATATAGCCTGAGATATAGCAAATTTAAAACGTTACAGCAATCATTTCTGAAGAACGCTTTTCCAAAAATTAAATCCCCAGTACGGTGACAGCGTCTGAAAATTTAGTCCCCACTTGAGGTGTTAAATTTTTTAAAAAAATAGGTATTGAGGCTAGGAAGGAATAAATATATATATAATAACGGGGACAGGGCATTGGGAGAGGGAAGGCAGGTTTGGGAGGAGGAAAGTGGTTTGTACAGGTTTTCGGAGCAGCGTTGTGTAGGTTTGGGAATGGGGTTTGGGGCCAGTGGGGTAGGGCGGAGCGGTGATGGGTTGGGGCCGGGGCGATTGGGAGAGGGATGGAGAGAGGTACGGGGGTTGGGAGAGGGGTGAGAGAGGATGGAACTGGGGTTTGGGGCCTGTCGGGCAGGGCGGGTATGGGTTGGGGCCTGGGAGATTGGGAGAGAGATGGGTAGAGAGAAGGAGATGGAAAAGGGAAGAGGAACTGGGGTTTGGGACCGGGGCAGGAATGGGTTGAGGCCGGGGCGATTGGGAGAGAGATGGGTAGAGGGAAAGGGAACGGGGTTTGGGGTCGAGGCCGGAATGGTTTGGGGTCAGGGCGATTGGGAAAGGGGTGGGGAGAGGGAAGGGGTGGGGAAAGGAAGGGAAAGGAGGTTTGGGGCCGGGGCGGAATGGGCTGGGGCCTGGGCGATTGGGAGAGGGATGGGGAGAGGGAAGGGGGACGGAGAGTTGAGCTGCAATTAAGACGCTTCGTTAAACGCTCCGTTGCTAATACAGTTTTGATTAAACAATATTTGGTTGTCAATGACAACAGCGTCTTGCAAAATCTGCCGTGTATCGTGACCGACAGACCGATTCGCCGGATTCGCCGGACATCGAGAATTATATAATAAGATTCGCAATAACGCAAGAAAGCGTATTCTGACCATTTTGCTCTGAAACTCCACTAACAATAGGGAATCTGATGTTTACATGAGAAATGGACTACAGGTTAAGCGAATTTGCCATACTCATAAGATTTTCAAGACGCGTAAAAAGGGTATGTTCCTGAAAAATTTTTAACAAGATAATATTCAAAAAATTTCAACGTTTATTTCTCTCATTTTGTCTTATTTGACAAAAATATGAATAATTCTGCCAAATATATTTGTCGTATTTTGATTCGAATTGAATCAGATATTTTGTTAGCCATTTATTCAAAACGCAGAAGATTCTTTTCAAATTACGTTCGCTAGATGGCCTAATGCATTTTTGATATTACATATTATGATTAGGGTCGCGGCTCGTTACAAAACCGCTGAACTGCGCCGCGGTTCCAAAATGTTTGGGAAACTCTGTTCTAAGGGAGTCGGTTGGCTTTAAAACAAATTTTCGACCCAATTGGACGATTAGCTTCAAGCAATAGGGGGTTAACCGACTTTCTCCAAACCCCGACATTCAAACATTGATTGAAACTGATTGGCCACTGCACAGGTTGCTCGCCTCTTAAATGTCTGTAAAGAAATTAACTGGCCTCCACTCGTCTCGTACATGAACAATATTCGATATGCTGGGAATTTGGAGGTGACTCCTGACCAGGGTTTAATCTAGGCCTGGGTGAAATTGCCCCTGCCTCCCGGAAATTTCAAATTGCCCCGGAAATTTTGGCATACTACATCAACTAACAGCAGCCCCCTAGCTGACTTCCCCCGGCTTTGTCAGTTTCTTCCTCCCCCCCAGAGTCCAGAGTCTAGATTAAGCACTGCTACTGCTCCTGACCGATTAACGACGACCCTTTAGTGGTTAGCGGATACGCGGGGTTTTCGTCGTTCCACCCCTTCAAACAGTCTCCCTGGTAGTGATAGATTTCGGTTTGAATTCAGTTAGACTCATAAACTACTTTTCAGAAACTCAAAAACTGTCCCAGCGTGACATGATGGAAAAATTGTCAGACTCAGAGCAGAGAATCTCCCATTATCGCCCAGCACTGCCACGCATGATACCTGGGTTAGCTTTAAACTGCAGTATTATAATTATCTGTACTTTTGAGACCGAGCATTTCTATTTTCAGTACCTGTGCGTAGATGTTTGAGTAGACGTCAGTCTGCGTGTTGTTGTGTTGGTTTAGGAATTCTCGTTTGCATGAATTTCGTGGCCTTTCTTCGACGCAACACGAGTCCGGAAGCGAAGACGTCGAATCGTTAAAGACAACTTCCCAGTTCCGGAAGTCAGTCACTCCACAGCAGCTGAACTAAAAGCACAGACGAACGCCTCGCTTTATAATCAGGCTTTAGCCTCTGCCTCTCTGTCTAAAACGGCGCTATAGGAGAGTTCGGCGATCTCTCATTAATTATTGGCTCTATGGTTAAACGTCATTCTATGCTTATTACGTCATGGACGCATACTTAGTCCTCGGATACAATATCTCCACGTTCTTTCGCATGCAAAATTTCTTTTAAAAAGCAAATTACAATTGTCAGAATTGAGGTACCCAGTCTCTTTTATCTAGTTCAGGGATGATGAAATTAGCTCTTCTCATTGTATGTAGGATTGTAGGTGCAGAACAGAACTACAAAAATTACAATCCGCAATAGTTTTTACAAATAAACCGATCTTGAGATCTTGATCTTGATCTTGATAGATCTTGAGATTCGGACTTTCCATCTCTTCAAGAGATCTACGGGAAGATCTCCCAGAAGAGACTCTCATCTGGTTCTAGAGATCATTGTCGCGGACTGAGAGCATTATAAATATTTGCTATTTGCCTTGGCTTGTCTATATTTATGAAGGCGGTAGTTTTGCGACTATGATGCACGCATTCAGGGCTGGCAGCAAAACTGCCGTCTTTGGGGGAGGGGGGGTAGCCAGGACAACTTCCGTTTCCCTTTTAAAGATGCGATGAAGTATAATACTCGTTATTAAGTACATTGGTCAGTTAACTGATGGTCTATGATGTTCTGACCTCTCGTTGTGCCGTGTCCCATGCGGTCCTGATGGCTTCCGAACGGTTGTACATATGCATTGTCATCAACATGTCGTTCACGATGTAAAGCTCCAGCTAGAAAATTGACACACAGCAATTTCGAACTCGACATGAGTGCGTGTAAAGCGCGATCCGTAGAGAAAACGTCCTAAATTGTTCACAGATCATCTAATTTGCCAGTTACGAAATGCTAGAGCAGCTATGAGTGTCTGTTCTGTTGACTATCATAGGCTTGTTGTTTTATTGTTTTGCTATTACTTCGTAATTGGCTCTTCTCAGTGTATGCAGGTGCAGAAATGTGAAACAAGCGTATATATATATGTATATATATACGTTACGTGGGAAGGGCGAGGGGAAAATTTGCAGAAAGCCCTACCGGGCCCCGGAAGAAGGGGACCCCTGAAGAGTGGTTGCAACTTACTAAACAATTATTTATTTTTACATTTTACTACTATTTCAATGTTACTGCTACAAAGTGAGTAATTACTGAATTAGGGAGTAAACCTTATTTTTAGATTAATGGGGCCCTCATATCCTATAGGGGCCCCATATCAAGGATGCCCTCTGGACCCCCGAAAGTCACGCTGTGCCACTGGCCACAAATATCGTAAGAATTGTTATGCTCCCGATAGTCAGATCTTGGATCGTATTATTATTACACAGAATAGAGTACAATGAATCAAATCTAGAACTGAGCTATTCATACCTCTGTTTGTAGGAAGAATGCAGTCAACGCTCCGGCAATTTCAGCTGCCATGATGAAAGCCAACAGAACAGCAAACTAAAGAAAAATATAGAAGACATTATGCATGGATTTGTCAAACGCCGTCCTTTACCGCAAAGCAGAAACTAAAGTCGTATGAAATTATGAGCATCATAGGCGGCGCACTCCTATCGGCCCCGTCGGCCCAGGCCGGGGTACTTTTAAAAGTACCCCGGCCCGCCATTGGCCGTGCCGGGGTACTTTTAAGAAGAAAGAACTTCAAATTGTTTGAATAAATTTTAAATTTGTAACCTTACATTACACAAAGCCTACAATGTAACCTACTCTTGGTTTTCAGGTTTAAAACACACATTTATAAAGATTCTGTAATTTTTTTAAAATTAAAAGGCATCTTATAAACATTTCTGTCTTTTTATAACTCACACTTGAAAATGTATGTTGGCTAGTTCAGGGCCTTATACAGTAGTAGATGGGCTGAGGTACTTTTATTGTCTTCCGCCGCCTATGATGAGCATGAAAATCTAGGGATTATATCTGAAATTTGAAGAATGCAATTAACTGATTTTTATAGCGCCTAGCTAAAGATTATCTATTAGAAAATGGACCTTGAGAGTAATTATTGAGGTAGAAGAGGCACCTCGGACTTTAAGAGGTCAGTAGGCCTACTGCTGATCGTGAGGTTCAATCAGACAGACAGCTAGACAAACAGACAGTCAGACAGACAAGCAGACATACATACAGACAGACATACAGTAAGACAGACAGCAAGACAGACAGACAGGCAGTCAGACAGTAAGACAGACAGACAGTAAGACAGACAGACAGTAAGACAGACAGACAGTAAGACAGACAGAAGGATGTGACATTTTAGAACAATGGTAGTTTTCACCAGATGGTGAGCTTCTGATGCAGAAATAGACCTAAAAACTAGAATGACCTTTTGATGCAATATATATACAATTATACATATACCCTGGTTTTATACTTGTTTGCCATTCTACAACAGTTGAAGTACTCTCAGAAGGTGACACGCCGTGATTTTGCCGTGCTTTTGCCGTGCATCTGCCGTGCTTTTGCCCATTTTGGAAAAATCAACCGTGAATTTACCAAATGTTTACCGTGATTTTCTTGCAGCTCTACTAATAAGCTTCTCCGTTATAGAATTATCTCTCTAAAGTCTTTAGGTTAACAAGAATTGCTGCAAAACGAATGCAGCTTTACAACCGAAATTAATGGCAAAGGCTTGTGCAAAGCGCCCATTTCTATGCCAAATGAAGCGCTAAATCTTTATTAAACTATCATCAGGTCACGTGACTTGGTTGCATTGCTTGAAACACCCAAGCGACTTCTACAAGTTGGCCTATAGAGATTATTGTATCTCTTCTAGTCTGGAACCCTGACTGCTCTAGTGGTAAGCTGTAAGCAGGTAGCAGATGTGTGCTTGAATAAAGATAACGATAAGTATTAAAGAAAGAGGCAACCACGAGTCGATTAATACCGCAGGCAGATTTACGATAGCAACTAGACATAGGGCCTAATGCACGTGTCTCTCTCTATGTTTGTGTGTGTGCTGTTAAGCACATGTTTACATGCAGGTTAGATATCAGGCAAGTGATTTCTTATCTCGATGAAGCAATTTTGCATCCTGTGTTGAGAGAAGAGCTGTCTTGGTGCAGCCCAAATAGCAATCTCATCCTTGATTGAATCTTATATATATATGTATATATATACATATATATATATGCGTTTCTAACGTTGAGCTCTGCGTATGTCTGAAAAAATCAACGATTTATTTAATTCTTCGTCAAGTTGTCACTTTCTCTCCATTTTTTAAAAGATAACTGACAATATTTCGGACACTTATTTGTTCAAAGCAAGCTTCTCAAAACCATTTGTCTGAAGGTTCTAAAGTCTAAAGTACTCTATTCTTATAGCAGTCTGTAGGGCAGGACTGCTCTCAAGCCATAAGTTTCTACATACAGCTAAAAATTTAAGTTATTCCCTGACATATGTTGTAATTTGTCATATATTCAGGGCGCGATTTGCGCGGGGGAAGGGAGAATCTTCCCCCCACTGCCAAACTGCATGCTCCCTACTGCTACATCCCCACCACTACATCCCCACTGCTACATTTCCCAACAACTACACCCCCAAGCTCGACATATCCCCCCCACTGCTCCAGGTCACAAATCGCACCCTGCCCCTGCATATAAGAGCCGCATACATGCCCAACCGCACAACCGCACACATGTCCTGATGTTGATGGCGTGACCCTTAAATGTGTTCTCCAAGAACATGTAAAGGCAAATCGATCTATCAGTCATGATTTAGTTCCGGTGAAACGTTCTAACGTCGTTCTGACCGTGTCTGTAACTTCTCAGTCTAATACCTCAAGTCCCGTTACAGGTTCTTTTCTGATGTTACGATCAAACGCTTGCAAAACATTTCATCTGCAGCCATCGCATTTGTTTCATTTGCTTTATTGACAAGTGCTTGCCATTTTTTAAGTGGACTATAAAAGCCAAACAAGAGCCAATGAAGTTTGCAGTAAGACGCATGTCAGATGTTTAAGGAGAGATCCTGAATTTCGATGACGCTTTTTCCGAGAAAGACCAAGATACAATTTTGAAGTATTCTGTTTCAGTCCAACTGCTTTATTTTTTTCTCTCTTTCTCTCTTTCTCTCTCTCTCTCTCTCTCTCTCTCTCCATCAGTCAGAGGTGTAGCGTGGGTTCCAGCGTCCGGGCTAAAAGAGAGTCTAAGCCAGCAAACTGTCCGACAAGCAAACAAACAGAAAAGACGTCATCTTATCGTTTTCCCACATTGCAATAATAGATTCCGAGAGAGTACTTACAATTCTTTGTGAAAGACATGCTTTATGTCAGCCTATTTTATTATTTATTATTTCGTGGTATTTTTTGTTTTTATTTTCACATGAAATTTTGTCCTCCCTCCTCTAAGAATTCCGCGCCTGGGCGATAGTCTTTGGCCTCCCCACCCTACGCCACTGCCTCAGTTATACTTCGTGAAAGCGTTTATCATCCGCACATCGTGACATTCCAGATCAATTTTCTCCTCCTTTGCACAATCGGTCGTTACAGCTGCTGGCTACTGCGTGTTCTCTCGGGCCAGGATCATTAATTTCTTTGTTCCGGATTTTTTAATTGCAATCTGTAGCATATAGGCGCATGAATTTCGCGTTCGGCTGACATCTGACGCGCGGTTAAGCCAGCGGCTCATCAGCCGATGTTATTTATGACAGGTCTGAGCAACGATCGTTTATTTTAACCTTATCGTGCATGCATCGATTGTGCTGTTTATCCTGCAAGAAGCTGTATTTACGTCTGTGCATCTCTTGCCTTAGCTCTCATCCTATACCTAGACATATTAGACTCGTCCTTTCGTAACTGTCATTCGCGTCAGTAGCCTATGTAAAACGCGATTAGCTGAGTAGGTAGCAATTGGGAGTAGGCAGCGATTGGGAGTAGGTAGCAATTGGGAGTATGTAGTAATTGGAAGTGGAAGTATGTAGAAATTGGGAGTAGGTAGCGATTGGGAGTAGGTAGCAATTGGGAGTAGGTAGCGATTAGGAGTATGTAGCAATAGGAAGTATGTAGCAATTGGGAGTAGGTAGCAATTGGGAGTAGGTAGCAATTGGGAGTAGGTAGCAATTTGGAGTAGGTAGCAATTGACTGTCTCGTTATGATATTTAATGAATAATTTTGGTGGTAAAAGCTCAAGGATGATTTTATTGGTCAAACCATCGCGCGGTTAACACAAAATCATGTCACTGGTTCAAGCAATTAAATTCAACGATCGTACAAAGGCTGCGCTTTGCTGGTGTAGCCTACAAGCGACTAACACAATCCCAAGGTAGTGCAGCGATTTCAGGTTTCTAACTAAGTTGTAGCTACACAGCTTGCACAAAGTGCTGAAATTGGCTTCAAAAGGCTGAAGAAAGAATCTCTGTCATTTCTAGGTCATAAACTACACTGCATACCAGGGCAATCGTTTGAGAAAATCAGTGGACAATGATTGGTGACCAGAGATATGAAATCAGATTTGGCGACTTCTTATTATCTCACTCAATCTGTGTTATTCTCGATTCGAAAAACCAATGCGGCAGAACATATTTATTCGATCTACTAATCCCATGTCAATTATTGTCGAATTATCTCTTTTTGATTACAACTGCCGATTGGCATTTAGGCCTAAGAGGTGGAATCAGAAAAATTCGCCAAAATCACATCTTAATGATGAGTTGTTTCAGACGTATACGGTTAGTTATGCCCTTTTGTGTGCAGCTATATTTCTGTGACTATAAACCTAAGCAATGATTATATGGTTCGAAATTATAACGGATGAATATCTGACGAAGATATTTATTGAGTCCCCAAAAGTGTTTTTGTTTATCTTCATATTATAAAAATCAATTCAGTCTATTGAAAAGCCAAAAATACTTAGACCGTATCGGCAAACGTATCTTGACTACGCGAATGCATTACTTTTTAAATAGACTGTATAAATGACATTTGACTGTAGACATGACATTTCTATTGACGTGTTTTTCGATCACAACGTTGATAATATTGATAATACTCGATGTTACATCGAATATGAAATCTTCAACGTTCGTTCGACGGCGTTTGTTCAACTGCCTGACATTTATGTCAGTAATAAAGTTTTAAATTTTCAAAGTTTCAAAAAATTTCAAACAAAAAGTCAATAATACATTTATAGCGATGACATTTACTGCAAAAGGCTTTGCTGCGTCGTTAACTGTGTAATAAATCAACCAGATTTCTCGCTGCTACTTAGAAAAACTGAAAGAGTAACATGTGTAGCTATACTTGGCGAGAGAATCCTGAGCCGAGATGTTGATGCTTCGAAGCAATGTTTAAGTATATAAATGCAATTGCCGTTGACAAAATGTCGGCTTATTTCCAGTAAGTCTCCATCCGGGCAAAATTCTCTGCCGGTACAAACTCAAACTATGTACAGCACATGCAGTGGCGTAGCAAGGTTTTGGGAGCCCCTGTGCTGAGCTTCGGTGATTGGCCCCTGGAAGCCCTTCGATTTCAAACAAAAAACACTGGGCGCTTTTGCGATATTTCGCAGTTTCACACTCCCGTGGTATAATAACTACGCGTAATATCATTAAATATTAAATCATGCAGTCACTTTAAGCTGTATAATGCTCACGGCAAGTAGTTTTCATTTTTAGGCTTTGTAAATTTCTAAAAATTAAATCGTGAATATTATGAAAGTTTAAAAAAAAACTCTACTCGTTGTCAGAGGCATTCTGACCGCCGTAAAGGGGGCGCCCTGTGCGCTGCGCAGCCTGCAGAACCCATTACTACGCGTCTCTGTGCAATTGAACACGTGCAATTGTTTCAATTGGTTTTGCCTCTACACACAGAAGCCAAGTTCTGAGAAGGCGGTCGTCAGTGTTTATTCTAGGCCTGTTTTTTTTTTTTTTTTGGGGAGGATTCCCCAAAAGTTTTAAAATCCCCCCTCCCAAATTTGTATATGTTGGCTTGAGGGATGGAAATTCACCCCCCCCCCCAAGCGTGGAGAGACAAATCTTGTCCCCCCCAAACATTTCAAACTTCCCCCCAATGTCAAGGTGGCTAGAATAAACACTGGGCGGTCGTAATATGTACGTTAATCTCAAAGCGTCTCCAGACCTCCTTTCTATAGCCATGATCGTAGGCCTGTACCAGGTCCATACGGAGATCTGGTTTTTGCTGTTGTCAAGGACGAAACTCTACCTGATATTTACCGAGCCGGAAAAGATAAAAATCGTTCGCGAGAGCATTCCTTTTCTCCCAGCCATCATCATGTCCTTGGTACTGAGACCAGAGTCCCAGTCGATGCGACTGTCTTTCGCCCTCTCTCTCTCTCTCTCTCTCTCTCTCTCTCTCTCTCTCTCTCTTCCCCTCGCCCTGTCTCTCAGAATATTGACGAAAACGGCGTCAGCTACAAGGGGGCGGTCAACAAAGAGGGCAAACTGTCTCCACGCGTCAACTCTCGTAGACGGGAAAGCGTAAAAACGCCGTCGATAACTGTCCATGAATTAAGTGCAAAATGCAAAGACGATTAAGCCCGCACTTTGAACTGCGCGCGTTGACCTTGCGAGAAACAATTAAAATGCGACGTCACTCATTAATAACGACCTTCCCATGACACTCGGTGCATTTTCTACGACGTCAAACGACGCTATGATGACGTCATACGGTGATGACTCGAGCTATTGTTCCGCATCAATGATGCAAGCATGCGATTAGGTAAACGAATTTCAACGGATAATCTATTTGAAAAGTGTATATCTATATATATAATTCTCGATGTCTGTCTGTCCGACGGCAACACGGCGGGTATTGCAAGACGCTGTTGTCATTGACAACCAAATATTGTTTAATCAAACCGGAGCGTTTAACGAAGCGTCTTAATTGCAGCTTAAACCCCGTCCCCTTCCTCACCCCATCCCTCTCCCAATCGCCCAGGCCAAACCCATTCCCGCCCCGGCCCCAAACCCCCTTTCCCTTCCCTATCCCCATCTCCTTTCCTCTCCCCATCCCCTCCCAATCGCCCCCGGCCCAACCCATTCCGACCCCGGCCCCAAACCACCCTGTTCCCCTTCCCTCTCCCCAACCCTTTTCCCTTTCCCCATCCCTCTCCCAATCGCCCCGGCCCCAACCCATTCCGGCCCCGGCCCCAAACCCCTGTTCTCCTTCCCTCTCCCCATCCCCTTCCCTCTCCCAATCTCCTCCCAATCACCCCGGGCCCCAACCCATTCCGGCCACGGTCCCAAATCTCCGTTCCCTTCCCCTCCCCAACCCTTTTTCCTCTCCCCCCATCCCTCTCCCAATCGCCCTGGCCCCAACCCATTCCAGCCCCGGCCCCAAACCCCCGTTCCCCTTCCCTCTGCCCATCCCTTTTCCCTCTCCCATCCCTCTCCCAATCGCCCTGGCCCCAACCCATTCCTGCCCCGGCCCCAAACCCCTGTTCCTTCCCTTTCCCCATCCCCTTCCCTCTCCCCATCCCTTCCCCAATCGCCCAAGCCCTGTTTCCAAACCTACACAACGCTGCTCCGAAAACCCGTACAACCCACTTTCCTCCTCCCAAACCTCCCTTCCCTCTTCCAATGCCCTGTCCCCGTTATTATATATATATATATATATATATATATATATATATATATATTCCTTCCTAGCCTCAATACCTATTTTTTAAATTTTACTCCTCAAGTGGGGATTAAATTTTCAGACGCCGTCACCGTACTGGGATTTTTAATTTTTGGAAAAGCGTTCTTCAGAAATGATTGATGTAACGTTTTAAATTTGCTATATCTCAGGCTATATAGGAGCTAAAAAGATGAGGTTTGCACCATTGTTTAGATTGTTTATTCCTCTTTTAACCGTCCGTGCAAAACAAAAATTGGGGTAGAGTCCACTTTACGGCCTAAAATATCACCCTCTTCCCCGAAAGATTTTTAAAAGCCCTAGCAAAATATTTTCAGCGGTAACCCCACTTTGGTCAGCGGAAAAGTTGTTAAGGGATGTCAGAGGAACAAAATAAACCAAAAAGTTTGAAAATCGGTTGACATTTGGCAAAGATCTATCAATTCTAACCCGATGACCCCAATGTTTGAACATAAGTATTATGAGCGAATTTCGCGTAAGTTTTGAATTCTGAGAAAGTTTCCAAATTTTTTTGAATTTGCTACATCTCGGGCTATATAAGAGCTAAGAAGATGAGGTTTGCACCATTGTTTAGCTTTTTTATTCCTCTTTCTAACCCTCCGTGCAAAACAAAAATGTCGAGCGTTCACGAGCTTTCCGACAATCAAGTGAGAATGAGGTGCAGGCTGTTGCTCGGCGTGAAAAATCAGCACAGCAAACAAGAGAATCAAGCACTGCATGTCGTTCGACACTGCCAAATCATTACACTAACGTTGACTATAAAGTTTCAGAAAATTCACGCGAATGGGCGTTAACTTGGTTGAAGGAAAATGCGGCGAGTTAAGGACAATCAATTGCGCAAAATGCTATTGCATTTGCGCAAATTCGGGTGGTAAAACAGCCAATCTCCCCCGTCATAAAATGCTATTGCATTTGCGCAAAATCGGGTGGTAGAACAGCCAATCTCCCCCGTCATAAAATGCTATTGCATTTGCGCAAAATCGGGTGGTAGAACAGCCAATCTCCCCCGTCATAAAATGCTATTGCATTTGCGCAAAATCGGGTGGTAGAACAGCCAATCTCCCCCGTCATTTTTGACGGGTAAACACCTAGTATTATATATAATGCTGTTAGTCCTTGGCCTTGGTTCTGGCCTTTAGGACTCCTTATGGACAAGTTGCAAGTCTTTGGTACTGGTCCGGGCTTTGAGGGTTGAGTACTTGGTCCTAGTCCTGGTCATAGTTTTGAGGGTTGAGTCCTTGTTAACATCCCTGTATATATATATATATAGTATATATATAGTATATATATATGCTTGGGTGTATAATGGTAATGATTCTACGTTAAATGATTAGGGTCTATTATCTCCAATTCATGCTTCAGATTTACTGTAAGCGAGTTGCTTTTTCTTGAGCCAGATTTATTTAAATACTGCAGCTAAAGGCAACTCAATTTTCTAAGCATGTGAGTGAGTGACTTAGTAGGGCCTAAGTGAATGGGTGAGTGAGTAAGTGAGTGAACATTAGCGGACATCTAAGAAAGCGCGAAACAGTTAAGACGTCATCTCTCTGTCTATAGATTTCTGTCTATAGCTTTTAAAGGTTAGGCTTTCCTAGATTAATATTTTGAAATAATTTCATCCAGTCTAAGTAATAACATTTAAAACAGTCGATAAATAGACTAAACATGCTCTTTTAATTGGCAACATTTGAGCTTAATGTTACAACACCAACTGCCTAAATAATTCACGCTGTGCGAATTTGCATAATTATTGGTAATAGGTGTGGATAGGGATGTCAATATATGCGCCAAAATCTATATATCCTGAGTATTTTCCTAGCATCCTCACAGAGGACTCTGGTGTGCGATATTTTCCACGTGCCTGGATGGGGGTGTAATAAGACCCAGTCTCACATTTGACGGACATGAACAGACGCAGAGATAATTATTATTATGAGATTAACGTGTATCTTACCGTCATCATAAGGCAGTAGTTCCGCTTGTACGCTCCGCAGCAGCCGAAGAATCCGATGACGAAGACTATGGCGCCCATGGCCATCAACAGGATCGACAGAGGATTCGTCTCAGTGCCAAAGAACGACAGATAGACCGTCAACTTGTTGTGAACTGCAACGCCTATCGTTATGAGGATCAGACCAGCCAACTACAGGCGAACAGAAAAACAACAGAAACACTCATCTCAAGAGAAACACCGCGAGAGATTGAGATAGAGACGAGAAAACAACTTTGCTTTAGAGTTTCACGATGGACCTGTAGAGAGAAAAATAGCGGAGAAAGAAACTGTGTATAGGTAGACGAGACAGTATTATTACTGCTTTACTTTAGAATTTTTTCAGTATCAAACTGACATTTTTTAAAGTCCAAATTATTTATGATTATCTTCATCGTTTCATTTTCTGGTCCTCTGTAATTTTCCTTATTATAAGTTAGGCAGCATTCTGATGAGTATTCTTTAAACAGATCTACATTTCGGATAGTTTAGAAATGGCATCGTCTGTTGTTCACTTTTAATTTTGAGAGAGTGATTTCTACAAATCATTTTTATTATTGCGGCTTATTATAAGCTTATTACAGTTTTGCAATAATTATTATAATAGGATAGTGTATACTGTATAAGCCTAATGATGGGAATTAGGATTAAACTTATTGTACATAAGAGGAAGAGGCGAAGAAAGGTGCGTTTACACAGGACGCTACTAGAGCTCGACATGCAATTGTGCTTATATATATATATATATATGTATATATATATATATATGTGTGTGTGTGTGTGTGTGTGTGTGTGTGTGTGTGTGTGTGTGTGTGTGTGTGTGTGTGCGTATGTGAGTTTATAGAAATATTTTAAAATAGCAGTGAGAACAAAGTCTGTCTGTTAAAATCCAAAATTGTTCATTCCATTACCAGGATCGTTCTTGATTAGTCAAAAATTAAATCATAGCGCTGCGCAATTCGAATACTGGCAAGCGATCATTTATAGATAATTATTATTCCAGTCACAACTTATAAATCTGGCGTTTTTAAATGATAAGTATAAGAAGTGGAGATAATATTGGAGATAAAAACATAGCCAATGAATGTATCTAGTTATTGTTTAATATTTCTTATAATCTGTATTCATCTAAACTTTAGTCTTAGTTGTATTGTTCAGAAGAAATAAATGCAAGATTCTGATTTGTAACAACATTAGTTTCTGTTGTCAAAGACCAGTGGAATGTCGTAGCATGTCAGTTTGTCTATATCTCATTCTCTCTCTCCCCCTTCTGTAATGGAGTAAATACAGTAGTCATTCGCCTGAGACCATCTGAATTGGGAAAAAACTCATCGAACAGAGGACCCAATAGACACAAGTGCCAGAATGGAGACGTCTGGCTTCCGCCACGCACTCTCGCCTATTCCGTCGTCATTACTTCCGTGCGTCTGGATTCGCAAGTGCATAGGACATAGGAATGTCTACAAGGCCGTCTGGTTTCAATCAGAATCTCTCTCTCTCTCTCTCTCTCTCTCTCTCTCTCTCTCTCTGCATGGCGTCGTCGCTGTATCCCGATCCGACAGACATTTTAACAGATCATCGCATTTATCGATTTATCGGCCTTGATCGATCTTTCCTACTTTTCGGCAAGACAGTCTTTACTGCGCTTTGGGCGTCTGGCGAGAAATCAGAATAACTTCGATATTAATTCTTGATATTTGGTGCCAACAATATCTAGCATGTTAACGGTTATCGGGGAAAGGCTTTTATTTTCAGAGGCGGACCGATGGGGAGCGGGGGGGGGGGGACATATGTCCCCGGGCGCCGAGGTGAGGGGGCGCCAAAATCTGGTATTTGGGTAAGTGAAACGCACAGTAAAAAAGAAGAAATACGTGTGACGACCTTTTTTTGCTTGTCAGCGCTAAACGAAGAGGGGCGCCGTAAGTAAGAGCTGAGGGGCGCCGAAAACGATGTGACGACCTTTTTTTGCTCGTTCGTCAGCAAAGTTAGGGGCGCCAACGGTGCACTTTGCCCCCGGGCGCCGCATATCCTCGAGCCGCCTTTGCATATTTTGATGTTATTTCATAATATTTGTTCGCACAGTTTTAGTTGCCGTCATGCTTGTCTATTTACAGAAATCTTTAATCTTATCTCTGTTAACCGTGGCTCTTGTTTAGCTC
This sequence comes from Metaphire vulgaris, assembly GCA_018105865.1. Taxonomy (NCBI): domain Eukaryota; kingdom Metazoa; phylum Annelida; class Clitellata; order Crassiclitellata; family Megascolecidae; genus Metaphire; species Metaphire vulgaris. Next base: position 8,796,275 of record CM030838.1, on the reverse strand, counting down.
ATTTTTCTCGGTGACCAACAGCGCCCCCTTGGGGCAGAGTTTTGATTTGGCACTACAGTGTTTCTGTTTGGCCTGCATCGCGGCTGGTTGGCATTTCAAGGTCACGTGAGTCACTTTGCGTCATGCGAAAATCAGTCATTGAATGTAGTCCACTCGTTAATTATTTTGTCAATCGAGACTTCTAAAAGCTTCTGCCGCTCTTTTTAGGGCTCCATATTATTATTTCAGATAACTCATATGCATTTTGAAGTTCAAAATAAAAGCCACATCAGCTTCACCAAAATATGAAGAGGAAAAGAAGTGGTTGATGAAACTTGTTTTCCAGTCAAACGATATGAAAGCAAATCTCATATTTTAATGTTCTTACTTGCTTTAAAACATTTGCGATCCGAACTTCGGTCGCATCACGTATAATTCTCTTCTTCTGGTTTATGCGTCTGTTGATAATCTCGTCAATTCCCTCATTCGAGACTGTTCTACTGTGCGCTTCCTTGTCACGCGTCGCCTTTTTCTGTCATTCCGAAAGCTCCTTGCAGGCCTTGTTCTTCTAGACTGGTTCCATTTTCTCGCATGATTGGAATAGAATTTTCCAGTTTGCTTTCTTTACGAGTGCAATAATGCTTTCTGAGTATTTGGTTTCTCTATCGCTCATGCGTTTGTCCCTTTTCTGTCCATAATAGAGTCGTAATTTTTCAGAAACTCTTCATTTGGAAAATCTCTAACAGTGTGTCTCCTTTTTCGATTTTCAAGTTTTCAGTTCCTTACATTGCAACTGGCCAAGCTTCTGCTTTCAATAGAGGACTTGTGCTGCAAAATTATATTTAATGATTGTCCACTGTCCAGATTGTTTGCAATGCGTTAATCACTTCGCGTCCGTTATGAATTCGGATTCCTATTTCCTCGTCTCTATCGTTGTCCGTCCGACGTAATACACGGTCACAAATAGGTGAGCTGCTTAACTGTAGTTCAAGCTGTTTTCCTTCTACTGTTGTCTTGCTTACTGGGATCGAAATTTTGCGAGTTTTACTTTTAATTACTCTCTAATCATACACAGTTACGCGCACTGAATAAGTCAGATTCTTTATTTTCTGAGAAATCGAGACCTGTTCTTATCTGACAGTCGTAACTATAGACGTCTATAGGATTTCAGGCATGAGGCAGAGACATATTTTATACTTCATTAGACTTGAAATTCTGTGCTGTGTTCTGGTGTTAAATACGTCATGCGAAATCTAACTTAGAACGTTTTTTGCAGACGAGCGAATCGGGCGTTCTAATCTTAAGCACACAACTGCAACCGATTGGTCTGCTGAGCTAATAGTCCGCTCTGGCGAGATAAGTGTCCTGACTTCAAAGGACAGTTAGGCTTACGTCTGTTATCAATTGACGACGGCCAACCACTTCGTAACCAAATGATGACGTCTAGGCCGAATATAGACTGACGCCATCGCGACGCTGTGCGTTACGTCATCCACACCGTTCACACGTCATCGTAGATATGCGGGGGTCGGCCAGGGGCGTAGCCAGGAATTTGATTTGGGTGGGTATAAATATTTTGGGTGGGTATAAATCTGAACTATAACCCACATAAACCATATAAACCACATATAACCACATGTAAATCACATAAAAGGCTTTAAGGTAGACTGATTTTTTTTTGGGGGGGGGTTTATATACCGATATACCCCCGTTACTACGCCCCTGGGGTCTGCTGTGCAAACGGGTAAGTGACCGCCATTGTTTTTCTGTTTTCAACTGAACGTGTAATGTCGGATCCAGCAAGGTCCCTCCACATGTGCACGCTATTTAACCAAGATATTTGTGAACACGCATTCTTGTGCCTTATAATAATAAATAATGACAAGGTTTAAAGTGGTTCAGTAGGGTCTGCCCTGTGTGAGAACAACTGTTCCACCCATCCAAACTAGTATCCTATAGTACTGAGGTTTATTTTGAAATCATTCACACTCGTAGCCATTACTATCTTTTCGTCCAATTCATTCCATCTGTCCACCGCTCTTGCACTCCCAACCCGTTTCTTAAACAGTTTCACGTGCCTTCCACGAGTCCTGTCATCACAGGCCCTTCTACCTTTCTATGGTATCTTTACTCTTCTAAGCACGTGGCCAGAGCAGCACAGCAGGTTCTGAGTTTCAATGTGGTTCGGTAATTTGCAATTGACATTGGTCATCATTGTGCGTACCTCTATGTTTGTGATCTTTCTAATTCACGGAATTCGCAAGCAGTGTCCAAATGCACTTATCTTGATGTGCCTGGATGTGTCTTTCTTCTGCCTTCTTCAAGTCCAAGATTCGATGTCTTCTTCTTCTTCTCCTCAGCGATTGCTGTTCTTTCTAAGCCATGGCAACGGGCGATGTAAGCTTCTGAGTCATCCGGGAATGTTAATTAAGTGACGCCTCTTCCACTGATTCGCAGTGAAACCGTAGATTGCGCACAGGACATACAGGCGTTTCTCTCAGGCGCATTTCTGTCCCAATACGGATCGAATTGCTTTTCCATGTTTTTGTCACCTCAATTGTGACTGTTGTGCCATAATGATGACGATGACGATGACGACGACGACGACGATGATGATGATGACAAGACAACAATGACGATGACGGTGACGATGACAATGACAATGATGATGATAATAATAATTGTAATGATGATGATGATGATGATGATGATGATGATGATGATGATGATGATGATGATGATGATGATGATGATGATGATGATGATGATGATGATGATGATGATGATGATGATGATGATGATGATGATGATGATGATGATAATGGTGATGGTGATGATGATTGTGGTGGCGGCGGCAGCGGCAGTGGTCAAAATAAAAGAGCTAAATGGTCATCGTAAATGAATTTCAAAGAGGCAAAATATAATAGAATAATAATCGATTGTCATTTGGCATTAATTGAGTCGCTTGTATTGAGACCTACTTACCAGACCAGTGGCTCGCTGTTTCATTGATATGTAAGCAACCTTCATGACGCCCAGCAGTCAGCCTTCGTCGCGCGTCAGACGTTAATAATTAATCAATCGCATCCTGAAAGAGGTCTTTCAACTCTAAAACGCGCATTATTACTCTTCCGCTTCCGCGCAGACAGTCACTTCCTGAACCAACTCCTACCTACCGAAGGTAACTGGTAGGCCTCTACCACGGGGGTCGTAAAACGTTGCAATCGAATGGCAAAGCCATTTGCCGGAGTGCATTATTATCTTCTCTCGTTTCGACGAAGACCGACAAATATTGTCATGGGCAGCAGCGATACTAAGAAGCGGACAATGAAACGGACGGAAGCACGAACAACGACGGACGCCCAGACGATCTCCCTAACAAACTATCACCTCAGACAGCGCATTGAGCAACGGAGAGTGTATGGCGGTTGACAGAAACAAGGAGGAATGACGCTTAGGTCACTCCCAATCGTCGAACGAATCGAAAAGTCGAAGTTTCGGAAGCGCCTGTAGCACGCCGTCGGTCGCCGCCGTCGAATGATCGCCGTTGCGCGTAACACGCGAACTTCGGAGAGAAGAGAACGGTCTGATGGTGCGGGGGGTGGATGGGTGGGGTTCGCAATGAAGCCGAGAGAGAGAGAGAGAGAGAGAGAGAGAGAAAGAGAAAGAGATAGAGAGGCTGAAGAGCAAAGATGTTAATGCAGAGATGATCGAAAGGAGAGGGAGTGCAGGGGGGATGGCGCTGACTGGCTGTTGCAACTGTGTCGGCTGCTGTAGTCAGTTGTCGGTCGGTGGTTGTGATGTATTAATACTCTGACAGCTTCCTCAGTCGTATGGTAAATTTATGACGTATTGTTATAGCGCGCGCGTTGCAGAGCAACTATATAGTTTGTAAAATATTACACGTCATGTCAGCTGATGAATTTGGGCGCAGAGATGGCAATTGGTCAACACAAAACAAAACCCGTGAACCACCTGACCCACTGAACCTTTGATCCGTCAACCCATCGCCATTTCCGATCAGATGGACGCATCAGTATTCATTAATAAGCAGAGAACTTTGGAAATGTATCTTAAGAATGCAAAATTCGTATTTCGCGATCACAGAACTCGAAGGGAATTGATAATGACGACAACACTTCACCGAAGAAAAAAAACTATTCATGTCGCATCTTCGAGAAATCATCGACAACAACACAAACAGAGATTCCACCCGCCTGCTCGTGAGTTGAGTGGAAGTTCAGAGGGAAGCATCAATCGCGAGAATAAAAGCATCGAGTGCTGGCTGTTCGTCGAATTCCACAGAGCAGTGTATCTAATTGGACGTCGACAACAATGGAACGTCGAAGTTTAGAGGCGAAAGACGTTCGCCTGATTCGGATGACCACTCAGGAGTATAATATGAACAACAAAAATCTAACTTATATTCCAGAATAAGAAGAAAGTCATCGAACATACGAATTAAATTTGTCACACAATTCCATACATTGCGCTTTCTTCTTACGACGTGAACTTGATTAAACCTTGATTGAACTTTGTCGTATCTCAGGGGCCTATTTGGTAGAGTCTTCAGCTCTGGTTTATATAGAGGAGCGGAGAATATGGGTTCGAAACTGGGACGCGGAGGTTCTGTATCTCGAACATTGGTTAAAACTAAGGTTCCAAAATAGGGTTCACCACCAAGGCAGACACGCACATCCCGCTTATTTCAACTAGGGGCTGGGGAGCTCAAGCGCTCCTCCTCCTTGCGTGGCACAAGCTTTTAAGAAAGATTAGAGTCAACCCCAGGGACGTAGCCAGGAATTTGATTTGGGAGGGTATAAACATTGGGAGGTATAAACCTTAACTATAAACCACATAAACTACATATAAACACATATAAATCACATAAAAAACTTTAAGGTAGACTGATTTGGGGGTATATATACCGATATACCCCCCGTCGCTACGCCTCTGGTCAATCCGTGACCTCTTTTAATTGTGCTTGATCACAGAACGACAAAGAGAGGAGACGTAATATAACCAATGTTACTGATTCTGTCGGCAGTCACCGCTCGCTCACCAACTTACACTTCGATTAATTTTTCATCGTTTTTGCATAGATCCCACGACTGGTCCCATCCAGGATAGAGGGTCCAGTAACTCATGCCCCTCACGGCTGCACCAATGATAAATTGTGCGCTTACACTTTTTACTTGGTGCGGTTAAGTTATTGTATGTTTGTTCCTGCTTAATTTTGAATTGATGCATGGTCATCTGAATAGAAAGAAAAACACGCTGGTGAGGTCTTTTGGGGTCGGAAGATGGCAGAGTGGATTACGCGCTGGAGCGGTAGGCTGACGGAGCAGGTTCAAGCCCCGAGAGTGTCTCCAGTGGCTTTCACACAGGCAGTAATGCCTCCTAAGCCACTTTAAAATCATGCTAAGATCTAAGTTTCTCTACGTCTGTGTTGTACAGTTCTCTGACAGCCTCTCTGCTTGTATTAACAGATGTAATCAAGGCAGTCGATTGGCTTATATATAGGACGCGAGTAGACTTCCATGGTTTGCCTTCAAATGATTTCTTCATGTCGTCACGTTTCCATCTGACATCTCTATCTTCGAGACGTTCTGCACTATTCGACTGGATCTTACCCGAAGTGCCCAAGATGCGCATCAACCATGGATCAACGGCCAGCCGATCGATCACTGACTTTATGCACAAAGACGCCCAAAATAAGTGCACGCTTAGTTGCACGCGTGGTGTACACAGCGCACAGATATTATTTAGTGCGTGTCTTTGACGTACGAAGGATAGCAACTGCAAAATCCTATACCATCGACAGATTCTCGTTTCAGATTCGACCAACGCATAGCATATGTTCGTACTCGTTAATGAGAATCCTATTATGTCATGAGTATTGGATGCTTCTGTCTTAAACCTCCCCTGCCCTTTCCTCTCCTCTGCATATCATCAAATTCTACGAAGTGTTTGCTGGTGGTGTGTAATAGACGTATTATTTTCCACAAATACTTGTTAATGTTGTTATTATTTGTTAGACTGACTTTTGCACCGAATCAGAAAATGAATTCAGTCGGAGCTCAGTATTAAAAACTTCGCACAGGGAAACAACGATTGAAGAGATGATTTCATCATGTCTTCGGAATCTATAGACAAGAACGATTTATGTGCAAATTGTTGTCCATGCCAGGAGACAGGTCATTTAGAAACACAAGATACTGTATTTGCCTTAAATTCCTTTGTATCAAAAGGTAGGCCTACGCATCTCAAGGACTTCTAGCATTTTTGCAGTTTAACGAAAAAAATATACGTTATCACTGCTTCAGTTCTATGTGAGAATTTGGTAGGCTAAAATTCTTGTCTTTGAGTTTCTACAGTAGTTCTAAAATGTCTAAATAAGCTTAAAGTCATCTGTAGTGTTGGTTCAGCGTGCATTTTATAGCTACAAAGTGGTTTAAACAATTTCCTATGAAAATCAGAATAGACCTACTTTAAAATTTCACAAGAATGAGCGTCAAAACATAGAAAACAAATCCAATTAGAAACAGTGAAACAGTAAAAGCTGTCACTCAACTGAATGCATTAGCCGAGTATCTAGCAAATACTTGCGCTAAAGAAACGATAATAATAATAACAATAATAATAATTATTATTATTATCCTAGTCCTGTATTATTATTTTATCGAGCGGATAGGCCCAATAGTTCTCATAAAAGCGATATGTCTTGCCCAAATATTTTTCTTTAAAAAATCTTTTGAAAAATGTCAAACTCCGAATGCATGGTTCTCCTCAAATAGACCCACTCCTTCATACCTTCACTAATTCGACAAAAATTACCATCAGGTGATCCAATATTTTCAGTGAAAAGAGTGATGCGAGTATCACTTCACTTAATAACATCTGCTATGGTCTGTTGTATGGAGTCCTCTGCGATGCTCCTTTTGGATGGCAATACAATACTGCTGAGAAACCGCCTAGCGATAAACTACCGAAAAGCCACCTAACGATTACCTCTTTATGGTTCTCCATCTAGCGAATCAACATCTTCATCCTTTATGTGCCAGTTGAGGTGACTACATGAATTTCCTTCTCGAACAATGTCTGCACTGTGTTTTCCTGACTGCTGCTGACAACTGAAGCTTTACATAATAATAATACTAATAATACTAATAATAATAATACTAATACTAATAATAATAATAATAATAATAATAATTATTATTATTATTTATTATTATTATTATTATTATTATTATTATTATTATTATTATTATGTGATTTAAAGTGGTTTAGGAGGTTAAGTAGGCCTGTTTGAAAACCACTGTATAGTAGACAAAAACACACTGTAGGCCTATAGTAGGCCTAACTCTCCACATTCAATAACCTAGTTTTCCGAGAAAACGTTGAATCGGTTTACTGTTTCAACTGTTTCCACCTCGTCCAAACTATTCCATTTGTCCACAACCCTTGCACTAAACAGTGTTTCTTTCTTGACCCACCCTCTGCTTAAACAGTTTGCATGTGTGACCTCTTGTGCTGCTATAGTTTGCCAATGTAAAGAATCGATCGTATGACACATCTACTTTCCCAGTCATTAGTTTTTATGTTTCAAACAAATCCCCTACCGAATAAGACATACCGGGTATTTATTTCCACGCCACACGTTTTTTATAGGTACAATAATATTTTCGAGGTGCCACGGTAGTCTAGTGCAGTGTTTCCTAACTGTGGGTCGCGACCCAAAGGTGGTCGCAGAGCTCAGTCTAGAGGGTCGCGGGGTGGTGCGGAATTAGATTCAAAAGTGTCATTTTCTGACCAATACCACTAGACCAGCGGTTCTCAACCTTTATAGTGCCGCGACCCCTTTAATTCAATTCCCATGATGTGGCGACCCCCAACCAGGCCCGCCGAGAGAAATTCGGGCCCCTGCAGAAAAAATATTTCTTGACGACCTTTTTTGTCTTTTTTTGCTTGTCAGCCTTTTTTACATCTTAAAATTAGCTGATGACCTTTTTGCTCATCAGCCTTTTTACATGTTAAAATGAGTAAATTTTGCAATAACAATAAAAGAGACAACCCTATATTTCGAAGGTCTCCGGCGACCCCTGGCAATCGTCATTCGACCCCGTGGGGGGTCGCGACCCTGAGGTTGAGAACCGCTACACTAGACCTATGTCACAAACCTTTAAGCTTGTAGTAGGCTTAGGTTTTAAGAAATTTGTATGCCTGCAATCCTCCGAACACGGCTTATATTAAATTGATTACTGTTTTATTCAATTTTAGTTGACAATAAACTTGCAGGGTCGCGACATGTTACAAAGCAGCCGAAGCAGCCGCAGTTCCAAAGTTAGGAAGCTTGGGTTAGGAAATCTTAATTCGCAATAACGCAAGAAAGCGTATTCCGACCATTTTGCTCTGAAACTCCAATAACAATTAGAAATCTCAAAGATTGATGTTTTATACATGCCGGTTAAGCGATTTTGCCACACTTATAGGATTTTTAAGACGCGCAACAAAGGTATGTTCCTGGTAAAATTTGATAACGATAATTTTCAAGAAATTTCAACATCAATTTCTCTCATTTTGTCTTATTTGGCAAAACATGAATAGCTCTGCCCAATATATTTTCCATATTTTTCATTCGAATTGAATCAGAGCGTTTGTTTTGCCATTTATTCAAAACTCAGAAGATTCTTTTCAACTAAAGTTCGCCAGATGGCCGAATGTATATTTGATATTACATGCTATGATTAGGGTCGCGGCACGTTACAAAACCGCAGAAGTGGGCCGCGGTTCCAAAATATTTGGAAAATGTGATCTAGTGGCCAACGGACGTGTGTGTGTGTCACGTACTTCTCAGTCAGTCGTAATTTCTGGAGTCCAAGCCAGGAAATGGTCTTTAGAAAACTACAATTGTTCGTTTATACATATACTAATACTCAGTGTTGTTAATCCTTGTCCTGGTCCTTGTCCTTAAGGACTCCTTAAGGACCAATTTGTTTGAAGTCCTTGTCCTTATCCTCGTCCTTGGGCAGGCCCCGCCGAGAAAAAATTCGGACCCCTGTGCAAAATGGCCGGCGGGCCCTGAAAATTTTAAAAATTGCTGACGAC
>CM030838.1:8739585-8787085 GCA_018105865.1 Metaphire vulgaris | reverse complement strand
ATATGAAACGATAAGCTTTTAGCACTTTATCGGGCTCCAATACTATCATTCGCTTTCAATCATTGTGCATTGCTCTATCGCTTCACAATATATGCGAACGAACCACGAAAAGCACATCTCATCTAGATGACTGAAATTTTTAGAGATTTGAAACTTTTTGACGGGTACTCAGGCGGATTTCGCATCAGTTGTCTGTATTTTCGCGTAATTGCCGTCAATAGGAAAAACTAGGTACCCATCTGACAGCGTCGTCGTCAGCGGTGATAAGGAGCTTCGTTTACGGCAGGCGCCTCGCCAATCACCCCTTCTAGCTGGGCACCGCGGTTCAAGCAGACTTTAGTTACAACAGCTGCCTGCGTCCGCCTCTTGACGCGCGATCAAATATTGCCAATTTTTCAGAGATTTTCGAATTTTTAAGACCAGCGCTTGAGGGTGTATTCAAAACTGGTCTTCTGGCTTTAAAACACTGCAATCTGGCCAACCTCAATATTTAAAATCTATATGTTGAATCACCTGAAACATCGTCATTCAACAAGGTTTGCTGATTCGTTGTTAAATGAGCCTAGAACCAACACCGAAATTGGTAGGAGAGCTTTTTCTATTTCCGGGCCAAAAATCTGGAACTCTCTCCCTCTGGCTGTCAGATCTTCCAATTCATTGAGTATTTTCAGATCCAGACTTAAAACACATCTCTTTCAATTAGCTTTTCCTCCATAGTTGGTCTTACTCTTTCCTTCCGACTGATCTCGGGATGACCTGGTCTTTTGCGGATGGATTTGAAGTACCATCGATTGATACCCTTAGGTATTAGAACTAGAGGCGTAGCGAGGGGGCAGGGGGAGCATATGCCCCAGAGCGCCGAGGTGAGGGGCGCCAAAATCGGGTTTTGGGGTTAGTTAAATAACAGATAAGAAGCAATGGCGACGACCTTTTTTCGCTCGTCAGAAACACAGGGAGAAAAGCACCGTAGAGCGTTGACGGGGCGCCGAGAGAACGCAGGTGATGACCTTTTTTGCTCATCAGCACTTTGTGTTGTCGAGGAGGCGCCAACTGTACACCTTGCCTTCGGGCGCCGGATTCTCTCGCTACGCCTCTGATTAGAACTGGTGCTATAGAAGTGCATAATTATTATTTTTTAATTATTTCTTGATGCAGAGTCGGTAGCCATGCTATAAAGATCGAGACCGATGCAAGGGAGATACATGATGGAAACAGTTGCGGTAGTGTGTATGGTGTAATTCATTGTATTGCACTGTATGCTTCATTGGCGTAGCGACTGGGGAAGAGGAGGGCTCGACCCTCTTATTCGGTTTGGGACCAGTCCTAAGATTGGCGCAAAACCGGTGAGTAGTTTGGAGGTAGGTAGTAAGTAAATAAGTAAGCAAGTAAAATCTCGTGAATTTCTATAGCACTTTCGAGGCGGGTATAGTTGTAGTTGCTTATTCCTAGGCGCTTAATCTACAGTTGAAATAGTTATTGCCGAAGTTGGGATTGGATGTCAACTGGTCCTAAACTATGAATAGGATTCACGCTAGGCCTACTGTCCAATCCCAACCCTCATCTGCGCTTGTAGCTGGTAATAAAGTGGAAATAGTCAAGGAGTTCGTCTATCTAGGTTCATGAACAGACAACACCGGAGGCAGTTAAGCAGAGGTGCTGAGGTGAATTGGTATTGCGAGGGAAAGTTTTGCCTCGCCGAAAAGAAATATTTGGCGCTCGAGTATCCGCCTCCGCACAAAGCTTCGCCTGTATGCTGTTTATATAATTCCGGTGTTGCTCTACGGAGTAGAAACATGGACTCTGACCTCATCCATGATCAGGAAACTGGATGCCTTCCATCAATGGTGCCTGAGAAGAATCCTTCGAATATCGTACACCTCGCATACAACAAATGAAGAGGTGTTCCGACCGTATCCGACGTACAGGTTTAGCGTATTGGCAGAGCGAGACGCAAGATGACATTCAAAGGTCGCTGAGCACTCTCTAGAGAGAGCGTCGGCGGTCTTCCTTTTATTCACAAATCTCGACATCCAGGTAACAAAGAGTTTCTTGTCAATTGTCAGAACTAAAAGCTTTCGGCGATATATCACTCAACACAGTAATAAATTTATGTCACTTTCCAGATAAGCACTGTTGAAAGCAGATTAATCAATCTCACGACTACAAAGAACCTCGATGGAATTCCGCACTATATGATCTTGCAATATGGTTCTAATCAAAATGTTATTACAGCTGCAGCCATAGATCATGTCATCATCCTGTGTCGAGAATTTGAGTTAACTATACATCAATCATTAAAGCAATTATCAACTTAATCGTGAAACACATTAAAACTGTTTAAAATACATATTTCAAAATGACAGGTTTATAAACAAAAGCTTTTCCAATTAAACATCTGCGATCTCTAAGTTCGACTTTCCCAGGTTAATCCAGGACCCTCAAAGGTACGTCAGACATTGATCGATGGACGACTAATTAAACGAGAGATAACTCCCAAAGCGCTTTCTTTGAAGCCCGATGTTCCAAATTAAACCACCAATAAATCATCAAATTATGTGCTATCGCGACTGTCATCTTTTGACAGACAAAATCCATCTATCAAACCCTAGATCTCTCGATTTCGAAGTTCTTAACTGACACCTTAAATGAAGTGGAACCAAAATCTATTTGTCAAAGTGACGTCCCACACACCTGAATCAACAGTCTCATTCCAATATAATATACACTTCACAGGAGAGGAACCCATATCCATAAAAATACGAAACAAGTGTCTCCACTACTTTGGGCATGTTGCGAAAGCAGCCCCAAACGCAGACCATGCGAGAGCTCTACAGGAAGTAATTAAAGCCCCCAATCGTGGAAAAGACAAGTTGGTCGCCCAAGAACTACGTGGACCAGAACAATTCAATCTGGCTTGGCTCCTTGTAACGTTGGACTGTTCACATTCTGGAAGACGGCTCAAAAGGTCTCTGATCAAAACAGAGATTCTTGGAAATGTTTAGTGGAAAAGGCTACTCTCCGTCAGTGAGCTTGCCGCTGATGAATTGTAGTGATCAGCCGGGCAGTCAATTCTAGGGATCAGTCAAGAGAGTGTGTGGAGAAGCAGCAAGACAGACTTTGAAAAGATGTACCGGTAGGCTGAAGAGTCCAGTTGTACTTCGGCTCATGTAACAACTCACGAAATCAGCAGTCAGCTCAAGACGAATAGTTCCAGCCTATGTTAATATGGAACACATTAATTAATTAAGAAAGAACAACGGCCTACTAAATTACTGTTTGAAACGGTAAAGGAGTGAGCGATAACAGATTTAAATTTTAAAATGTAGGCCTAATTATAAAGCCAAAAATAAATTCCAACCAAATGAGAGCACTCAGAGCAAACCGATATAATCCAGAATAGAAAAAGTTATTATTAGTGATTAAAATTTACATATTTATCCAGCCGCAGTAGCGAAAATTTAAAATTTAAAGTAAATTCAAACGATTCAAAGTTTTAAAAGGCTAGTTCTAGTCTGCGTATATGAGATTGAGGAGAAAGCAAGAAAGTTGAAAACGCCATAGGCAACGTTGCGGAACGACGTTTTTTGCTCAGCAAGACTTTCTTTGCTCTTTTCTTTTAAAATGTCGAAGTGCGCCCTTATTCCGAAACCCTGGCTACGCCACTTATAGGCTTACTCAGCAACTTAGCGTGAGGTAAAAAATTATAGCAAAACCATACATTTCCAAAGTAAACAAAGCCAACTGCAAAACAGTTTTTCACTTGATGTATGTACGCTGTAGTAACATTTCGTATTAACCGTTTTAATAAAGTGATGACTAACACAGTGGCGTAGCCAACAGGGAGGATTAAACCCCACCCTTGATTGCCAGACCAAAAATTTCATTGCGTATTATTATTCAATTTATTTTGTGGATGGAGGGGCACCAAACTCGGGTTTAATATGGTGGCAAAAAATAAACAGGAAGCAAAAAATATGAAAACAGTTGTACTCTCTCATATGACTAAGCCTATAGCTCATTTAATCAAGCAAAAGTAATAGGTGACGACCTTTTTTGATTGTCAGGATTTTTTTGAAGATGGGAATCAAAACCCCTTCGGGAAATCCTGGCTACGCCACTGGAATAACAGATTTAATGTAACAATGCAGAAGTTCCAAAATGATTTGAATGGTTTTGATAGGCCTAATAATTGCAAAAATGATTTTGATTTGAATTTTTTACATATGGTTTTGATTTCAAATCGTTTTAGAAATGATTTTACCCAGCACTGGTTACATTCGCAATGTTACCATTGCTACTCAGGGCTCCGTGAGTGTCAAATTCGCCTTCGTCAGCTCTACAGTCCAATGTTGTTACAACTCTTCTATCTCTCCGCACCCCCCACCCCCCGAGGGATGGGAGCTGACAGTCAGAATTCATTCAAAATCCCCATATAGGCCTAACGGATGACCGTGATATCCCAAAAGTTTGGGACCATTAACGATACGAGCGGTAATGGAGACCCTGGCAGTGCTGGCACCAGAGATATTTTACATCCCAGTCTCAGACCGACACCCCTCCACGAGAGCCTGTGATGACCTTTTTGGCCTGTCATGCTTTTTCGGCAAGGATGGACCCCCCAAATATACCGACACCCCCTTTAAAATCCTAGAAATAACCCTGCCTGCCATGGCACGCAGATGGCTATTTCTCAGTGTGTGGCCCTAGGCCATAGACCCCTTAAGCCAAGGACTAGCGTGCGCGTCCTCAGGTCCACGAACTTGGGTCCATTGAATTTTTGACACCGCAGCATCTATTACATGCCATAACTTAAGTTCGGGTATAGATACAGCTGTAAAATTTGGCAGTCTAACTCAGAATTGAATTTCCTACAAACATCAAGCAACCGTTTGTTGATGACAAGTTGATGACGTCCTTATTAAAAATTAATCTTATTTCGCACTAACGCAAATAAAACTTTGGTGCATGGATAGAAGAATTGCTTTTCTTATCGTACTAAACATATTTAACGTTTTTAATGAGGTTTGGGTCGACGTCGTCTGGGCAAGGCAGGTGCCTCTTCGCTTTCAGTTTCAGTTTCAGTTTCACTTTCGCTCTTAATAAAGACAGCTTTCTTTTGAGGTTTAAACTTCTAATTATTTTGTAGTCTTTTTTCTCCACTCCTAGTTTTTCTACCACCCTCTTGAAATTCTTCAATCAGCACACTGTCCAAAATATTTTCCTCCGGTTCCCAGGAATTATATTTGCTGCTCCAACCTTTCCATTTCACCAGGTATTCGAATTTTCGTTTTCGCGTTCTGCGCTTCAGAATGCATTGTGCCTCGAAGACCTTCTCCCCAATCTCAGAGAGATTGGGGAGAAGGTCTTCTGAGGAGGAGAAGTAGGAGAATTCATGAGCTGGTGCATATTGCATGTGAGCAGTCTGGTAGAATGCCAGTCGACCATATTACATTTGGAGAATTTTGCCTCTTTGTCACAGAACTGAAAGAACATTACAGATTGAATTTTCAGATTGAATTCGGGACCCCAAAAATCCGACCAATTTGCTTGATTTCTGGCGAAAATGGTCGAAACTATAGTTCCGTGTTGTTGTAGCTGCTGCTGTTGCTGTAGCACCAGCTGTTGCTGTTGCTCCGGTTGTTGATGCTGCTCGCGTGATGAAATTAGCCTTGCTGAGCGTCTCCATTCGGTTGTCTCCGCTTGTTCCTTGAGTCCCATACAGTAGACTTCCGGTCTCGATGACCTCGGAACACCGATTGATTTTTTGACGTCCTTATTTATTTAATTAATAAATTAACAAATTAATGTGTGTCCGTTTAGTTGCTAATGGCCTAATGCAATAGCATTCAGTTCACGTTGCAACTGGAGTTTGCAGCTATGATACAGCGATGACAGCCATGAAACTTGGTAAACACAGTGGCGTCGCGAGGGGGTGCGGACCGCACCGGGTGACACCACCTAGGGGGTGACACCAAACAAGGATGACCTTTTTAGCTTGCACGGCATCTGAAAAGGGAAAATAAACAAAATAAACAAATATAAGGATGACCTTTTTTGCTTGTCACGGCATCTGAGAAGGAAAAATAAACAAAATAAACAAATATAAGGATGACCTTTTTTGCTTGTCACTCGATATCGATACTTTGAGAAGGAAAAAAACAAATATAAGGATGACCTTTTTTGGCTTGTCACGGCATTTGAGAAGGAAAAAATAAGGAAGATTTAGAAGAGGTCCCAAGTCTAAATGGGTGACACCACGATGTTACCGCACTGGGTGACACCAACCCTAGCGACGCCACTGGGTAAACACACTCAGAAATGAACTCTCTACCCATCCCAGGTAACCGGAAGTTGATGACATCATTACTTATTTCCTTAACGAAATAACACAATAACGTGTAGGCCTATCCATTAAGTTGCTAATGCAATAGCATCTATTACACGTTGCAACTGGAGTTTGCAGCTATGAAACTTGGTAGTTACACTCATAAATGAACTGTCTACCCATCCCAACCCATCCCAGGTAACCGGAAGTTGATGACATCATTACTTAATTAACAAATAAAGAGATTAACGTGCGTCATTTCAGTTGCTAGTAATTGCTGCAGCTGCAAATTAACATAGTTGTATCATGAAATGTGCTTGATGATACAGCTATGTCATTTCGTTAATGAAATAAGTCATAACGTCATCAACTTCCGGTTACCTGGGATGGTAAAGAGTTCATTTCTGAGTGTCTTTACCAAGTTTAATAGCTGCAAACTCCAGTTTGCAACGTGTAATAGATGCTACGGTGTTAACAACTCAATGGATACACGTTAATTCGTTAATGAAATAAGTAATGACGTCATCAACTTCCGGTTACCTGGGATGGGTAGACAGTTCATTTCTGAGCGTGACTACCAGGTTTCACAGCTGTCATAGCTGTATCTTTGTGTAAACTCCAGTTGCAACATGTAATTAATGCTATTGTATTAGCAACTCAATACACACACATTAATTTGTTTAATTTGATAATTAAATAAATAATGACGTCATCAACTTCCGATTACTTGATATTTGTAGGAAATTCAATTCTGAGTTAGAATGCCAAATTTTACAGCTGTATCTATACCCGAACCTAAGTTATGACAGGTAATAGATGCTGCGGTGTCTAAAATTCAATGGACCCAAGTTCGGGATATGTCAGAAATGAGATATGTCAGAAATGGCGGTAAAACAAAACAAGGGCTGAGTGAATGGGTGAAGGCAACTATTGGCAGTCGACAAGGAGACCCAATTTCACCTTTGTTATTCATCGCCATCTTAGAAATCATTATGGAAAAATGGAGGCCAAAACACAAGGAGGTGTAATGATTCAGGGGCAGCAAATCAAAGACCTACGATTTGCTGATGACATTGATCTAATGGCTGAGAGTGAGGAAGACTTGCAGAAGCAACTCACAGAGGTATACCAAACCAGCAAAGAATATGGATTACACATCAACAGAAGCAAAACAAAAGTGATGGTGATGGGAAACAACAAAGGAGTTCAAATACATGTTGATGGTGAAAAGTTGGAATGTGTTGATCAGTTTATTTACTTAGGAAGTCTAATAACCGAAGATAATGACTGCAGCAAGGAGATAAGAATACGGATTGGAATTGCAAGCAGTACTTTTGCCGATTTGGGGACCATCTGGAGACTGGAAAAGTAAAATTATCAACACAGACACTAAATTGCGAATTATGGACACATGTGTGATATCCACATTACTGTATGCATGTGAGACATGGACCATGAAGAAACAAGGCAGATTAAAACTGAACGCATTTGAAATGAATTGCTATAGAAAAATGCTGAAAATAAGTTATAAAGATATGATCAAAAATGATACTAATCGCAAAGACCTGGGACGAACAAAGACTGTTGTGGAAAAGATCAAAGACAGAAAATTATCAATATTTGGACACATTTGCAGAATGGGGGATGAAAGAATAATAAAGACAGTGATGATGGGCAGATCAGATGGTATGAGAAAAAGAGGAAGACCAAAGAGAAGATGGATCGATGACATTCTCGAATGGACTGGACTTGACACCATCCAAAATGCGATATGCATGGCCAAAGAAAGGAAAGGGCCATGGCCGAGCACTTCTACACTGTTGGCTTCGACGGTCCTTATGGACTATGGAGTGTGATGAAAAAAAGTTCGCGGACCAGAGGACGCGCGCCGCTAGTCCTTCGCTTAAGGGGTCTATGCCCTATAGGCTTTGGAATTCATTGCCACCGTACAATTTATCATCTTTCAGATCCGATCTTAAAACATACCTGTTTGACTTGGCTTATCCCCCTTAGATTGCTCCCCCGCTGTCCTGACTGACCTTTCCGGATTGACCTGGCTCTAATTCAATTTCGATTTGGTGCGCCATCGGCTGATGCCCTAAGCATCATGACAGTGACGCCATAGAAGCGATTAAAGACCAGTTTAATGTAGAACAATGTAAAGCAAAGGATAGGTTGAGACAGCTTCCCCTATCGACAATTGTCAAACTTGTTGGAACCCCTTCCCGTTTTGTTCACGTAATTAATAGACAGTCCCTTCTGGTTCGACCTAGCTCTAAAACTAACTCTGAGCTGAAACCACAGTCAAACAATTTGCTACAAGTGTAGGAATTTGCTGGACTGTTTAACACATGATCGACATTGCGTCATTGCAGTTTTCAATGTAGTTATAATCCATAACATTTTAAAATTAATTTGAGCCTTTAATTTTAGTAATAACAATATTAATCCACTTTGAGTTTGACTATGGGGCTGTCCATAAATTACGTCAACAATTTTTAGACACTTTTTTTACCTCTCCCCTCGTCAACAATTGTCAAACTGTTAGTGACCCCTTATTAAAATCATGTCAACAAATGTTTACCACCTACAAGCTAACATTTTTCAACTAATTTCCAATTTAGTTAATTTAATCGTTGACATCAATTTACCTTGAACACCTCCCCTGTCAACAATTGTCAAACTTCTTCAAACCCCTCTCCCCTCATTTGTTGACGTAGGCCCTAATTAATAGTCAAACCCTGAGTTCATCAACCTGAGCAGCTTTATATGAAACCAAATTTAATCTAAAATAAAGAAATGAACACTAGTATGGAAACAATGTTGTACCAACTGATACTCAAATCAACAGTCATAATTTTTTAAAATTAATTTTGTATCACAATTAATTAATTACTTAATTAATTATTAATTACTTATTTACTTAATTACAATAAAATTAATTACAATTAATTAATTAATTAATTAATTAATTACAATTAATTACAATAAAATTTAAATTTAAAATATAGCAGAATCCAGTTATATCTAACTCGCTTAAATTGAAAATCCAGTTATACTGAAGTCTTAGTGTCTTCCTGCCTGACAACATTAGTACAATATGTATTTTCCGGATTTGGATATATCGAAGCTTGGATATATCAAAATATTTATCATGTTGGCCTGAACTTCGACAGGATCCTGCTGCATGGCATACACACAATCCGTTATTTCACCAAAGCAATGTCAGAAGATACTTTAAAGTCTTTGGTGCAACTAGTACTTGGTGAATTGCATCATAAACCTGACTGTTTTGCTTGATTAATCGTTACTATGGGCATTACTTTTTTTCCTTTATTTTTGTTATTATACTTTTATAATCCTTGTTTCTCTTGCTACCACAGCTGGAGTCAGCTCGCTCTCCATAGTCCACGTTCAATCCAACAACAAAGAATTTCGTCTTTGGATTATTGTTTTCACGGCTATATACAACTGGCTGAGCTGGTAGTATAGCGGAAAATGTTGCTAATGATGGATCCTCTTCAAAGTTTTTAATTGATTCTTGAAACTGTGGTGACTGCACTTTTGCTATTGCTTCATCAATCCCTCTACCTGGATCATCCCCTCTCATACAAGGTTCTGGTCCTGCTACCACATTTTTAGGATTCCATGAAATAGAAGCGTGAATTATCTTACCGTCATTAAAGGAACGCTTTCCCTCAATAAAATTCTTAACTTCTTTCTGCTTTAGGTGGTCCTTAATATTTGTATCCTTTAAATAGCCTCCTGATTTTTTTTTACAATATCTCTTGAAGTCATTCTGAATCCTATCATCTCGATTTTTTAATGCACCTCGAACCAAAGGCATAATATCCGGCTGATTTAAATAGTCTGTAACATCTTTTTCCAGCTCCTCCTTTTGACTATATTTCTTTAACATATCCAGAATCTTGTTATTTGGCACTACGTGGTGAAGAGAAACTACACCTTCTCTAATCTCTGGCCCAGTAGTGTCTTCATTCTTAGTCTCAGTGGTGTCTTTTGGTTCTTTCAGTGTATACCGATTGTGGGTTTCCTTTAAGTGTATTAACTTCTGTAAACAACAGTAAAAATATTGAACTGGACATCAACAACAAAGGCCATGCTTTAGATGGTAAACTAGAAAATATTCACATAGAAATGCTATTGTATACCACTACTGCAAACTGTGCTTAAATATTAAGTGATGAAACAAAATACACATATTCTATTTTTAAAGAAATACAATTCAAGATTTAGTCAATAATGTAATAGTGTCTATATGTATAAATTGATAATATATTTTTAAAATTTAAAAAAATTCTCAACACCATCAAGGTGTTTACAAAACAAGAAAGGAACTTAATTATTGTAGTTATATTATAAACCAAAATTAATCTGAGCAGTCTCTACTGCACAATGACACAAGATTTACTATGGATATTAATAGATACCGGTAGATATATTAAACTTATTGATAAATAACAAATTTAACCAGTGCCACAGTACATAAAAAATTATCAATGAGAAAAGGGTAGACCTAAGGAATAGGATCCCGTATGATGGTCATCCTTAGATAGTTTAGTAATTGACATATGTAAATTAGATACTGTAAGTTGGATACAAGGTGGTGCATATATAGTAGGTAGAAAAATTAGTAGAAGTCAAATATGAAAACTGCAGAAGAAATGATACTTTTATGGATTTAGTTAGTAAAAAAAGATAAAGTTAGTAGTATTTAAAAGAAATTTATTAAAAGAAATACACTGTATTAATGTAGAAATGCACTGTATTAATGTAGAAATGAACTGTATTAATGCACTGTACATCCTTGACTACAGAAAACTTTGTGGACAGTGGTTTACTAACAAATGAAATGTTTATAAAGAGCTACAGTGCAATAAATTGTGTTCCTTGGGAAAATACATTATAAGCTGTCATAATGTCAATATTTCAAAGTCTATGTCCTCAGTGTTGCCACCAGGTGAAAGATCATGGCGGATTCAAAAAATCAGGGCTAGTTCTCTAGTCTGTGTGCAAGAGTAACATATTAAACATGACTATCTATTCTTAAAATAACAGCATTACAATAAAATACAGGCAGAATCAAAAAAGCTATGGAATGCCAAGTGGTTACAAGTGTCAGGCATTTGATGCTTAAATTAATTACCTGGTAGTTACCAGGTACAGTGTACCACAATGACAATTTAACTAAATTGCTATATAATATTTAAACATTAGAAAACCTTTTGTTCAAAACAATTATTAAATAAAATAACATGACAGTAATAGTAGAGTATGACTGTGTTACCTTAATTATGTTGTCGTATGGCTCACCACGTGTATCATCACTTTCTATTGAAGCCATGAAGTTTTCAATGTCACCATCCTCAAGTTCCAATTTTTTTGTTTCTTCATTGTATTTTAAACCGCTAGTGAAAAGCAAACTGTTGGCGTCAACAGGGTATCTCTCCTGAATCCATTGTTTGGCCTCTAAAACCTTTGCAAAGTCAGCATTTGACTCAATGCCATCGGCTGCTATTTGGCGAAGCTGATCAACCGATTTTTCAATGCCTTCTGTCTGTAAAATCATGCTGAAAGCTGCAAACAAACAATCATTTGGCCTTGAAGGGACGTTGGTCTTGCTTCCATCACTGTTGACAATGTAGGCATGACCTATTTGCTCCACGCCATTCTCGTCTTTTTGACCTGGCTGAACATATATTACACGAATACCTTGCTCAATCTCTTGTGGTGTTGGATTACAGTTTTCATCTGATGTAAGCTTCAGCTTGAGATTGCCAAGTTTCTTGTTCAACACACAGATCACAGCCATGTCGGCTGGCTTGTTATTACGGATGGAGTCAGCCAGCTCTCGGTGCTCCTTGATAACCTTCGTGCTCTCAGCAGAATGTTCAGCAAAGTACTTGACTGAGTACCTTTGATAGTCAAGGCAATATGCCTGTGAATTGTAATTGATTTGCTGACTATATGTTCTGTATGCACCAAACCGCTTCATGAACGCTTCATCCTCATGACACAGCTTCTCACCATTCGCTTTACGTTTGCTAAGTTTGTCAAACCTGCAAACAATATTCAGAGCTACCTGAAACTATTTTAAAATATAGGTTTGTAGAAAATATTCTCATGTTCTGTTAATTTAAATGTCATTATTAAGAGTGAAGCTGAACAAAGGCAAAAAGAACCAAATTGTATTAGCCAAAAACAGTGTTTCAACTCTCAACTCAATAAATAGAATATCAGCAAACAATGGCGGTTCCACGTGAGAGATGGATGGGGATGCATCCCCCACCGGACTTCCGGACTTTTATTTATCGCCTACGGAGAAAAACCTACGGATGACCTTTTTGGCTTGTCAATGCGTGTTTCAGTAAAAATGTAGTAAAATTAGGGGAAAAAATCCCCTTTTGTCAGCTTTTTTCGGCAAAGTTTATTGATCTGTTCCTTCTCTTTTCATCCCCCACCAACTTCCTATGAATTCATTTCATCCCCCACCAAGAAAGCCTGGAACCGCCACTGTCAACAAACCACCTTTAACTTTTAATGTTTCGCAATGTTAATCACTTGAATAACAAGGTTGGTAAATCAGAGGACACTCAGATACCCAGACTAATTCATGTAACATGTTGTAGTTCTGCTAAAAGAAGTCCAGCCAACTACAGTAGAACCCTGTTATATCAAAACTCAGGGACCAGTATAAATAAGTGCACATAGTTTAAACCAGTGCTTCTCAACCTGTGTGTTGCAAACATCTGCTAGGTGTGTCTCAACAAAAAGCTCAAATAAAATATTTCCAAATACAGTAAACCTGCTTGAACTATTTTTATGATACAATTGAAAAAATGTAAACAATTTGAAAATTACAAACTAGTTTTTGGAATTCACGGTCATTCATAGCAAACATATACGAATCTTATATTGATCTGTGGCATGAAAACCTTTTTTTGCTAGTCAACCACTTTTTTCAGGGCTCATCACTCTCTTTCGACCCAGGCGCCACCAACCTACACTATGCCACTGATAATTAATTGTGTGACTAAAATCTGTGTCACTTCTGTGGATGTCTTTTTCAAGTGTGTCACGACAGAAAAAAGTTGAAAAGCACTGGTTTAAACAAGTCTATAGAATGCACATACTTTTCCTGATTGCCATCTAAAGCCTCTGTGTTGTGCTTCTTGTCCACAAGACAATAGTGCTGAACACGTTGTGAGAGAGCATCAGTAAGACCGCTGACGGCAAGTGTGGACCATGGTGTCACGAGCTGAGAGTCGATGACACGTATGATCTGATCAGTGATCTTGTCTGACACTGATTTGATAATCATGTTCACAGACTGTTCGAATGATGTCTCCATATCCATAATATTAGTAAGGAATTTGCTCAAGAATGAGCTCACCTGTTCATGTGTCTGTTTATAATTGCTGATGGTAAGCTCAAGTTGACTGCGCTCATTTTTGGCATCCTTACAATTGCTAAGGCTGACAATAGAAGTGATATCTGCCTTCTGGTCAGCTAATTGTTGTGAAATGACTCTGGCCTTCACTTTATCGACTTTAATGTGTTGCTCCAAGATGAGGTTCATTGTGAATTCATCATGATCTATTTGTAACAATTTCTTCGAGACTTCTTTGTGCACAGTGTCTATGATTGTTTGTATTGCATGCAGGCCTTTGAGCGTGGCCACAATTTGAAAGCACATGCTGATAGCACTGCCATGTTTCTCACTAGTTCCTAATATACCTTTCATCAGAGGCAAACCAACAGAGCTCCACTGTTTGCTCATAAAGTCTCTCTCCGGGTTTAAAGCATCAGTATAAATTTTGTTGATTCGGTTCTGGAGAAATTTTGATCTGAAATAACATAGGCAGAAAGTTTTACCAAGTAATTGCATAAATTAATTACCTTTTTGTTAATGAAATAATAATTAGATACCATGATGATATTACTTACTATATTTATCACTTCATAACTGTAACATATCACAAAATGACCATTATGAACTTGTTAAAGGTTTCAGTAATACAATTTGACAGTGATGTGACGTCTCGAGACGCTGTCTCGAGACAGTCTCGAGACAGTATTTTCAATGTCTTGGTCTTGCTGGCCAGTGTCTCGGTCTTGGCCTTGGTCTCATCATTACAGTCTTGGTATTGCGATTCAAGACCGAGACAGTGGGTTTTTCAACTGTTAGTAATAATGTTTTCTGTGGTAGGTGTCTTCTGAAGTACGAGGCTATACGAGATTTTCACTGTTGGAACCCTTCGTGAATAATAAATAATATAATATGTTTGTATAGATATATCTATGCCAAATTTTCGTAATTTTATGGCTGATGCTGATAAAAAATGCGTGAATGCTGTTTTGTCTGTTTTCTTGATGTTTCAAATTACTGTCTTGGTCTTGGTCTTGATACCTAATGTCTTGGTCTTGATGGTTAGTGTCTTGGTCTTGGTCTCGGTCTTGCCATTTACTGTCTTGGTCACATCACTGCAATTTGAGTAGCTTGAAAGTTTGAAGAAAGCGGTAGTTGAAGAATATAAGCCTAGAATAATGAAATTAATAAAAATAGCCACAAGAAGTGTTAAAGAAATTTCTTTTGGTATTGCCTATGTATGTAGCATATGGCATTTGAAAGCATGTCACAGTTATTACCCAAAAACGGATTCCAGTGCATATATTTTCTTCAACAGCACATTCAGTTCAGGGTTACAGAATTTTGATTTTACTCTCTCTTGAATATGATCACTGATATATGGCTTCACTATATCCATTGACATATTCAGCAAGTGTTGAACACCATAGTTCATGCTCTCACGTACAATTGCCTCTCCAGCTTTCACTCCTGTGTATCTGAATGCCAGGCTCTTCAAATTCTTGCCTGTCTTGAGCATCTCCTTACCAATAGTCTTGCCCTGGGTGACAAACTGTGTGGCGGCCGCCTCTGCCGCCTCCTTGGATGCTTCTTGTGCCAAAGCACTCACTTCACCTGATACCAAATTTGCAGCGCCCTTACCGGCATCCTTAAACTTGCTGATGCCAGCCGAGAACACTGAGATGGCAATACTCACTGCCTTCTGCTTTGCATAGTCAATCCAGTCAAACTGTCGATTGATGAGTGCCCTGCAGGCATAAAGCATGTCGGAGATGCCTTCTGAAATCAAACTCATGCCAACAGTGGCTCCAAAACCAGTTGCTATTAAGATTCCACCAACGACTATTTGCACACATCCCAGGAGAGCTACAGTGGCAATGCTATACCACGGAACAAAGCGTTGTTCACTGATCTCCAGAAGGTACTCAATGCCCTTTGCAGCAAATTCAGCCAATTCCATTAAGGGCATCTGGTCCTTCATGAAGAGCTCGGTTAGAGATCGAACTTTTTTGATTTCAATAGCCTCTTGCTTTAAATCAGCATTTTTGATAATGCGCAGAGCTTCTTGGTATGACAGATCGGTGAACTGAAGACAGAATTCGATGTTCTCTGAACGGAGAAATTCAATGAAACATTTGGCTTTAGAACAGTCCAAAGACTGGAAGCTGAATGAAGTAGTGGGTGTGGAAAGACTTTCACGATCGCTCAAAAGTTTCCAAAGCTCAGCAAACTGAATATTGGTGAAGGTAACATTGAACAAAGAATCTGGAAAGACAGCCACCAAGTCCCTCACTTTGCTTGCCAAAACAACTTTAACCTAAACATAACACAAATACTTTGCAAAAACTAAGGATGTGTTGTGGTTTGATAGCAGTACACTGTCTATGCAGACAGCCTACATGTAATTATTACCACAGCAAGAGAAACTAATTTTAGCCCTGTGAAGGTGTCATGGCCCAAATAAAATATTCCCACAATATTCTCCCAAAGCTTGGGAGTTTGTGTAATCTATTAAATCACAATTATAGCAATTGACTTGAAACCGTCATCATATTTAACATCAATTGTGGTTACTGCTTCGTGATTCCAATGTGGAAATTTCATTGTTGGTTAAGAAATAATCAATTTGCATCGTTCTTGTCTTCGCTAATCAACTGTGTAGTTAATGGTAGCCTTTAATGATCGTTTTGTCAAAATGCACAAGAAATTTAATGTAATGCGATGTAATAGTTTTTTATAGCGTCTCTTCAGCCTTAATTAAAAGTCACTCAGAAGCGCTCTTGCTGTGTTTAGCACTGTTGACATGGCAAAGCCAAAGTCAAAAGCACTTTGATGCCTCTGAGGATCAGAAGATGATCTTTAAAATCTACGAGGATGGTAAAAAGGAGTTCACTGCCGTGAGAAAATCCAGGGGCGAATTCCTAAGAAGATGGCCTTCTGCATGATATTTCCCAACACAGAGACACCCATGAAGAACGGAAGATGCAGACAGGCCGCATGATGGTAGATGGAATTCGTGACATGGAAAAATCCGACGTTGAATTCCCATGAGGCGGTCTTCATGAGAATAGTCCCATTGCGGAGTAGGTTCCCATTGCCGAACTCGTCAGATCCCACACCCATGGAGATGAAAAATTCCTGTGAAGACTGGAGCAGCAATTGATCGAGTCATACAATTGTTAAGAAAGGTGACATTCCAGACATGCAAACACACACTGGCAATGACAGCTATTGTGGCGAGCAAGATGACGGACTTGATGATAAGGACCGACCGAAAACGTCCAGAACAATCAGAAAAATGCAGAGGACAGAGTAAGCTCAAAAACCAATGAGCAAGAATGCAGTCCTCTCATTTGCACAAGAACCAAACGCATAACCTCAAAAACTGGTGAGAACGGCAACAAAATACAAATATGTGAACATGCGCTAGTAAATGCCCATACATTATTCATGAGATATTTGTGTTAACTAAAAATCAATGTGTAGTTTATTTACCTTTAGTGAAATCAAATTTTCCTCAATTTTATTCAGTCTTTCAACGAGTTCCCCTTGATTGACTCTCTGGTACACTTTCTTCTCCTGGATACAAACACTGAAGTGAAACATGTCGTTATTGTTGAATAGTTTTTCGATGTCATTGTGGTTCTGGCTTAATAATGACAGTAGATCAGCCTTTTGCACAAGCATCTCCACTTCAGCACTTGCAGTTCCCACACTAAATAGTTCGCCAAGTTTCACAGTGCTGTTTTTATCCAGACCGCCTAAAGAAACTTGAAAATCTGACTGCAACTTCTCACTATCTTCTGACCAAAAGCAACTGTTTATTTTGTTAATATTAGCGTGTAAAATTGTGAAATTGTATCTTAGTTTGTCGTTAATTGATTTTCTTGTAATGATGTCAATGGCTTCATTGATCTGAAGGTTCCGCTTTTTTTCCATGTTATTATCAGGGTGCACAATGGTCAGGTCAACCGAATACGAACTCGTCATATTCAATGCATTCAATGCATATGCATTCAATGATTTCAATGCATTGAATGCATATGATCTCTCTTTTTTCAGCTGATCAATAGCACTCTGTGCCGTAAGCTCGTCATCAAACTCTTTATTCTGACTGAGCAGAGCTCGCACTTGCAATAAATTTATTTCATTTAATCTGAGCCTGATTCCTTTATAGCTGGAACTGAGACATGTGGGAGCATATCTTAACCGGTTCTTTTTGCCATCCTTTCGATAGGCATTGTCAATTGTGTTCATTGCTTGATCTTGGTTGCCCACGTCCTTGTACATAGTGAGATCATTGAATGTCACATGATAGCTGCTATAGTTTGATCCAACTTTGTTTTCCATGTCTTCTTGATCTATGTCAACAAAATGCTCAGTAATACCTGAATTTTTATTGATGCATAGTACATCAACAAGACGAAGTGATTTCTTCACCACACGCAGACACTGTTGAACGCTGTTCATATATGACCCTAAGATTGTTGTCCTAACGTTAAGCTGATTGTCTAGATCACTCTGACCAAAGCCATTGCCGGAGGCAGACGATGACATATTGAGTAGAAGACTCTGTGCCGAGTTGACGAGAGCCATTTCAGTTGAGAGAATATCAAGGGCCTGTTTGAATTCTTCAACTATTTTGTGCTTTTGCTGACTAGTTTTGACATCTTCAATTCGAATTGTGCTCCAGGCATTGCCAACATGAGCAGCTCCATAAAACTGTTTCGGTTTCTCTGGCTGATCCTGCTTAAAATAACCATATGAGATGTTTCAGAATCAATACATTTCAGAGACAATAAGCAATAAACAAAAATCTCAAATTACAAAATAATATATAATCCAAAGCAAGTAGCCCACAGAAGATAGCTAAGTCACTTATGTACCATGAACACACTGGATATTGTTCTGCTAAAGGCTGCCCGGAGTGGAACTGTAATCCTAATAGAGCTTCTCGATTCATTGTGTTCATTCAAAGTAGGCCTAAGCCTTCCTGTACCATTTGCAAATGAATATAGCTCTAATCTAAACTAAGATTAAGATCCCAAAGGAATTTATTATTATGAATGAATATGTAAAAAGGGTTAACTTGCATGTTGACATCCCACCTCATTCCAGCATCTTTATAAACTCTATGGAGCGGCCAAGAATGGCTTTATTTCTGAATTGAAAACACTATAAATCTGTCTCCGTTGGTTGAAAAAGAAGTACAATACAAGATGCTGTAAAATATCTTCAGGGATGTTAGTCCTTGGTCTTGGTCCTGGCCTTAAGGACTCCTTAAGAACCAGTTTCAAGTCCTTGGTCCTGGTTCTGGCCTTGAGGGTTGAGTCCTTGGTCCTGGCCTTGAGGGTTGAGTCCTTGAATTGTCCTTGAAATCAGTCGTGGCCATATAAAATCTAGGTTAAAGTGTATTTACTTAGTGAATGAATTCTAGGTCATTTTTAGTCTGGGTGACTCCGCAGTGACAAATGGGAGAATATCTACCGGCTATCAATTTGCCATCACCAGGATCACAGATGACGATTGAAACAGCTGCCTGTTCACAAAAGTTTGACCGCTTGCAACCAGTCTTTCAGAGAATTATATGCACACCTGCGACATCCGCTCCAGTGGAGCGTATATTCTCTCAAAACGGAATCATAATGCGCCCACATAGGGCAAGCATGTCAGATTCATTGTTGGAAACATTGGTGGTATAAAAATTCAGCTCTAAGCTTAATAGCTGACTATGCTTTACTATGCAAAAGAGCAATGTTTGATCTGTTCCATTCTAGGTTATTATACCATGTAATATGCATTAGTAATCTGGCTTATCATCTTGGCATTTAAATAACAGCTTAATTAGTATGACAGGACATGTCGTTTCAAGGACTTGTTAAAAAATTTGGTAAAGTCCTTGGTCCTGGTCCTGGTTTTGAGGTTGAGTCCTTTTGAGGTTGAGTCCTTGGTCCTGGCCTTGAGGGCTCAGTTCTTGGTCCTGGCTTTGAGGGTTGAGTCCTTGGTCCTGGTCCTGGCCTTGAGGGCTGAGTCCTTGTTAACATCCCTGAATATCTTTGACATGAGCCATTGGTTTTATATATACCTTATTTGAAAATTCAACGTGACAAGTTGCTATTTACCTGTATGACATGCAAAAAATGTTTTTGGGCTTTCTTTGCATCATTTCCATTCACTATAAAGTCATTACCAATGACAATGTGATAATACATGTTCTCAATGACAGTATCGGTATTGCTCTTGTATCTGTCACTGATTTGCATGAGCAAAGAATTACATTCATCAGTTGCATTTGCAACGGCCAGTGCCTTGTCATCCACTCCTCGCAAGAACATTGCCCACTGTTCCTCAATTGCACTCAGTGTACTAACCTCGTACGTTGTCGGTGGTACATGAACGAACAACTCTTTAATGTTCGTCCATAGTCGTTCTAATTTTGTTGACTTACTACGCAAATCTTTGCGAATTTCCTCATTTAGAAACTTGCTGAATTTCGCAAATAGCTCATCTTTGGCCTGAATAAGTTTGAGGTCATCATTCTGGAACATTTCGAGCTGCCCTGACTCAATAACATCTCTCCTATTTTTTACCTCTCTTGGATCGATGTTCTCGTAGTCAAAACCAAGCTGCTGCATATTGAGTATCAGCTGCCCAGTGCCGACTTTGCCCTGCCGAGCAGTACGACCAAATGCCTGTTCTTGAACGCGCTGATTCTGTGGCATAAATGTGACAATTACATGCATTCCACCCCACTGTTCAACAGCGTCTGTCTGTATGTCTGTACCTCGACCAGCTAAGTTGGTTGCGATGACTATATCACCTGGGAGAACCTTCTCTATTTGTCTCTCTTGGTTCATGTTGTTCATCGTATATGTTTTTATGGCACTAGGTCTGTAACGAGCCAGGAGACATTCTTTGAGTACATTGGCCTGCTTGATGGTCTCGGAAATAATCAGCACGCCTAGAGACATTCAAACATAATGCACAGCAATTCAGCATTTTATCCAAATTGCAATTATTTTGAAAGATTCATATTTTATATTAATTAATGAAGCCTTAAATATGCTATTTGAATTTTTGTAAAATAGATCATGGGGATAAAGAGGATGATGAAGTTGTATTTGCAATACCAATTTAACTCCACATACATTGTTGGGTTCATGCACATTACTTTTACAATAAAGTCAGATTTAACTTCAAAAGTCTCTACAGAATGTAATGCTATAAATTCAAGATGCTTGACAAGTCACAGTAGTTGCACCAATGAGGTCAATGATTTTTGGCCAATTAATATAATGTTAAAAGCTTCTTTGGCGTCTAGTATCAGAGGTTTGCAAGACTCTCGTAAAAATCAACAAAACTCATAAAAATGTATTTGGTGGAGAGTAGGATATGCGAAATGGAGAATAGGAATCAATGCTAAAGATGATAATGATAATGAAAGCAAAGGTGTCACAATGTGGCCAAGAGTAAATTACCTAAATTTCAAACTTATTACCTCTTTCTTTTCTTGTCTCTACTAGAGCTGCTGAGCAAATGTCTCTAAACCACTTTGTCTCATTAGGAGAAACCATAGTAGGAAACTCAACATACTGCTTTTGGCGTAGCTGAGGGATGTTGACTGTATCAACTTTGTAGACACTTCTCAGGACCTCTCGAGCCTTCTTTGAGCCCAGTGTGCCTGTAAGTCCGAACACTCTATGATAACTATTTATAAAGGCGATATTGGAAAGAAAATTTGTGGTTAGCGTTTCCGACGTCATCTTCAAATTGTGCTTCAATTGTAAAAACTGATGTAGACCATCACTCCAGTTTGTGGCACCCTGTACAATGCCCGTGCTGATGTAGTCTACTGGCTTTATCTGTCCATTGTGCACCACGTACTGTACATTTTCTTGATAATTGAGTGCCTCGATGGAATTCGCCACCCATTTGGCATGCTGTCTGCTGAAGAATTTCTCAAAATTGGCTGGAACTCTGATGATGTTTTTACTCACCAGATCATCCAAGAAACTATTAAGTGTTTTTTCCAGAAATTCATCAATACTGCCATGAATCAATTCTCCAATTGATGGGCTCAAGTTGTTCTTGTTTCCTTCAATGTATCTGTCAAGATCTGGTATTTTAATGATCTCGCCTTGTTCAGTCGCGTAGTGCATTGCTAATTTACCCTCCTCGAATTCAACTTTACCATTGAGTAAATACATTCGTGAGTCAAACATGATGACACGTCGCTGTACATCGAGTAGCTTATGCCAGAGAAAAATGTAAATCGGCTGAAAGTGGTCCATCCCAGCTGCAGTTGAACTGAGACGAGAAAGCTTAGAGCTGTCATCAATCAACATGGCATCTACTTCATCTACAATGGCCACTTGGCACTGACGGCTGCCCAGTGTGTCCAACTGACTGTAGTCGTCTCGCAACTTGTCAAACTGAAATTGAGAGACTTCACCGAAGACAATGTTATCCGTGTAGCAATCCTTTACACCTTAAATAAGAACACAAAAATATCAAGTTAATTGCCACAGCTAGGTCCTACATTTGCAGGGGTCAAACACTGATCATAATCATCACTAGATATTACTGTGCAGTGAAAATTTGAATATTTTCAATGTTTTCGTTTACATGTAAACTGCATGAAATCAATCACAAACATTACATAATTGATTTAATGCAGACTTTCAAATTCTTGCCAAAATCTGGAATGCATTCACTGAAATAGAGTTAGCTGGTTGACTGAGAGAGCAGTTCTTCTTCCTTTTGTAACCTACCCCTTTTAGTGAAAATCAGATAAAAATAAGAGGCTTTAGTAGCTAAACATATAGATGGATAATTATACGAGTAATTCAATTTGTGTAATTCAAACCTTGTAAGTAAGGCACTGTGTCGTTGTTGCAGCTGCATTTCAAACCAAACATATTGAATAACTGTGCCTTATCCACCGCATCTCGTTCAGCCAGCACTGGTGAACTGGTAATTACATCTACTTGCATTTTGCGGCCACTGACGCCTTCTTTCAACGCATTCACAATAGCCAGAATACATACTATGGTGGACTTGCCTTCTCCAGTAGCCACCTGCAACAACTTGCCTCTAATGGATTCGCCACAGCCGCTAATATCACAGCTGTTAAGACACATCAGACTAGCCAAAATTTGAGTGTCTGTTAAATAAAATCCTGTGTGCCAAAAGTTGGCCCTCTTCACAACTGCAACTGCTTCCACAATGTCCAGTTCTCTTTTCTTACCGGTAATCTCTTTGGCCCAAAGATTAATATGCTTTCTTTCCCACTGACTTATCGGTAAATAATTGATATTTGTATCAGTAGACTTGAGTGAACTGTTTTTAACTTGTTTTAGCTGAGAGTGTAGCAATTCAATATAATTTTTTAATTTACGAGTACCGTTACTCTCAAGATTACATTCATCTAACTCTTGCAACAACTCCTCAGCATTTTTGATGTTTCCTTTCTGATGAAACTTGTTCTCAACAATGAGCCTATTTAAATTCTTCAATGCATCAGTTGCCTTGAAGATTTCTAGGCATTCTTTATATTTTATTGGTGAAAGTTCATAGAAGGAAATTGTCTGAAGAAGATTAATGGTATTTGGAATAATTGTCACAGTGTCTTGATGTTCCTTGATGGTACGAATCATTTCATTTAACTGTTCGAATGTCCATTTGTTGCCTTTGCCATGTTTGTTCTTCAGAATATCACAAAGCAAGTCATATAAAACTGACGCTAGTTCTGAGTTACTTGATGCCGAAGTAACAATGTCGCAGAGATCTTCAACTTGAAGCAGACTTTTCAAATCATTAACACATGAACATCTTACAGTTCTAAACATGAATTTCTTTAAAACCTTGTCAGTTTTTCTTGATGAGCAGAATTCTATCAAAGATTCAAATGCGTTTAGGTCATCAATTAGATCAATGGATTCAAAAAGCTTCTGTATGAAACTGGCCTCAAAATTGGTGCACAGCCTTTTAGCAAGCTGTTTAAGATAGACCTTATCAAAGTCGTTTCTATATTTAAGGCAGCGATCAATTAAACCCATGCACCAGTTTTGTTTCAAGTCATGCTGAAAAAGCATCCTCAAGTCATAAAAATTCAGCTTGTGAAAGTCTGGCGGAAACTTGCTGTGACTGATTGATTGATTGCTTGATTGACTGACCACAAATAAAACTTCGTTTACCTGTTTGAGTGATTTAAAGAGTGTACTGTTGAGACTCAGGTGAAAAAGGAATGCTATGCTCGTGAACTCACGTTCATATTTGCACTCAATTTGCAGCCACATGCTGTAAAAGTCTAGCTTCTCAGTGTCTGAGCAAGGCTGTAGTTCTTGAAAGAGGTTGGCAATCAATAATTCACGATACCAGACCTTCTTGTTCTCCTTAAAAACATCCAAGTCAATGCTTTTCACTGACACAATTACATAAAGAAGATCAAGACACTCCCCTTCAGTTATCTCCACTTCACCGAGCTGGGGCAGCTCTGTCAATTTCTCTGAGCACCATTTTTTGAAGAAGTTCAGTTCGATTGTAAAGTGGTCAGTGTCAAGTTTGGCAGCAGAAGCAAGCCCTGCAAATGATAGGACTCGAACTAGAGCATGTTTGTGATCTAAATGGTATTCCAGAGTTTTGAGGCAAATCGAGAACAACTGCTTGTCCATACCTGCCAAATACGGCATTAGCAGGAAGATGCATTCAGCTAAGACTATGAGTAATTCTGTGTCAATGGTCTCCAAAATAAGAGTTAACAACTTTTTGGTAACTGCTTTAATTTGTGCACATCTGCCTTGTTTAACCAGTCGACTGTAGCACACTATAGCTTGTTTGTTAGCATTGCCTGTGTTGGTTATTAGGACTTGTTCAATGAAGAGAAGAAAAGCAGTACTCTCATAAATGTTGCTGGAGCTACCATTTGGCAGCTTCTCCAGAAATTCATCTAGACTGTTGATGTCCAATAGCATTTTGTTTTCTGAAATATTTAAGACATTGAGTAAATCATCAATTTGCCCATCTGTCAGTTTCAGTTGTTCTGTGAAAAGAACAATGAGTGGTGAGGATGAGAGAAATTGCTGTCTAAAGACATTGTCTGATGCAGATTTCTTGCTAAGAATATTACAAATGTGCGACGAGCACTGATAAACTTTTGGTGAGGAAGATTGTAGAAGCTTCAGACAAGACTCCTTAACATCCTGAATGCTTGTGCTCTCGTATAAGAGAGCCAGACTTTCCAGTAATTCTATGCACATCTCACTTTTGAACTTGTGG
Organism: Metaphire vulgaris; assembly: GCA_018105865.1. Taxonomy (NCBI): domain Eukaryota; kingdom Metazoa; phylum Annelida; class Clitellata; order Crassiclitellata; family Megascolecidae; genus Metaphire; species Metaphire vulgaris. The sequence goes on along the minus strand of CM030838.1, from coordinate 8,762,093 downwards.
GTCTCCAGCAATTTCAGGACTCTTCTTTTAACAGACATATCCAACAGCTGTGAGTTCAGAATATTGGCCAGCTGAACATAGTTCTGATCTATCAAAATAGCATTTCCACTCATTTCTGTCACTTGATCATGCAGCTTGTCTAGAAACGTAACTTCGTCATTAACTCTCACCAACTTGGACAGCTCAAGTCTTGATTTCATATCTTGTGTGAAACCAGGTTGACTCCTCACATTTTCTTGCAAAAGCAATAAAACTGTCTCAAGAACTTCGTCATCACAAAGAGCCTGTTGATGGCTGTTGGTGCATAGCTCTACGAGCTGGTCTAGATACTCGGTGTCTATTTTAGTGTTTTTCATTAAAGCCATCCAGCCTTTGATACAAATTTTGTGTGTGTTACTGTTCTCTGACATTAGTCCTTCAGTGAGAGCCTTCTGAAATCTGTCTGCAAATGAATAAAAATAGATGCAGCAAGATGAATGCAAAGTGAAAAGATTGTTAAAACCTAAATTATATCTATTTGTACAATACCCTGAAAACTTATCTAATTGTAAATGATATGATCTAAAAAACGATATAAGACTACAAACGATGCTGGTTAACATTCCGGGCGCATCATGACCATACATGCCCTCACTACATCAAGGAGCTTGTACATAGGCCAACGCCTGTGGACAAGACTTATGAGCTACGATCGAGTAGACGAACTCTACTAGTGGTCCCTCCCCCATCAAAGACCACTTTATTCGAGGAAAGGTCTGTCATGCACGGTAACCCTGTCTTATGCAATAAGTTACCAGATGCGGTAACCAATGCGACCTCCTCTGAGACGTTTGTGAAGAAACTGAAGACTCACTTATTTAATATCTTTTTTAACTGACTGTGCAAAGAGCACTTTGACTTTAGCTCTTGCCATGTTTACCGCGCTATGCTAAATTGACTTGACTGATTGATTGATTAAAGACGGTTTTGCGCAGTGGTTCGCAAGCCTTTCAAATAGAGGGCATATCTACAATTTTCAGTACTTAAGCAGAACACCAGTTGCGTTGCCAAGGAGAGGTTTGGTGGTTAAACCCCCCTTGGTTGGCTGCCAAAAATTGATTTTATTGTGTATTATTATTCAGTGCTGAGCGTGCTCTAATAGCTACAGACATAAAGTATAGGTTTCGTATATATATAAACACTTTTCCAAAAAACTAACAAGCAAAAAAGGTCATCACCAATTTTCCACACCAGAAAACCCCCATTCAGAAAATCCTGGCTACGCCACTGCAGAGCACAATGCTATAAATGTATAAATGTCTAGCAAAGTTAAGAGAAATCATAAGTCTTGCAATGCATTTGACCAGCTTTAATGGACTCAACCTTATTAGCATTCGTTGAACAAGGTGCATTCGACCAACCAGAGAAGGATGAAGGGAGGGAAGGGGGAGCTGTACATTCCAGCAATATGATATCTTTAATTTTCCACCAGACATATGACGGGCACCTTCTAGTCTTAAAATACTAATGATGCACTTCTGTATATATCGGTAGTCATAATAATAATAATAATAATAATAATAATAATAATCAAACAATGATGATATGCCTTTGATACAGTAAGCAATCATAATTTTCAAATAACAAAGATGTACCTTTGTATATAGCCAAGTCCTCAGTTCCAACCTCAGCTAGTTGAAACACAATTGAACTAATTGAGCTCAGTAGTTTCTGTTTGAACATAATGTTTGTTGTTCCCATAATTTTAATTTTATCTAAAATTATCTCAATTGCATTTTTCGACAGATGTTCGCCCTTTTGTGCACGTTGAACAAATATTGACAGCACCTTCATCTCTAATTCTTTCTCTTTGTTGCTATCAAAAACTTGTTCGAGTTTTGCCAGAAGCTTCTTGGACAGCACTTGATTATTGCAAGCAACATTCTCAAAGATATCAATCAATCGATATGTTATGACATCACAGTCAGTTGGATTGAATTTATTTGTAAGCTTATGCAGTAAACTGTACTGGAGTAACTGATGATTCTTAGACACATTATAGAGGATCTCTAGCGTTGCTGCTGCATCCAAGTGACTCTCCAGGACAAGCATGGTATCTTTTGGCATTTGCAGGCCACCTCTGAGGTGTGTTTCTCGAATAAACAAAAGCATGCTCTGCTTTCTGTCCTGTGTCAACTTGTCACTTATGCTGAGCCCATAGGCAGCTCTAACAAGTTCAAGTTTTAGGAATGCATCATCACTAAGATCCTGATTTATGCGTGCTTTCTCAAGCAGCTTGAAAGCCCTGAGTCTTCGACGTGAGTTGTCAGAGATTTGAAGGTCATCTAAAAAGGTTTGCAAGGTTCTAGGGCTAGCTCGTTGGCCATTCCAAATGACATTCTGAAGACAAACCAGAGCTTGTCTGGACATTTTGACTAAAGATAAAGTATGCTCCAAGGCACAGATGGTAGTCTTTGGAATCTTGAAAATGTGGCCTTTGTGAGATGCTGTGTAGCTCTCAAGTATTTTCAGAACCTTGCAGAACAAATAATGTTTGATGTTGATTTCACATTCTTCCAAGTTTGAATAAATTTTAAAATAATTCAAAGAACTGTATAAAAATATAAATTAACCAGTTCATAAAATTATTTTATGGCAACTTATACTTACCAAGTAGTTGCTATTGCCATTAATTTACCACCGTTTCAAGGTGGTGAAATTTCTAAGCAAGTGCTCCTACGCCTCAGAAAGGTGACAGCAATTGACATTAATGATGATTAAGCAATTCAAATGTCAAATAAGCTTATTGGAAACAAGTGTTACAGCTGCTGCATATACTGGCCATTTAAATGCTTATTAATATGTTTTTGAGCAGTTATGATCATTAATTAAAATAATATTCAAAGGTATTGAAATGACAACCATCACAGAGAAATGTGTTACTAAAGGAAAAAAAATTATTATTAATCAAATATTTACCTTCATTGAGAGTTCTCCATTCTTGTTTCCATAAAGGATATATTCCATGATTAGAAATAAGTCTTCATCTTCAAATTTCTGTCCTCTGCTTGCCTCACAGGCAAGTATTTCCAGCACACCTTCATTTATTTCTGGTGCAAAGTCCTTCTTGCCTATGTTCTTACTGCCCTGAATCACAAACATGGAACTCAGTGAATCCATAAAGTCAGAGGTCAGTGGTTCATTTTGAGTTTTCACTCTGGTTTCCAGGTTTCCTACATAGGCCACATGTGCATAGGTGCTTATCAGATAAATTTCGTGGTTAACAAAGTTTTGCAAAGTATTCAGAGCATCTTTAGAAAACAACTGCTTTGGTATTTTTGATGCCAGATAAATACATTTGATGGCCACCAATCTCACTTGATTATCATTGCAGCTGTCTGTGGCTTTTAAGAAATTGTCAAGTGTTTTCTCTGTTACATATGTCCATGGCTGGGAACCTTCCAAGGCTGTCAGTAGCAGCTGTGCTGCCAACAAAGCTATTGAGCAGCCATTGCTGTTGGAGCTGCCAGGTTTCTCTATTGTTACCATTGAGTTCTCATGCTCCACCACAACATCCTCACCATCCTCACTCAAAAGCTTCTCGGATATCGACTCTAGCTCACTGCTTTCAAGTTTAACATGTGTACACCGACTCAAAATCAACAGAGTAAAGTTTCCAAATGGCTTATTAAGCAGACTGATTAGTCCAGTGACTGTTGAGCTTGGCAGATTTTGGCGCTTTTGGGCAGTCAATAGAATTGACATAAGGACAGCATTAATCACCTCAACATTTGCATCATCCAAGCTGCAATAAGCAACATAGTAAGCATTGTTAGGAACTAGACAATTGCAGTATCAAAATTACGCACAATATAATATTAATTATCTAGCCTTTAATTCTTCAACTTCTTGTACTATATTTATTAGACCAAGACATGGGAGCGATTAGCATAGTCATTTAGGTGCTGCCCTGTAAAATGAAAACACGCAAGTTCAAACTCCTGGCCAAGAAAATTTTTTTGTAACAATCTTGAGTAAGTTTTTCACACCCTTTACCCTGTCCATTGACTTAAAGCGACCTTGAAAAAGTGTGAGTAACAGGTTTTACCCTGCCTGTTGTAGTTACACCTAAAAAGGTGACGGTAACACCATGTTCATATCAAGTTTAGGGTCACAAAGTGTTGCACCTTCATGTTATCAGCCAATGGCATGTTGTATCTACAGAAAGGAATATTAAAAGGTAAAATAATGCATAAGGTTCTAAAAGTTTTAATGTTTATAGTTAGTGTCAAGACTTGACATATGCATCATGTTTAATGAGAAATGGACAGAAACAAAAAAACAAGCAATTTGTTATAGACTTATAATGAAACCTTACCTGCTTGTGATGTACCAAATCATTCCTGTTAAATGAATATCTGATAATCCATCTTTACAAAATTCTTGCTCCAAGTAATTGTTGACAATTTCCATAAGACTGGTCTTAATTTCATTCGATTTTAAAACTGTTGAAACAGAATTCTGAAACAGTGTTAACAATTGATCTAATACTTCATCTGTGATGAATTTCTCACACCTATTGGCATCCCTGGTCTCCTTGATCATAAAGTTTGTTGCTATTTTAGCCGATTGCAAAGAAGTGCATGACTTCAGGCTGCTTAAATACATTTTGAAAAGAACATCATAATCCAAGCCAGATTCAGACTCAGTAACAACTGCAATGATTTCGTGCAATTTATTTTGGAATTCGACCTCGCTTCCGTCATTTTGTGCTTGATGCGCAGTCAAGTAGTCCTGAATTATTCGCATTCTACTTTTCGTCATGATTTTTCTATCATGACAAACGGAGTTGTAAAGAGCATCGGCTATGTCTCTTTGCAGTTTCTTCACTTCCTCCTTTATCTCACCATACACCTTCTCTTTGTTAAAATGATCCCAACGCTCTGTAACATTGTACGTTTTCCCAAACCAACCAGTTTTCATTTTGACATGCGTCACCTTGTCATAGATGCCTTTATAGAAACTTTTCAGTAAATCAGGCCCAGTCAGGCTTTTTATGGTTTCATACTCTACATAAATGCCATCGACTATTCCTTCGTAAAACATAGTGGACCTTTTGAAACTAGCTAGGAAAGATATACTTTTCAGCATTTTTATAGCAAGCTCATCGACATCAATCACTCCTTGCATAAGGCTATCTATAGCTGCACTGTTGAGCACCTGTTTGAGCGAGACTCGCATAAAAATAGCAGCAATCATTCGGTTGATGATAAACTCATACAGAAGACGTGAATTGGGGTAATATACATGAAAAATGTAATGATCGCCGAACAGCTTTCGTGGCAGATATGAATCTTTGTCATATTGTTTTAGTGTTCGAATTCTAGAACAGGCCAACTGGTAAAGGTTGAGACATTCGGCCCACGTCGAACGCCATATGCTGCAATCACTGCCTGACTCATCAGTGATTGACAATAGATCTCGGGTCATGGTTACAGCAGTCTTTCTAGATCGATTCTTGAGTGCATTTGTCAAATTGAGAATCTTGACCTGTATGTCATCATTACTGGAACTCTTGACATTTGATTTGATCACCTGTATGGTCTTAGTAACAACCAACTGCGTCTTGTTTTTTGTCTCTCTTCGCCTGTTTATCATAGTGGCTGGATTGTAAAGCTCATCGCTTCCATATCTTTTGTCATTAGCATTAGCAACACCACCTTTAGAAAAAGAAAACTTTGCAATTTGATGAAAGAAAATTTTGACATTATTTCAATAAGATTAAATGTGGACAATTGTAAAGGTATAGGATCACATATAAACAGTAAATTGAAGACAGAAAGAAGTGCATAGAATTTTCATTAGAGAATTTTGAACAGAATACCGGTATATAACAATTATAATCTTTTCAATAAAATTTAATAACTTAGGGTTCGTTAACAAATTATGGAGGGAAATAAAATATGTAAAGGTAAGTTTTGTTATAGTGCTATTCCGGTGCATTTCAGCCATATTTTACGATATTTACTGAAAAACAACAAAGTTCTTTCAAAAATAAAAGGGGTTTAATATAATATTGAGACATAGTGTAGTGATCTTGAACTGGCTTCTGGGTCAATAACATTCACCGGGATACAGTATGACTGCATTGTTTCACAAATGCTCTAGATTCAGCGAGTACTTACTTTTAATGGCATTCATCTGGTCAATCAAGAATTCCTTTGACTCATCGCTAATTTCACAGTTGTTAAATATCAATGTATTAATATCATTGCTCATTTCTTTGACGAATATCTCTTTCTCAGTTGAGGGCAAAGTGTTGATGCCAGCTAATATGTAGCCAAGTGTCCATACAAGCTCAGTCTTGATGGCACCATCTGTTGAGGTTGCCACCAAGTCCAGAACAACTTGAGGACTCAGCAAGTCCAACAGTTTCATGGTAGGCCTGTTTCTGCATATATACTTCAAAGCCAGACTCAATAAATATTCAGTTGAAAGATCACATCCATTTGCTTCACTACTGGATTTCAAAGATTGAATAGAAGACTCTAAGAAATCTGGGTAAATACTGGAAAACTGCTGCCAGTCAATATCAAATTTTCTAATAAAATAAACCTGGTTCAACAATCTATTAGCCACTGTCAGTTTCTGATCAGCTTTCTCTTTTTGGAGCTGAGAAATTGCCTCTTCTTTATCAAAGACATACTGCAGTGATTTCTTGTAATTGTTTGAGCCAGCCTTTTCAAATTTCCTCATCATAAGTGCGATTCTGCTAATTGTTATCAAGTGATATTGCAAGTTCTTAGACGAGGTTACAACACCCTGTTGCATTTTCTTGAGGTTTCCATCAATCATTGATTGCAGATACTCATAATCATAGGCAAACATTTTGATTCTTTTATTTTAGAAACAGAATTTGATGAATGCAAACATAGGATAAACCAGTTAATGAAGTAGTGGATTTCTTCTCATGATTAGCTTTCACCGTTTTCAACACTCCTTTAGTCAAACATTTCAGCCAGTGCTATAGTCAGTGTAGTCAAGTAACAATTTCTTTTCAATCCTGGGCACTTCTGCAAAAGAGCAACAGTTCCATTTTTTGTCAATGCTCAATTTTAGTAGCATAATTAAGGTTTACTACCAATTTATAAAGATATTAATATTTATTATTATATATGATAGTCAAATTGTATATTTATATAAAGATATTATTTTATTATATTTATATAAAGATATTATTATTATTATTATTACTAAAGACAGAATTCAATGGAGACGTGTAATCGATGAGTTGCTACAGCGTGCTACGGCATAGCCATAGCATTTGATGATTATTATTATTTATTATTAGATATATAATGGTCAAATTGTATAATTGGCTCATATATGCAGTGACAGTGGAAAGGTGACAGGGTTTTTAAAAAAATAGTACCGGTAAGGGTCAGTATGCACTTTCAACTGAATAGGAAAAGACACAGAGGAAGGCTGGAGCATATTTACCAAATGTATGTCCAAAGTCATAGAATTGACCATACCCAAACAGAAGAAAATTAATAAAAATAAACTTCCTTGGATAATAAGAGAAGTGCAAATGGAAAAGAAGGGCGAAAAACAAAGCATGGAGGAAACTAAGCAAACTCAGATTGGCAATAATATAATATATAATATAACAAGGTTTAAAGTGGTTCAGTATGGACTGCCCTGTGAGCAGTGGCGGCTCTAGGATTTGGCAAGTGGGGGCCGTTGGGGGCAACTTCTAATCATGGGGGCCAACCATTTGTTGTTTAATGTATGTAGCATTAAGTATAGGGTCCCAACTGGGGGCCACTGGGGGGCCAGGCTCTCAATAGGGGGCACGGGCCCCCCCTGGCCCCCCCGGTGGAGCCGCCACTGCCTGTGAGAACCACTGTTGCTCCCACCAACCACTGTTGCAAGTAAAAGAAATGAGCAGAATCAGCACAGACTCAAGATCTTGGAGGAAAAGTATATGCAGAAACACGTCAGCAGTTACTAACAAGATGGCTATTGCAAATTTTGAGGGCAGGTTGGCCAAAAATATATAACAGAACAGTAAGAGTTTCTACAAATATTGTAATAGAAAATTGAGACGAAAGGACACAGTCTGTCCCCTCTTGGACAATGCAGGATGTGCAATAAAAGACGGCGTAGAAACTGCACAGATTCTAAATAACAATTTTTTTTCAGTATTTACAGAAGAAAATACAAATACTATACCAGAAGCCAAAATTGTGTGCAATGAAAATGAAGAAGAAATGCTAAGAGATATAGTGTGTACAAAAGAATGTGTTATCAAGATTTTGACCAATTTAAAGACAGACAAGAGCCCAGAATTAGATGGCTTACATCCAAAGTTTCTTTACGAAGTTTGATATAAAATAGGACATGCAATTGCATTAATAATCAGTGAATCACTCAGAACTGGAGAAGTACCACAAGACTGGAGAGATGCATTAGTCAGCCCACTGTTCAAGAAGGGAAAACGAAGTGAACCAAGCAATTACAGACATACTTCTGTAATCTGTAAAGTTATGGAAAAAATACTGAAAGAGAGCATTTTGGAACATTTGACTAGGCATAAAATTGTGAAAGATAGTCAGCATGGATTTACAAAGGGGCATTCATGCCTGACCAACCTGCTGGACTTCTGGAGGAGGTGTTTGATAAACTAGATGAGGTCAAGGCAGTAGACATAATATATTTAGATTTTTCCAAAGCGTTGGATAAAGTGCATCACATGAGGCTGGCTGCCAAACTGAAGTCCTGTGGAATAAGGGATAATATTCTAAGGTGGATTCAAAATTGGTTGAAAGGAAGAAGACAGAAGGTTGGCATTAGGGGAGGCCATTCGAAATAGGCCAGAGTTATTACTGAAGTTCCTCAGGGTTCAGTGCTTGGGCCATTGCTTTTTCTAATATATATATATATATAAATGACATCGATGAAGGAATACTATCCAATATTTCAAAGTTTGCCGATGATACAAAGATATGTAGAAATATAGACTCAGAAGACGATGCTCAAATTTTACAGGAAGATCTAAGGAAATTGTTTCAGTGGTCTGTGGACTGGCAGATGCTTTTCAATATCGATAAATGTTCTGTAATGCATGTTGGGAACTCTAATAATTGCAATGAATATACTTTAGGGGGAACATTCTAACCACAACAGAAAAAGAAAGAGACTTGGGGGTAATCATCCAAAGAAGTATGAATCCATAAAATCAATATATAGAAGGAGCAAAACAGGAAACCAAATGTTGGGAATGATGAAAAGGACAATAGTGAGAAGACAAATAGATAATCATAAAACTATATAAGTCATTAGTAAGGCCTCATCTATATTGCTGTGTTCAGGCATGGAATCCATTCTTGAAAAAGATATAGAGCTTTTAGAAAAAGTGCAAAGACGAGCAACGAAGATGTTCAAGGGATGCCATAATTTAAGATAAGAGAAAAGATTTCAATACTGTGGACTGACAACATTAGAAAGGAGAAGAGAGAGGGGAATTTGATAGAAACATAGAAAATAATGACTGTGAAAGTAGATGTGCCATACGATAGATTCTTTAGATAGACACACTATAGCAGCACAAGAGGCCACAAATGCAAATTGTTTAAGCAAAGGGTGGGTCCAAGAAGGATACATTTTTTAGTGCAAGGGTTGTGGATGGATAGAACAGTTTGGATGAGGTGTGAGCGCAAGTTGAAACGGTAAACGGTTTCAAAGGCTCTCTTGGAAAGCTGGGTTATTGAATGCGGAGAGCTACTGCAGTGGTTTTCACACAGGCTTACTTAGCCTCCTAAACCACTTTAAATCATATTATTATTATTATTATTATTATTATTATTATTATTATAGTATTATTATTATGCATTGAGTTTATGGAAAAACCTACATGTTCAGGCAAGACCTTCCCACACCAAAAGTCTGGCTTATGATGATTGACTGCCATTCAAATGAACATATTTTCAATGTTACCTCTTTCTAGAAGATGTCATCATGCAATGCAGTATGTAATGGTCATTCAAACTTTTAGAGGCTCACAATTTGTCGCCTAGAGCAACATTAAGGAGCAGACTGCCCCAGTACTAAAACCCAGTCGTATTGAAAGAAAGGATAGTGAGTGTATCTGAGTTATAGGAAGTGCACTTACTATAAATAATTTCTAAGGAAAAGCAGGGATGTTAACAAGGACTCAACCCTCAAGGCCAGGACCAAGGACTTGACTATACAGTTAAATTGTAATTTAATGCTAAGATTTATAGGTCTAGGCCATATTACTAGCACAGAGCAGGGGTGCCCACAGATAGGGAAAAAGGAAGCAGATGCTTCCTAAAAAAAGCTAGGAGGAGGAAATTCCCCACTGAGTTTTAGTGTCACGTTGGAATAGTATATTAATTCGATAAATGCCTGTGCAATTACTGCAGTACAATTTGCAACTTCATATACTCAGTACAAGTTCATTATTGTCAGGCATTCATATAATTTATTATAAATGTCACTTATAGGTACAGTCATTCTTGTGAAGCAGAGTGTAAACTTCCTGTGAACCTATTGGTTTGTTATAAATTCATTTTAAAGTTACATTATGTGACGTTGAGGATTGGCTTCTTAGGAACAAACTTAAACTTAATCCGAGTAAAACAGAACTGATCTGTTTTGCTACGAAAAAACAACTGTCAAATACATATGCATATTGTATAATGTGGCAAAATTTTGGGCCTACATTAGCAGCATGCAACGTTAATGATCTAAATTCATACGCTTGTGTTATTGTAGCGATTCGCATAATGTTAACGTTTCACCAATTACTAGTAAGCAGTCCATCGGGAATGATGATGACTTCCAGAGTATTTATATGATAGGCTAATGTACAGTAGTTTTTGTTCGCTATATTTAGGCCTAATAATGTTTAATGTGTTCGCTGGTGACTGATGAGTCCGATTTTGGATGCACAAATCCTGCCACAGTCGGCACAAAGAAAACCGGCAGTGGTGAAAGATGCTGAGTTGAGGCGATTCTTCCGGTCTTGTCGCCTTTTTTCAGCATTGGAGATGCGTTTTCCATGATTGTAGGACCAGTATGGACAAGTTTGCGCCATTGTGTGCGGTCACCAGCCACTGTCTCCCAATTGTTTGGATTAATGTTGCACTGCTTCATGATGACCTTTAACTGATCTTTGTATGTTTTGAGCTGTCCGCATTTCTGTCGACGATCGGATGAAAGTTCACCATACAAAAGAATTTTAGGAAGGCAACTGTCTTCCATGCGATAGAGTTGCCCCGACCATCTAAGCCTCATTTTTGACAGAGTGGCCTCCACACTTACAGAGTTAGCCATTTTTAGTACCTCCGTGTTAGGTACTCTGTCTTGCCAACGAACTAAAAGAATGGAGCGTAGACTTCTGATATAAAATGCCTCTAAGGTTCTAACGTGACGACTGTAGAGGGTCCAACATTCACCTCCATAAAGTAGAACGCCAAGGACAGTGGCATTGTAGACGTTAATTTTCGTCTGCACTTGGATACCATGTACCTTCCATAATCGTTTTCACAGACGTCCGAAGCTGACAGCAGCTTTCTGTATCCTGGTGTCTATCTCGTCGTCTAGCAGTGCAGTATCACTTAAAACAGAACCGAGGTATGGAAATTTTCTTACTTGCTTTATTTCCCGGTCGGCAATTATTATTTTTACTGGTTGTGTTGGACAATGGGGTGGTGGCTGATATAAGATTTCTGTTTTGGATAGGTTGATTGTCAGACCAAAGTTCTTTGCCGCAGAGACAAATCTATTGGACATTGTTTGAAGGGCATCTGCATTGCAGGCAAAGAATGCACAGGCGTCTGCATATAGCAGTTCCTAAATAAGTGCTATAAAGACTTTTGTCTTTGCTTTCAGACGACTAAGGTTGTAGAGTTTGCCATCAGTGCGGCATCTAATATAAATGCCCTGCTAAATCTTGGGTTGCCTCTCGAATGACTGCAGAGTAGAACAGTATAAATAGCAAAGGCGCTAGTACCGGTACACACCCTTGTTTAACACCTGTAAAAATTTCAAATGCTTCTGACAGGAATCCATTTGTTGAGACTCGAGCAACCATACCCTTGTGCATCTCTTTCACCACAGCGATGAATCCAGGAGGACAACCAAGCTTCTGTAGAATGACCCAAAGAGCTGATCGATTAATGGAATCGAATGCTTTTTTGATGTTGAAGAAAATGGTGTATAACGGCATGCTTTGTTCTTTGCATTTTTCCTGCAGTTGCCTTGCACAGAATATAATATCACAGGTGCCACGTTTTGGCCGGAACCCACATTGTGTCTCAGACAACACCCGGTCAGCCAAGTGTTCAGATAGCCTTCTTGTGAGCACCTTCGAGAGAATCTTCCCAACAATTGACAATAAAGAAATGCCTCTGTAATTGTCGCAGTCGTAGCGATCACCTTTATGTTTGTAAATTGGGATGATCAAAGCATCTTTCAGTTCAGATGGCAGCAAGGCCTGATGCCAGATGGCAGAGAATAATGTGCACAGGTTCCTAGATAGTGGTCCAAGAGCAATTTTGAAGACTTCTGATGGAAGGCAGTCGGGACCAGGGGCCTTTCCTGATTTTAAGCTCTTAATTGCAGAGGAGATTTCATGCAGATTTGGCGGGAGGTCTAAATGGGTTGCAATGGGCAGCTGCGGGATTGCATCCAGAGACTCTTTGCAGATTGATGACGGTTTGTTTAGAAGTGACAAGAAATATTCTTTCCAACGTTTTAGCACATCTTGCAGATCGGTGAAGGTGTGTGAACCGTCACCAGATTTTATGCTGTTACTGATCCCAGGTTTTGGGCCATAGGCAGCACTTAGAGCTCCATAAAAGCTCTTAGTATCATTTCAATCCACATGGCTCTGCATCTCAGCTGCCAGGAAGTTCCACCATTCATTTTTTATTCGACGGAGTTCATTCTGTGCTCTTGTCCTCAGTTTTACAATTATTCAGTAGGTAGCGTCATTGCGCTCACACCTCGAAATTAAGCAATTCCTGCGAACTCCATGATTATAATGATGGCTGTTGAGCCAAACTATGCAGCTAGACTGAGTCATCACTCTAGTGCGCCCAGCAGCTGAACCGCCGCTAGAGGCGCCACTGTCTTTAGCAGAGCAAAGTAGGCTAAGAGCAGTGACAGTAGTCTGAAGAGAGTCAAAGACATGACATTGATTTGCAGTAGTTCGATGCTTGAAAAATCTTGATTAAAGTTACATTAAATTATTAAAATCGATAAACACTTCAATTATTTATTACCGCTGCACCAGCGTAATATCGATATTTCTAATAATTGAACTAGCGAACTGCTGACGGCATGCAGACGGTTCGGTGATATAGTCGTCATTTTAACAAACGGTTCGGCCGAACTGGACCGAACGGGTTCCATCACACCCCTGTGTTTACTGTACATTCATCATTAGACTGTCGTTTATTTAAATCTGCCTTGCACTTTTTCGCTTCGGGTTGAGATATCTTCCAGGCCTGGCCTTACGTTCTGCGGGGCCCCAGGCGAGGGTATCCGGCACCCAGCGGGGTGTACTGTTGTACTGTACTGCCCATTCCCGCATGGCTTGCGCTGGGCCCTTAGAGGAGTGGGGCCCTGGGCACAGGCCCGGTTTGCCCAGGCCAGTGTAACGAATTAAAATGACTCCCCCAAAAGATGAATCCCCAGTCTTTTTTCTACGTGTAATAAAGACTTCCCACCTCTTTATTCTACGAAGAATATTAACTCCCTCTGAATTATAATAACTCCCCTATAGTGATGTGCAGTAAAATACGAATTAATGTGAATCACCTCATTTTTACACGTGGAATAATGAACTCCACCTCAGTATTACAAGTATAATAAAGAATCCCTATATGTAGATTTTCTACTCCTCTAAATTTTTTGCCCCGAATGTCGAAAGTTGACTATCAACTTCATATAAATTGGGAATTCGAGTATTCCTGTAAACACTTCTACACACGATTTCTGAATAATGTTAGAAATCCCATGTTTGGGACAAATCATACAAATAGCATCTGTAAGGTAGAAGGTAGCTCACTGTTCTAGAATGTCTGTCTGTCTGACTGTCCGTTCCCCTTGTTGTCTGTCTGTCTGTCTATAGATTTGCCCGTATTGAGGAAAGAAGGCGAAGGCAAGTAGATCAAAGTATATATTTTATATGTCATATAATATGAGGATTTGTTAACGAAGACAGTATTTATGCAAGTGTAGGGATATGCAGTAAAATGTATACAAACATAATGTCATGACATATCACATACAATATAAGGATTTGTTATCGCAGACAGTATTTATGCTAGTGTAGGAATATGCAGTAAAATTTATAAAAACATATAATGTAATGACATATAACATAACATATAAGGATTTGATAACGAATACAGTATTTATGCATACGCGTCGTGTGTTTGTATATAACACTTGCATGCCTATGTCTACTAATGTTCACATAGGTAGTTCTATTTTCTTGACTTTGCCTTTTCTACATCGTTTTTTATTTGTTGATTTCAGAAACGGGAGTAAGGTTCCCTGAAAATCTACAAAGGGATTCTTTATTATACGTGTAATACTCAGGTGGAGTTCATTATTCCACCTGTTATAATGAGGTGATTCATAGGGGAGTTATTATAATTCAGAGGGAGTTAATATTCTTCGTAGAATAAAGAGGTGGGGAGTCTTTATTACACGTAGAAAAATGTCTGGGGGATTCATCTTTCGGGGGATTCATTTTAATTCATTATACCGGCCCTGATATCTTCAGTAGTCGTAGAAATAGATATTATAATTTCAAGAGAAGCACGTGTTCAAAGAACGTTTTAAGGGTTTATTATCGCGTACCTACCGTTACCAACGGTTCTGAGATCATTGCACTGGCTTCCTGTAGGATCGAAAATCCTCTATAAATTTAACTCCTTAGTTGACAATTGTCTCAGAGGTGAAGCTCCGCTGTACCTGATAAATGACTGTTGACTTGTTTGTGCAACACAAAGGTCAATGGCACTCAGGTCGGATGACTCAAGATTACTTACTACCATAGGCGTCAATCCATAGGGGCCCGCCCCCCCCCTGCCCCCAATAATTCGGGCAGGGGGGCTTAGCACTTGTTCCCCCCCCCAATATTTCAACTTTTTATATACCAGTTAACACATTTTCCAGTTTCAATGCATGCCCTTCCTGAAATTTCTATTTTTGAAATTTCATATTTTTGGAGTTTCGGTTCAGAAATGACGATCCACGGGGCCCGATTCTCTCCATTGATTTAGAGTGGGCTCAGCATTTGTTCATCATGTGTTGTCCCACTCCAACATGTAAGCCCTATAACGTTTGCTCAGTTTCAGTAGTTTGACACTCAGTCACTGGAGTACCATCACTGCGTTTATCCAGATTGCCTGCAAATGTGAACCTTTTAAACCTGATAATTAATCCATTGAGGACGAACAAGCAGTCGGACTGTAGGAATCTGGTTGATTGACCTTAAGTGTAAACTTTCATGTCACTTAACGGTCATCATGGGAACGATGTCAAGATGCTTGTGAGCCGAATTTACTAGATTTAGATAGGTGACGGCTGTACAACAGTCTTGCTCTGTTAGTAACATTGGGAGGGGGATAACTACGCCACCCTGCTGAGAGAATGGCGTTTAACTCTTTAGAAGTTTAGATCAATATATAGAAGTCCCTGGATCAATCCTTTGGGTTTGTCGAAATCACCGGTGAAGCGTCTAAATTACACGGAGATTATGGGAACTGAGTCATCTGACTGCATTTACAGTAAGACATTTCTCTTGCTTGAACTAGACAGTTAACTGTTTAGACGTCTAAATCCGAGTAGTAGATAATAAAAATTTAATAATGTCTCGTAAGCGACAATGCAATATCATTTAAGACATCTTCACAAGTGATGGAAGGAGTGAAAAGAACATTGAAACCAGAATAGGCATGGAGAAGTCAGCCTTCATACAACTCAAAAAGATTCTCACAAATAAACATATTTCAACAACAACACGGCTCAGAATTCTGCACAGCTACGTTTGGGCGGTTCTGATGTACGGATTGGAAACATGGACGTTGACAAAAACATCAGAAAGGAAACTGGAAGCTGCAGAGATGTGGTTTCTCAGTCGTATGCAAAAAATTTCATGGACAGAAAGAATAACCAATGAGGAAGTACTAAAAACTTTTGGTGCAAAAAGAAAATTGCTAAAAACCATAAGAAAGAAAAAAATTGGAAAATCTAGCCATAACAGGAAAAATAGAGGGGAAAAGAGCAAGAGGAAGACAAAGAATAAAATTTACAGACAGCCTAAGAGAAGCGACAAGAACTACAGACAACATTGAACTGATAAGGAAAGCCAGAAACAGAGAAGAGTTGAAATCCATGGTCGCCGACATAGCAATACATGGCACATGAAGAAGTCGCATCCGATAATTATATACCAGAATTGTCCAACTGGCGGCCCGCAGGCCGGATCCGGCCCGAGGGACAGTTTCATCCGGCCCACCACCGAGTTTGGGAAAATTACAATTTTAGCTATAGGACCGGTTATTATCTTTATTTTAGGACTAGGTTTATTTAATAAATGTAAAATGTGCAAAGAATTGCCGAAAATGTACAAAATTTGCCAAAAAATTTCAAATTTGCCAAAATTGGTCCAAAATTTGCCAACATTGCCAAAAATTTGTAAAAAATTGCCAAAATTGCCCATAATTTGCAAAAATTTTGCAAAAATTGGCCAAAAAATTATCTCGGCGATAATCTCGCCCCCAAGAAAAGTGTGATATGACGCTACTGCAAGGTATTATTGGTGCTTGTAATCATGTGCGGCCCGCGAGGTTGGGCTTGTGGTCCAACTTAAATCTGATTTAAGTTGGACACCCCTGATATATGCAAAGGCATGTAACAACTTCTTAATCATCAAACAGAAAAATGTAAGTTTCATAAATTTATGATCCTGTATTCATGCTTTTGTAATTTTGACGAATTTATGGACAGAACAACTCCAATCGTCCATGCCATGGATATAAGATATAACAAGACTCCGAGATTGTTTTATTTACAATGTAGCCTATGTTACATGTCATGATGTCCATGGTCCTATTGTTATTAATCTTGCCACCTATACAGCCACACACTGGTGTCCGGTATTTAGGACTGGTGTCCGGTATTTTGGGGACTGAGACATGGCAACCCTAAAACTTATAGGTGACATGCTTATGTACACATAGAATGCCTCGACAGCAAAAGTCATTATTCAAATATACAGGGTGTAAAAGTGAAAAGTGGCCCCTTTATGATATTTAATATCTCGGCCGCGTGTGTAGGGATTTCAATAAAATTTATAGACCATATACCTGGGAATGTTTCTGATGTAATTGCCAAATTTCATGATGATATCTTTAGTGTTTGATGAACTTTGAAAAGACAAAAACAATGGCGTTTGGACAGAAAGATATTGAAAGAAAGATCAAAGTGGATGTATTCGAATTGGAAAATGTGGAAAATGTCACTTACCTTGGAAGCAACATGACACATGATCTGGACTGCAAGAAAGAAGTAACAATTAGAGCAATGAAATCCTTAGGAAATCTGAAGGCAATGGACAATGTCTGAAAGAGCAAAGCAATAAGTCTCAGAATAAAAAAGAAGATTCTTGAAACATGTATTTCAGCAGATTCTTGTATGGTTGCGAGACTTGGACCATCACAAAAGAATTGGAGAGAAGAATTTTAGCATTTGAAAGAAAATGCTATAGAAAAATTCTCAGAATTGGATGGGTTGAAAGATCAGCAACGAGGAACTATACAAGAAAATCCAGCCAAAGGAAACCTTAATGCAAAAAGTTATACAGAGGAAATTGCGTCTCTTTGAGCATGTTTGTCGTATGAAATATGATAGAAAGATCAAGACTATTATGCTGGGAATAATGGATGGTTCCAACAAGAAATGAAGGCCACACAGGGAATGGTGTGATGACATATAGCTACGAACAGAAAAGATTGGGACAAAACTCCAATGATTGCATCAGACACCAATGGGTGCTGAGCCCATGGTTATTGATGATGATGATTAAGAATTCTAGAATTTCATTTAAAACACCAGGTAAAAATAAAACAAAAACCCACAAAATGCCTGAAAAATTCAAAAGTAATCTTATCTAGCCAGTGTGACAAATGTGCTTGTTTACTCTTAACAAGTAGATCAACACGAGGCTCAATGTAGCTCAGAGCGATTTTTCAGTGAACTACTGGCATTCACACGATTCCCGTTTTATTATTATTATTATTATTATTATTATTATTGTCTTTGAATACCTAATAACTAACCAGTTCTCTAGTGTAAATTAAGTACGGACAATTGGACATGTTATGAATAGTATAATTGAATACAATAATTTATAACTCCTCTTCCTCTAACTTCCAAGCTTCTGTTAATTAACAAATATTAATTAAACTATTATATACTGTTAATTTCACAACTCTAACAATGATAGCTTATTTCATTGCCTTTTTATTTTTGTATCAATTTACTTAAATATATTATTTTTTACTAATTGTGTACTATTACATTAATTAAGAATTTAACTTGATGTATAATGCTCTGTCCAGTGTTGGAGTTGTGAAATTTGAGCTGGGGGGGAGGGGGTTGGGGTTGAGGACTGAAATTCAATGAATGACAGAAACTGCATGTACCCGATATGTGATATTTGGGAGGGTTGCAAAGTTAGCTGGGGAGGGGTCAACCCCCCAGTCCCCCGGCAACTCCAACCCTGGCTCTGTCTGCTACATTTAACAATATCAATGTATTAGGTTGCCTCCCTGGCGGGATATGTTTCCCTTTAGGCAACCCTTTTCTTCTCAGCAAACCACTTATAATACTTATAATAACTCTTTTCTACTAGGCCTATATTATGTACTATTATCTGAATATTTCTGTAAAATATTAATTTATAATTTTGCTTCTTCTCAAGTTTCTTTTTGTATATTCATGAATGTATATTTAGACCAAAATTGGTTAGGTGAATATTCTGTAATTTGTTTTCATCTTATTATAATTTCAATAGATGTCTTTTAGGCAATTGATGTCTGATAAATTAATTGAGTTGAAATAAATAAACTTCAAACATCAAACATTTGAAAAGAATTCTGCTTCACATCTGTATGTAGAAGCAAATATTGTCAAACAAATCTGGACTAAATTACTTAGCTCTGGGTAGTCCTGTCTTACACGGATATGTGTTAGACTTCTACTAGGCCGCTAGGCTCGAGCCCCCCCCCCCCACTTTTGGAGGGGCTAGGCTCTGAAGCTTGAAGATCACCGTCTTTTGGAAGAAGCATCAAGTCGGCAGGATTAGCAAATTTCATTCACAGAGGAATTCCGAATTGGAGTACCTGGAAGATGACTACAGTAATGCTCAGAAGTAATGTAATGTAACAAAATATATGTATAGCGCCTTTTCTGAAGAATCACTCAGAAGCGCTCCCACAGCAAATTACTGTATATTGACAAAGAGATAAGTTTTAAGTCGTTTCAAAAAGAGGGCCATAGAATTAGGAGTTGCTAAGCCACGCATACTGGCGTCAAGAGCATTCCAAAGGATAGGGCCAACTGATTCAAAACCTCGTTTCAGGAACAAGTAACAAGAAGAATCGTGCTTGGGGCACACTGAGAAGACCATTTTCATCTTATTATAATTTCAATAGATGTCTTTTAGGCAATTGATGTCTGATAAATTAATTGAGTTGAAATAAATAAACTTCAAACATCAAACATTTGAAAAGAATTCTGCTTCACATCTGTATGTAGAAGCAAATATTGTCAAACAAATCTGGACTAAATTACTTAGCTCTGGGTAGTCCTGTCTTACACGGATATGTGTTAGACTTCTACTAGGCCGCTAGGCTCGAGCCCCCCCCCCCACTTTTGGAGGGGCTAGGCTCTGAAGCTTGAAGATCACCGTGGACCAAAGGCATGGCTGACCAGGGATAGAGCTAAGAGGATGGAGTAGCTCTAAAAGGTAAGATGGAGTGCCACCATAAAGAGAGAGTGCAACCGCTCTCAACACACGAAACGAAACTCGAGCAGGATAAGGCAGCCTGTTTGTAGCATTGTCGACTGATACAGCCACAAGATTTAGGGAGACATCTTTTGGAAGCAAAGTAACTTCTTTATAACAGTCGTACTGCTTATCAGCTGTTAACTTTGCCATGGGATAAATTGCAACGAGATCTCTGTATTTTCCAGCTAAAGATTTGACCATGAAGCACAGAAGAGTAGAAGCAACAGATCCATCCGAAGTCAGCCCTTGTATTTCTCCATTACTATACTCCACTCGCTTTGCTATATAAATTTCATCGATAACTAGCATTACTGATCTCTGAAACTGACTAAGACAAGACACTCAAAGTTTCAGGTATGAAGAGTTGTCCAGTCCATTTCTGCTGCTCAAACGTCGAGTAATTGTCTTTAAAGTTGAACTTGAAAGAGAGGGCAAGCATAACACATTCTGTTCCAATAACACTGCATAGTGTATAAGCTGCTGAGCTTGAAGCGTGAATGATGAATGATAATATCAAAAGCTTGGGAGAATATGTGTGACCAAATTTATTTTGTACTATCAGCTTCAGCTGTTCAACCACGAAGCTGGCTTTCCTACACTCCTCACTTTCATCATCCACACTCTCCAAAGACTCTTCAAGTACGCAGATAGCCATTTTTACATTGAAAGAAAATGATCGTTTAAATTTGTCAGAACTCCAGGTCTTTACTCGAGCCCAATGTTCCCTCTAAGGTGGGCGCATGGGCGCGCGCCCAAAAACGGCAGCCGTGCGCCTAAAAAATAATTTTCTATTGCCCAAAAAAATGTGCAGGTTTTATTTTTTACAAAAAATTGTCCAAATATTTTACAAAAAAGGTAATCACCACGAAATGACTTGTAGGTCTATAATGTATTTATCGTCGTCCGTAAAATGCCCGAGAAAAGGTAATTACCACTTTTTTTAACACTTAGCAAGTGGTTTATTATGGTCGCGAACTTAATTTTAAATATATATATATACATTGGGAATATATATACATATATATACATATATATATAATATATAATATATATATATATATATATATATAACAATGCAAAGACTAGTGATACACTAGGCTGATATGCAAAATTCAGAAGAGTGATGAAACAAATTAAAACCACATTTTCGTGTGTCCCCAGCTTAGCTGAGTCAAACTGTACTAGAATTGTCAATATATTCTGCCTCAATTTTATTCTAAAGCATTCGAAATGCCACGAAAAATGGTGAGCCATTTGAAATGACGCTATATAAAGTCTTTCAGAAATCTGTTCTCTGTCAAATGTCTACAAAATCGATCGAGAGATAAGAGGGGTCTAGATATAGCTGGTTTCTTGTATCTCAAGTTTTATAGACCACAAAAATACTATATAATTGATACCCTGTTTCACATTGGACAATGCAAGGACTTGGGCTACAGTAGGATATAGATATGCAAAAATCAGAAGAGTGATGAAACAAATTAAAACCACATTTTCGTGTGTCCCCAGCTTAGCTGAGTCAAACCGTACTAGAATTGTCAATATATTCTGCCTCAATTTTATTCTAGAGCATTCAAAATGCCACGAAAAATGGTGAGCCATTTGAAATGACACTATATAAAGTCTTTCAGAAATCTGTTCTCTGTCAAATGTCTAAAAATTCGATCAAGAGATAAGAGGGGTCTAGATTAAGCTGGTTTCTTGTATCTCAAGTTTTATAGACCACAAATATACTATATAATTGATACCCTGTTTGACATTATATACATATATATATATATATATATATATATATATATATATATATATATATAGAGAGAGAGAGAGAGAGAGAGAGAGAGAGAGAGAGAGAGAGAGAGAGAGCCACACACGAAGTTTCTTTCCTTGCGTGTAGCAAAATTGCCCAAAAGTTAGTCAATTGGGAAATTGTTGCCCAAGAGAAATTTCTTGCGACCATGGACCCTCAAGAATTAGAGGGAACATTGCTTGAGCCATAAAATTTAGAAGTTCTGACATGTATGTAATTGATTCTTTAAACAGGTCTGAGTACTGAGTTGGTGGAACAATTTTTTTGTTAGAGTGTTATGGTGACACTGTAGGCATCGTTCATTGTTATGCTGGCAGCTATTTTTGGAACATTGTCGCAATTCAATGTAATTATGCAAATGAGCAGATGTTGGTCCATCAAATGGAATGCAAAACCTCTTGGTAAACCCTGCTCTTTTTCTAGTGTTTGTTGGAGGTCAGGAAGTGTGCAATCATTTATTGTGTCCTTTTCAAAAAATGACTTCTCCAGCTCGTCCATTCTTCGAGCCTCACAGAGATGACGACTAGTGGCTGTGGATTTAGTCGTTGTTCGTGAAGCTTCTCCTTCGGTAGTGAAATATGCTGGAGCATTTGGAAATATTGT
>CM030838.1:8697085-8734585 GCA_018105865.1 Metaphire vulgaris | reverse complement strand
AAGTCAAGGTGGCCGGAACACTGTCAAATTGGCTAAAAATAAATACAGGAGCAAGACAGGGCTGTGTTATATCGCTGTATCTGTTTAACATCATGGCAGAAAAGGTAATAAGAGAAGCACTGGATGGTTTCACGGGGGGCATTAGAATAGGAGGGAAGAAGATTTCAAACTTAAGATACGCAGACGATATCATACTATTTGGTGGCTCAAACAAAGAATTACAAGATTTGGTATCCAGGGTGGATAAAATAGGGAAAAAATACAACATTATAATTAATATTGATAAAACCAAGGTAATGGCAACAAAAGATAAGAGCTGCAACATCAAAATTCAGAGTACAGTATTGGAGCAGGTCAACACCTTCCCGTATTTAGGGTCCATCATATCAGAAGACACTTCAAGCAAAGCCGACATAAGAAGCAGGTTGAATAAAGGACGTGGGGCGGGAACATCATTAAACAAAATATGGAAAAGTGTGAGCACAAAAGTCCGGTTACTGAGATCAATGGTGTGGCCGGTCACCACATATGGCCGTGAAAGCTGGACAATAATGAAAGAAGATGAACGGCGCATACAGGCATTCGAAATGAAAGGTTTAAGACAAATAAAATTTCCTGGAAAGCAAAGAAGACGAATGAGTGGGTAATGGATAAAGCAGGAGTTCAAAGAACCCTACTGGAAACAGTAAAGAAAAGAAAACTGAAATACTGGGGACATATTATGCGAACAAAGCAGGAATGTCTGGAGAAGGATATAATGCAGGGCACAATGCCTGGTACACGAAAAAGAGGCAGGCCAAGAAAAAAGTGGGAAGACAACATCAAAGAATGGACAGGACTCACTATCGAGCAGGCGATAAGAAGAGCAGAAGATCGTAGCATCTGGAAGATGACAGTTCATAATGCAACCAATCTTCGGAGCGAAGACGGTTGAAGACAAGACAAGACAAGACAGTTTCCGGTTCTCGCTCTGAAATTGTATTTAATTCGATTTTGATTTATTACATTAAAACCTGTAAAATTCACCCGTCGTCTCTGCAATTGACACTGACTTCCACCGTGTTTGTATCAATTGGGGGCTCGAGCGAAGAAAATGACCTGTGGCTTTGTATATTTTCAAGAAATTGAAGATTTTTGACTACTTTTATGGAAGACATGAGTTCGCTGTGTGCAGGAAAAAAGTTAAGTTCTTACTTTCCTTGAAATACATAAAGAATGATCGAACTATATCAATTTCATGATTGATTGTGACTGTGGAACAAGTTATCTACTGAGGGTGAAACGGATGTTCCATAATTTTGTTGATTGTGGAAAAAAATTTGGCAAAAAAGTCAATGACATTATTTGAAAAATGAATTTGTGAGCACTGGCGAGGGTAGATTGATTCGGTGTGTAGATGGTTTAGTTACTGAAATTCCCTTGATGGAAGTGAATTTAAAGTGTACTTATGCAAATGGAATTGTGTTGCTTGGGGTTATTGATCACTTACTTGCCTGTGGGAATTGACTTTTAATCGAGAACGATTTAGATCCAAATTCAACTATTTCAAGCGTGAATGTGAATGTGAGGTCACAAACGAAGAAATTACAGCAGGTTGAATATAAAACTGTTTCTGATGATACAATTGTTTGTCATGATAAGATCTTGAATAATACTGATGATGATGAAGTTGTCAATTTGCAGACTAACTAAAGTTGAACAAGAAACTGATTTAAATTTGTCTGAATTGTTTTTTGCTAGCACTGTAATGAATACCGATTATTATTATTATTATCTACGACAATTTATATAGCGCAGTAACATAACTGGAGCTGAAGTCAAGAGCGCTTTACAAAGAAGTCACTTATAAGAGATGTTAAATAAGTGTTTCTTTAGAAGCTTCTCAAAACAGCCGACGGACTTCGCATTAATAACATCGCTCGGCAACGAGTTCCACAGGGCCGGGTTTCCCCGCGTGACTGATCTGTCACCAAACACGGCAGTCTTTGAAGGCGGAGGGACGATCAACAATGTCCGACTACTGGATCGAAGTTCCGCGCGTCTGTCATTCGTCGTTGCCCTGCATACGAGTGTTGATATGTAATCAGGACAGGTGGTGTCGTTCAGGGCCCGATATGTAATCAGGCATCGCTTGTAGGTGATGCGTTCTCGAACCCCAAGCCAGTGAAGCTTGTCTCTAAGCAACGGTGTCACGTGATCATTCCAGCGGGCTCCAAAGATCAAGCGAGAGGATGCATTGAGCACTGACTGGAGGCGGCTTAGCTGTCTCTCGGGAAGGCCGAGGAGGACTCCATTGCATTGGTCAACCCTGGATAGAAGAAGCGCCCGAATCAGTTGTATCGCAGCATCCGTTAGTATATATCGCCTGATACTTCTGATTCTCCGCAACTGATAATAACAGACACGTGTCACGTTACTTATATGATCCGTGAACGACAGTGTCTCATCAAAAATAACGCCGAGCAGTCGTACAGTGGTAGAGGGAGCAATGACAGTGTCCTCTATTTCAAACTGTATCCTGTTTATTTGGGATCTCCTTCTCGGGGAGCTTAGCTAAAGGAACTCAGTCTTCCCTGAGTTAAGCGACAGGCGGTTAGATGCCATCCATGATTTGACCTCAGCTATGCATTCAATGATCCTTGACCGCAATCTATCCGAGTCTGCCGGTAGACAGGAGGAATATATTTGGCTATCATAAGCATAACTGTCCGAGTCTAGTCCAAAGGCTTTGATGATTCGGCCAACATCAGCAACATACAATATGAACAAAAGAGGGCCCAATACAGACCCCTGGGGAACACCACTCAGGACATTGCTGTATGATGACGTTCGGCCGTTACAGCAGACCGACTGCATTCTGCCCGTTACGTAGTCTCGGAGCCAGGATAAGACCTGCCCCTTGAGGCCGTAAGATATTTCAAGACGTCGAATGAGGGTAGCATGATCGACAGTATCAAAGGCCGCGGAAAGGTCGAGGAGGCAAAGAACAGCTACGCGACCATTGGCAATGGCATCTACGATGTCGTTGTAGATTCTTAGTATGGCTGTCTCGGTGGAGTGCCCCTTTCGGTATGCTGACTGGTTCTTTGGCATAAGATCATTCTTCACCAAATGAGCGACCAGCTGCTTGTTGACGAATTTCTCCAGTAGCTTGGAGAGAAAGGGTAGGTTGGAGACAGGTCTGTAGTTAACCATATCATTTTGTTCGAGTCCTGGCCGTTTGAGATGTGGTATAACGATGGCTCGTTTCCATGACACCGGGAATTCCCCACTGTTCAAAGAAGCAGTCATGAGTGTCCTCAAGAATGGTGCAAGCACATCAATCGAGTCTTTTAGGAGTCATGTAGGAAGTGGATCCAGGAGGCAATACTTGTTAGACGATGATCTGACAAGCTCTATGACTTCCTCAGTCGTTGGGCCTATGAATTCCAAAAGATCAGGTCCAGAGTAATGAGTGAACGTCACAGGCACAGCTGAAGACGTCTTGTTTCAAATGTTATCAATCTTATCATCGATATGTCGATGAAAGTCATCAGGTGAGAATTCAAGACATGCCTTTGAGCTAGAATCCTCTTTACCCAGCAGCTTGTCAAGGTTACTCCACATCCGCTTAGTGCCTTGTTTGCCATCCTGCAGAGTTCGATTCCAATATTTGCGTCCTTTGCATCTAACTAAGCGCCTACTCGCTTTAAGCGCGGTGCGCCAAGAGTTAAATGCGTCGGATTCTCGGTCAGTCCCCCTATTCTTCAAATAGACTCGCTCCAGGCAATGTGTGACTCGACGGGCCTGTCTGCAATCAGCGTCGTAAAACGGTCGACAGAGCCGGGTCCTCACTTTGCTTGATTTGACCGATGCGAGATCATCCAAGATACAGGTGATGACCAAGTGGTAGCGGTCTGCAAGCTCTGTAGCTGACATGGCAGCGTCAGCCGGTGAACAGAGCGAAGATCCCTTAAGTTTCATGATAAACTGATCATGATCGAAATTCCTCCAGTTCCTTCGCGATATAGTCATGTACTCTGGGTTAGAGCTGGTGACTGGCATCGACCAGTGTATTAGCTTATGGTCCAATAGACCAGACTCACCCACGGTGACATCCTCTAGGGCACAGTTGGCCGAAGCGATGACCACATCTAGCAGGCCACCAAGGTCATGGGTAGATTCAGAGACGAATTGCTTCATGTTAAATCTTTCGATAATCTGATGAAATCTGTGGCTGTCTGCGTCCAAGCGCTTCTCGAGGTGGACATTTATGTCTCCCGCCACAAGAGTCATGCAATTAAAAGTTGTCAGCGACTCAAGAAGGGATGAGAGTTCTTTGAAAAACTGATCACAAACTCTCTGCGATCCCGGTCGGTAAATAGCGACCATTATGAATGGTGTATGTCTGCCCCCGACCCTGCAGCATAAATGTTCAAAGGTTTTCGTGTGGGTCTTGGTTTCTATTCTGGCAATGTTGATTCCCGGTTTGGCAACCACTGCCAAACCACCATGATTAATAAAGTTTACGTTGTCCAATCTGCTGTTCTTCGATATGGGACGAGCCGCCTCAATGACATTAAGTCCCATGGATCTGAGTCTCCTGACAGCAACGCTGTCCGCATCTTCATGCCACGTTTCTGTCAAAATGAGTGAGTTCAGCCGGTGATCCTCAAGAATATCTAAAACGTTTTCAGTCTTATTATTCATCAAGCGTATATTCAACAAACCGATCTTGAGCCGTCGCACATGCGTGTTGAAATGACGTTGCATCGCCGGGTATACAAGCGATGGTTTTGGATTCTTGGTGTCCTGTCTTTCCATTGGAACAGTGGATTTGACAGTGAAGGGTTGTTGATGTGACACCATAACGGTGATCGGTCGTTGCACCCTCCGTCCGGCTCTGTGGCCACGATCTTTCATCCGCCGGAAGGGTTGAGTGAAGAGAAGGCAGTCTATACGACGACGTGTGTACGCCGAGAGGCAAATGTTAGTTGCCAGGCCCCACTCAAAAAGCTCATCATGCGTATACACACTGTATGACATGGCCATTCAGTAGAAATACTGTACAGTGAGTGTACAAAGTGAAGTTGAGTCTCAGTAACTGACGACGATAAGTAGGTCAAGCTTGACCATAATATCTCCGTCTGGCAAATGACTAGAGCAACAGAGAAACCACGATAGAACAACGCTCGTCAAACTCGAGTTTGTCCGTACGTTATTCCACTGAAGAAAAGATAAACCAAGACGTCAAAAAATAATATCGTGACCTGTGCGTCCGGGACGCATGACCGGCCGTCAGTCTTCGGAAGACTGGCACTAAGTATATCCGTCTGGCGAGCGATCCAACAACAAGATGGCCGCTCCGTGCAGCATTCAGAATCAATCTCAAGTTAATCCACGCTAGGCTCCCACAAGTGAGAAACAGTCTGAAGAACGTCGAGAATTGTCCAGTCCCATCCAACAGAGCTCCACGCACAATGAGACCGCAAAAACCGAAAGCAAACGCTCGAAAAGCTCGAAAATGTCTAGCAGGCGTTGTGCCTACGGGCAGCTAGAACAGCGCCCCCTTTCAGAATCTATGACAATGATTATGAAGTAGAATTGAATGTACCTGTTGAAGATGTGTCTTCTGATTTACAATTGAACTGTGTGAATCATAAGGACCTGATTAAGCTGCAGAGATCTGATGAATCTCTGAAGTCTTTGTACAATTTAGTTGTTTCAGATGATTGCAATGTTGATAAGGGTAATTATTTTGTAATCCAAAATGATGTTTTGATTAGAATTTGCAGAGATCAATCAAGTCACAAGGCTGATTTGGGGTTCAATCAAATTGTTGTCCCTACCATGTTAATTAAGCAGTTTTGGTTATCAGACACTGTGGATGAAGAGTTGGATAAGTCTGGAAAGACTAATTTAATTGATTTTGTATTGGATTTGCGTGAGAAGATTCAGTGTTCTTTGAAAGCAGCTAATGAAAATACTTCAGTTGCTCAGGCTAAGTCTACAACTTGGTATGATAAAAAGGCCAAATCGATTTATTTTAATCCTGGTGATAAAATTTTAGTTTTACTTCTGCTGAGAGGGAAACCTTTGCAGGCAAAGTATTTTGTTCCTTATCAAGTTTTGGAAAGGCGGGAGGAAGTTGACTATGTTATAGCGACTCCTGATAGAAAGAAGAGTAAACGTGTTTGTCATGTTAATTTAATGAAGGCATATAAGGAACGTGAGGTATCAATTTTGTGTTTTGTGATTTGCCAGAATTGAACTTTGGTGTTAATTCGAAGAGTTTGAATGATGATAATTATGTGTCGGTTATTAATAATGAGAGGTATTCGAAGAAAGTTTATGGAAATTGTAACATTGATGTAATGAGTGAGGTTAAAGTTAATGTAGTATCTAATGACAGTACAAATTGTGTGTCGGGTGAATTATGTGATTTTGAGGATGATTATACTTTATCTGAGTTAACCGATACATGTCTAATAGCGGAATGCCTCTCAAGGATTGTAGAGTTAACATTGGCCTTAATAATGGAGAGTGGAAAATTTGGACTAAAAATAAACACTAATAAAACAAAAATTATGCCAATTACAAAAACAGTTGGGGAATGGCCAATAGTGTCACACAACGGAAAAGAAATTGAAATAATGAAGGATTTCGTTTACTTGGGAAGTGAATTGGAAGCAAAAGGAGGCTCAGACTTGGAGATTAAACGAAGAATAGCAATGGCAGGATCAACCTTCAACAGGCTACATACCAATATTTTCAAAAGACATGACATTGGGATGAAAACAAAACTAAGAATTCTCAACACTTGTGTAATATCAATACTAATTTATGGATGTGAATCTTGGACCATAAAAAAAGAACTGGAGATAAAATTAATAGCAACAGAAAATAAATGGCTTAGAAGAATACTAAGGATTGGATACAAAGAACATATAACAAATGAAGAAGTTAGAGAGAGAACACTGCAACCGAGCATCGTGGAAGTTAGCAGAAAAAGAAGAATGAAATGGACTGGACACATACTCAGAATGGAAGAAATAAGAAACCCAAAACGAATTTTCAACTACAAACCAGAGGGGAGAAGATCTTAAGGAAGACCTAAAAGATGATGGGTGGACGGTTTGGAAGAGGATCTGCCCATGGCAGGGCTGAACCTCAATGGAAAAACTGACGGAAGACACCGAATGACTTTGGAAGAAATAGCAAAGGACAGAGAACTTTGGAGAGATGTCATGAAGAAGTCAATAGCTGGACACAGCTGGAGGACGAAGACCTGACCTGACCCGACTGAGTTAACCGAGTCAGATGAAAATGTAATTCATAATTTAGTAGAGAATTCTCAATTGGATTCTATTTTGAAGTCTGAACTCTATTCTTTTTTGATTTCTTTCGCACGTGTGTTTAGTAATAAGCCAGGTTGTACAGAGTTAGTTAAGCATTCTATTAAATTAGTCGAAGGGGCGAAGCCGGTGAAGCAGAAACCTTATCAGTTACACCCTGATAAATTTAAGAGAGTTGAAAAGGAAATTGAAGAATTATTAAGCTTAGGGATAATTGAAGAATCTGATTCAGAATGGGTGACACCAATTGTTGTGGTTAAGAAAGCCGATAATTCTGATAGATTGTGTACTGATTTCAGAAAACTGAATTCTTTAAGTTGTTCTGATTCTTTTCCCATGCCCCGAGATGAGGACATTGACATTAATTCGAAGAATGATTTTTGTACTGGTTTGAAATCTTGTGTTGCTGATGTGTTAGGTGCACATGAGACGTCTGTTGTAAGGGATATTTCTGTTGGGTACTTTATTGATCATTTGCAGGTTAGTCACTCATCAGCGACAGTGGATTATGTGGCATGGTTCGAGAGGCGTGATAGTTTAGTGATTGATGTTTACCTTCCACATTGTTATGTTCGTTGGAAAAATGTTTATTTATGCAGTTGGATAATAAGTGGATATTTTGGAAGTGAATTTTGCCTGTTGATATTGTGGTTTCATGGGTTAGTGAAATTTGATTTAGATTACAAAGTGGATTTAAATTAGGTGAACAAAGATGTTAAGCTTATGATTAATATTGAGTGAATTAATTGATGTACTTGTTGGTGGATTAGATTTAAGTTTAGGGATAAAGGTATTTTCTTAGCTACTCTAAAATATTATGTTGAGTTGTAATGCTTTATAGTTTTGTGTTGGTGTGATTCTTGGTGTGAGTTTTGAGATTTCTATGTTTTAGCAGAATGGTCTTGGAGTTGGTAAATATTGAGAGTAGTGAAGTTAGTTGAGAATTCTTTGGGTTTATGCTTTGGAGGTTGGATTTATAATATTGAAATTATGTGAAGTTTCACAAGTTTATGTCATTAGTAATCCTGTGTTTTATTTGAGTTCTTGAATTGATGTAGTTTTAGATAGGCTCCAGCAAAACTTGAGATCAGGGATTTGGAGCTGGAACAATTTTGTTAGAAAGTAAACCTAGGCCTGGAAAGGACAATATTAATGTTATTAATATTAATCTGTTAAGTAGGATTGATTCATAATTATTAACTGATGATGTTGTAATTGTTGGATTAGTTAAGTCATTTAACTATTCTATTCTATTCTATCCCGGACAATTTATGCAGCGCAGTAGCATGGCTAACAGTCAAAAACAAGAGCGCTTTACATCAACACGTATACGAAAAACTAAATAAGTGCGTCTTGAGGTTCTTAGAGAAGACTTCGTAGGAGGTGGCCTTGGTGACATATTCAGGGAGGGAGTTCCAGAGATGCGGGTTCCCTCGACTGATGGATCTTTCGCCTAGCTTTGCAGTCTTGAGCGGAGGAGGGACATACAACAGTAATCGAGTACTGGAGCGAAGTTGTCGGCGCTCATCCGTCATCTCGCGGGTCCGTAGTAGAGCGGAAATATATTCTGGACATGTGGGATCATGGAGAGCCGGTAGGTCACGCAACATCGCTTAAAAGCGATGCGTTCCGGCACCCTGAGCCAGTGGAGTTTGTCCCGAGATATGGCGTCACGTGATCATGCCATTTACACCCAAAGATCGTCCTCGCTGTAGTGTTGAGGGCGGCCTGCATCCGCTTGAGTTGGCTGTCGGTAGACCCAACAGGAGACCATTACAATAGTCCAGTCTGGTGACAATGAGTGCATGTGCGAGGAGAATCGCCGTTACCTTTGGGATGTAGCGTCGAATTTCTCGGATTTTCCGTAGTTCCGAGTAGCACGCCCGAGTCACGTTACTCAGGTGGCCGGATTTAATGAAAGTGATTCGTCCAGGAGGACTCGAGCAGACGCACCTCCTTGGAAGGGACGATTTCGACGTCCCCTATCACGAGCGGTTTCCGATCAATGAGATGATTCCTCCTCGGAGAGCTAACCCATAGGATCTCAGTCTTGCCCGGATTGAGTGCAAGTCGGTTAACTACATGTAGTGACTTCATAATGTATATTAGTTAGCTTAGGTGGGTTTTTTATGTTTTGTACTTGATGATTTTTGTAATCCAAAACACTCCTAAGAGGGAGGGAATGTTGTATACAGTGTAGAGAGACTGTGATGAACTTACTTACTTAAGTTTAATGTTAGCAGGAAACAGTTTAGTTAGTCAGTTTCCGGTTCTCATTCTGAAATTGTATTTGATTTGATTTTGATTTATTACATTAAAATCTTTAAAATTCACCTGTCGTCTCTGCAATCGACACCGACTTCCACCGTGTTTGTATCAAGGTGCAGACGTGTAGCTAGCGAAAGTGCACCTAGGAAGAAAGGCAGCAAGTGCATCTGAGTAACAAGTAACTAGCTGAGGTGCACCTAGAAAAGAAGTGCACCTTGACAGAAGAGAAGTGCACCTAGCAAGTAACAAAATATAGTGACAGTCCATATTCCTATCAAAAAAGTAGAATGAACGAATGAGCAATAGGAAGGAAAGGCTGTAGTAAAAGTGTAGAACGAACTTGGGTAGATCGAGTTTAAGCACCCCTTGTCGCCACTATATGGATTATGACATGACTAATTATGAATAATTTGGGTGCTGCTGTGATAGTTTGCCATAAGGAATCGCCATATGAGTCTTGATACATTACGGTACATTCCAGTTCTTATCAGGGAGTTTCACTGCCTTGTTCAATTTTGACTACGGTAATTCGTCCATCTGCATTTTTAAAAGTTTGAATGCAATGTTCCTGTCTTTACTGAGGCTGTCTTGAGCTCTCACTACTCTGGGGGTTCTTCCTCCTTCCTGGCACTTCCCCTCCCTTCTCAGAGTCCTAGACTTCAATAGGCCTATGTCCCGTGGGATAGCTCAGTCTAAAAAGCCTGAGAGGTGACGGCATGGCAAGAGCCAGTGTGTTTCATGCAATGAGACAATGAATTCATGATGAAGCATATATTATAAACCAAACATTCTTTTACATATAGTCAACGGCATATATAATTATCATAAAATTAAAATCTGTCCGAAATTAACCAGTGTGTAGACCCACTTGAACTTGAACTGAGTATATGAAGTTACGAAGTTGACTGTAGTAATTGCACAGGCATTTATCAAATTATTATACTACTCCAGCGTGATACCAAAACTCGGGGGGATTTTCCTCCCCCTAGCTTTTTAGGAAGCATTTGCTTCCTTTCTCCCTCTGTGGGCGCCCCTGTTAACCACCATATGATAGTATACTCTTACCAGGCAAGGCAACGTAGTCTTCAGAATCAATTCTTCTAACCACTTCTGGCACTTAAAGACCTTCCTCACTTCTCACTCCGACAAGAGGAAGCTCCTTTTTGCGCAAAACCCTTCTATTTTACCTTCTATCCGTTCCGCTGCTTGGCTCGCGTCTCTCTACCCCTTCTTCAACTCCTCACGGGCCCTAATAGCCCATAATCGCTGCCTCTCCTGCCGTCGGGTTTTATGAGCAATATAGACAGTAATGTTCTGTTCAATATGACAATGCAAAAGTTATGCAAAACCACAGGAACTAAAACTTGCAAACTTTGCAAAGCTTAAAAACAATAACTCTGTGTCTAGACGGCGCACGAGCACAACCTATAGGTACTTGTTGAAAGCGCAAATGTTTTGCAAACAAAGAAGGTATAGTCGGTACAGTCTACTTACTGCGTGTATTGTTATAGCAACCGAAGAAACAAATGCTGTTTAGAAAACGTACTCTTCACCATAGACTTTAATATCACAAGACAGAGTCTATGGTATCAGAAAGTGAAGCCAGATTTCCGCCATTTTAGTACAATGCTGCCATGGTGTGTTTCAAATAAATATATACGCTGTAGATATATAGACAATGGTTACCATGACAACATTGTACCAAAATGGTGGAATTTTGGCTTCAACTTTTTGTCTGACTTTAAAGTAAAGTAAAGTAAAGTAAAATCTCGTGGATTTCTATAGCGCCTTGGAAAGCAGCACAAACAGTAGCTGCTTATTCTTTGGCGCTCAGCCTCTCTTAAAATAGCCATAGGAAAGGTGTGGGATCAGCCAGGCAATGGTCAATATCCGAAGGGCAGTGAGGCTAGGTTGTTACAGCTATGGCGGAAATGATTTAAGAAACAGGAAGGATTTAAGCTTAGACCTGAAGACTTGAGGAGATAGTGCGGGAATTATAGGAAATGAGGAATCAGATTTTATTGTTTTAAAGTGTCCAAGTGTGCGAAGGGAAGCTGGGATCGAGTTCCAGAGTTCAGGTGCAGCATATGAGAAGGCACGGTTGCAAATTTTCAGGGATGACTGATTTAGCGGGGCGTGACAGAGTGAGATGAGATGACGAGCGTGTGGGTCGAGGAGGCTGAGGGGTTA
Organism: Metaphire vulgaris; assembly: GCA_018105865.1. Taxonomy (NCBI): domain Eukaryota; kingdom Metazoa; phylum Annelida; class Clitellata; order Crassiclitellata; family Megascolecidae; genus Metaphire; species Metaphire vulgaris. The sequence continues at coordinate 8,722,793 of CM030838.1, read as the reverse complement.
ATAGTGATCTAAGGTAGACAGGTTTTGATGACTGAAGTGAGCTATGTGTAAGTGTTATTATCTTATATTGGATACGTTCAGTTATTTTAAGCCAATGTAATGATTTTAGTATGGGTGAAATATGGGAGAATTTAGGTGACATAGTAACAGCACGAGCTAAAGCATTTTGTATTGATTGCAATTTGTTGATGGAGGCTTTGGGAAGGTTATAGTAGAGGAGTTACAGTAATCTAATTTGGAGTGGACTATAGAGGTGGCGATTGTGGACGCAGTCTTAATATCAAGACAAGGACGTGGCGGCGAAGGTCACGAATATGAATAAAGCAGGCTTTAGAAAGTTGGGAGATTTGTGATTGAAGTTTAGAAAAGAGTCAAATTTGAATCCGAGATTTCTAGCAGTTGGAACAGGGATTATTGTGGTGTCAGGAGCTAAAACTAGTCTAGGATTGTCAATCTTCTTGAGTTGTTGGGGTAGTCCGACCAAAAGGAACTCTGTCTTAGATGGGTTGAGAGCGAGGAGATTAGATGACATCCATGCAGAGATTGACGAGAATGCAGATTCAAGCTCAATAATAGAAGCATTGAATGAAAGAGGTGAGAAGGACAGGAATAGTTGAGTGTCATCGGCATAGAGTTGGTGATTTAATTTGAGAGAATTAATTAGAGATGAAAGTGGTGTGGTGTAAAGGCTGAACAGTACAGGCCGAGAACAGATCCTTGAGGCACTCCATAATCTATAATATGAGAAAGAGAAATTTGGCCAAGACAGGACACTTGAAAAGACCGAGATTTGAGATAAGATGCAAACCAGTTGTGAGCTTTTTCAGATATGCCAAACCAGAGAGAGAGTCGCTCGAGCAGAATTTTGTGATCTATGGTATCAAATGCTGCAGAGAGATCAAGGAGACAAAGGCCAGTAACTTGTCGGAGACCAATTGCAGTTAAGAGTCTGTCATAAATGTAGGCGAGGACAGTTTCAGTTGAGTGATGTTTAGTGTAGGCAGATTGATGAGCATTATATAGTGAGTTACTTGAAAGGTGTTCATTCAGTCTGGAAAGCACAATTTTTTCAGTAAGTTTTGATAGAAGAGAAAGATTTGAGATGGGGCGATAGTTATTGAGATCTTCTCTGTCAAGACCAGGCTTTTTAGGAGAGGAGTGACAAAAAGAGTTTTTGAATGCGGATGGGAAAGTGCCTGAGATAAGAGAGAGGTTGATGATTCTAGTTATAATAGGCGTAAGCACGGTGGCACACTGTTTGAGTAAAGAGGTAGGTATAGGATCTAAGTCACATTGTTTGTTTGGCAAGGATAGTAGAAGTTTGGATACCTCTTCTTCAGTTGTAGGAGTGAAGCTGGATAAATTGCATGGAGGTTGTGGGGAGGAGGATAATGAGGAGAGGTGGTTTGAGTAATAGTGAAAGACTTGAGGACACTGCGAATCTTGGAGATTTTTACAGAGAAGAACTTAGCAAAAGATTCAGCAAGTTCTGACAGGAAATGGATTGAGGAGAGGTTTTGAGTCTTTGCGATGGAAAAGATCATTTACAGTTTTCCAGAGCTTACGTGGATTTGAGCTATTTGTTGAAATGATGTTAGAATAGTACTTCTTTTTGGCAGATGTAAGGAGATTATGATAGCGGTTGGTGGCGGAACTAAGATTTAAAAGGTCAGATGGAGAATGTGTTTTATGGTAGGTTCGCTCAAGGCGTCTGCGAAATGACTTGAAAGCATGAATGAAAGAGTTATACCAGGGTCTGCTGTTATGAGGCGAAAAAGGTCTAGTGATGATAGGAGCATGTTTATTGAGAAGACCAGAAAGCACAGAATTGTATTTATCGATCAGTGATGACAGGGTAGTAGGGTGTTAGTAATTAGGTCAGATGACTTAATGTTATCACAGAACAAGGCAATGTCAATTTTGTTGAGACGCGGAATGAGTAGGTGCCACGAGGTGGAGGAGTTGGTGAGCAGATACTTAGAATGGTGAAGATGGGAAAATGATCAGATGGAGAGATTTGACTAATTGCTGACATTGGAGATAATGATGAAGAAGATGACGTGATAAGTAGATCTAAAGTGTGTCCAAAAGTGTGAGTTGGAAGAGATATATGTTGCGTAAGGTTTGTCTGTGTGAGCAGCTGCATGAATTGGGTAGAGTTAGGATCATCACTCTTGTCCACGTGTAAATTAAAGTCGCCAGTAATTAAGAATTCGTGTGGAGTTGTAGCTGCAGAGCCCAAAAAAGAGGTAAATTCATCAAGGAATGTCACAAATGAGGCTGAGTATTTTGATGATAATGGGGGACGATAAATGTTAAAAATAGTTAGTTTTGAGAGAGGAAGATTGAGGGTGACTAACGAGCATTCAAATGAAGAGAAGTTCATTGAAGAGGAATTGCTAATTTGTATATGATCACGAATGAGAAAAGCAGTGCCTCCACCCAGATTAGAAGAACAGTTGGTAAATTTTTTCAAACGGGAAAGCTCAAGAGGAAAAGCCAGGTGGGGTTGCCTCGATCAACTGGCATGAAGTTGTAGACGGAGATACCCAGGTTTCAGTTAGTGCAACTATGTCTATGGCTGAGGAGTGAAGCATGTGTATTGGAAAGAAGGGGTCTAATTTTTGTGTTAGCAAGTTCGTGTAGTGAATGTGTGTGTTGAGGATTAGTGAGGATCTGATGTTGAGAGTGCATAGTGTCATGTGTGATTGGGATGGTCCGGGATTTGGATGGATATCGCCTGAAAGAGCAAGAAGGATGATAATGATATCTGTGCGTCGGGTGAGATGGAAATGCGAACGGCGAAGGCGAAGATGTGAACAACGGAGGTTAAGGAAAAGGAGATAGGAATTTTGTTTAAATGTGAGTATTGATCAACGGCAGTGCGGTAGGTCCAATGATTAATCGGTTTTCGTATATCAAGTTTAGGGAAAAGAAATGAACAGTTAGAATAAACAAATAGAGAGGAAATAATGTCATGATGTCAGGCTGAGATTAACGAGTAAAATAAAGTTGTGAAGAAAAGTCAAATTATCTTTCAGCTCATGCAGCGGCTCATAAGCTCAGCACGAGGTCAAAAGTGCAGCCAATATTAGTGTGGAGTAAAAATTTAATTTGTAAAAACTATAAGAGAAGGACTAAATTCAATTCAAATACAAATAGTAACGGTAATGAAATGAGCGATAATAGGTCATGTTGATTCTGAGTCTATAAATTCCGGCAAAGTTAAATAAAACTGGTTAAAGAAAAATATACCGACATAAACTGCAGGAAACAGCCTAAAAATTAAGAGTAAAAATTTTAACAATTCGCAAGAGCAACATTCAAATTTGTCAAGTTAATAAACAAACTGAAGAGAACAAAATCTCAAGAGTAAAGAATAACATCGAATTATTTTGCCATAGATAGACGGCATCTAGTGTGTTATAATAAATCTATGCTCTTCACCTGTAAACTGTCCTTTCCTGCGGGATCAAGGACCCACCACGACCCACCAAGAAGTTTACACTTTGTGCCAGTAGAAAGGCAAGAGCCGAGCAAACATTTACAGTATTAATTATTCTGTCTGTAGTAATCTACAGTGTGGCCGGATAAAACGGAGGCCAACTCTATTTTCACTATAACTTTAAGAAAACGTGGACGATTTATTTGAAATGTTGATGTTTTATATGGGACTGAATTCGAAATCATGAGATATAAAACGTGCCCTTATCACATGTACCCGTCATTTAGTCATTTTTGACGTAATGTATGACGTGCTAACTTGCTCAGGCCCGTCGAAACTGGGGGTGCAGAGGTGCAGCTGCACCCCGGCCCTGGAAGGCAATTTAGGCAAAGGCTATGGTTGCAGTTAGGGTTGTAACTTTTCTTGAAAAATAGAATGCCCGGAATAATTCCGATATTTTTCCGGAAAAATTCCGGGAAAATTCCGGATACTTTCTAGCATACATATTGTTAGAGGTTAACATACAGCAGTGGACAAAAGTAATTACCACAGCAAAAAAACGAAGTTTTATTATATGTTTTGGCACATATCAGTAAACACACAATTATTAAATAACCCGCCAAAATCTGTTGCCAAGGTGCCTTAGCAAATAATCTATACCGATTCCTGGTAAAAAAAACGTTTTATAAGTTGACCATGGTATGAAATTTCATGAATTCCATACTGTTGCTATTACTTTTGACTACTACTGTAAGTTCGTATATTCTGTCTATTAACGCTCACATCAGTAAAATTTGGCGACATTACAACAAAAAAGGAATAAAACATTATTTTTGCAGCTACTGACAATACTGACTCTACAATTTTAGTTTTGTTGCTAAAAATGCCTAACAAATAAATAGTAATGTATAATAATAATAATAATAATAATAATAATAATAATAAATAAATAAATAATAAATAATAGTTATAGTAATAAAAGTAATAATAATAATTAGTAATAATTAGTAGTAACAATAATAATAATAATAATGATAATAATAATAATAATAATAATAATAATAATAATAATAATAATAATAATAATAAAATAATAATAATAATAATAATAATAATAATAATAATAATAATAATAATAATAATAATAATAATAAATAGGAATGATCATCACCTAAATTGGAAAGAACAGTCAAATGAACTCTCAAATAAAATAGCTAAAAATCTCAATATAATCAGACATATTAAAAATTTGATTGACTTCTCTGCTCTTCAATAACTCTATTTACTCTTATTCACTCATATCTAACCTGGTGTAATATAATTTGGGCAAATACTTACAAATCAACTATTGGCAGAATTCAAATACTACAGAACAAGGCAGTAAGATTAATATTCAAAGACAGGAACTATATACTAACACAACTGACCTTTTTAATAAATACAATATTTTAAAAATCGAAGATATATATATATATATATATATAATACAATTTAATATACTGTATATAATACAATTCTATATAATACATAATGTCAATACTTAGGGTATCTAATAGCGATATCTCTGATCCCTTCTTATATACTTTTGTTTCCCACCTTTTGTATTTTTTGTTCTATGTACCTATTAATCTGTAAAATATTAATTTGGTAAATATGTCATGAATTCATGTATTCTCTGTACTTTTTCCAAGCATACTGCTCAGTCTTAGTTAAATAATTTATCTGTAATCTTGAATGGTAGGCCTACTGAAATTATAGCATATTTGTTTTAAGATTTGGATGCAATAAATTAATTGATTGCTTAATTGATTGATAAACATTTACTGAATTTTTCCGTAACCACCCCTATTTTTCAGAAAATTTTCGGAAAAATTCCACAGCAAATTTTTGGAAATTTTCGAACTCACAACCTTAGTTGCAGTCCATATCCTTGCGTCAGATTCATATGGAGGAACTGCTATAATAATGTGATTTTAAGTGGTTTAGGAGGCTAAGTAAGCCTGTGTGAAAACCACTGAAGTAACTCTCGGCATTAAATAACCAAGTTTTCCGAGATAGCCTTTGAATCGGTTTACTGTTTCAACTGTCACTCCCACCTCGTCCAAACTGTTCCATTTGTCCACAACCCTTGCACTAAAAATTCTTTCTTTCATGGACCCATCCTCTGCTTAAACAATTTGCATTTGTGGCCTCTTGTGCCGCTATAACTTTAAGAAAACTTGGCCAATTTCTATAAAAAAATTGCAGTCTGAATCAGCTAGAAGCCTAAAACATACTGTATCAATTTCCAAATGGACAACGAAATGCACCCTCTGCTAAAAAGAATTCATTCCGACGGGACTGGACGTGCTCGTGAGTCGTGACACCGTTGAATTACTGCACTGCGAGGTTCCTGTTCTCATACCACTCGAACTGTGGGGCACCAAGCAGATACATTTCACTGTTTTTCAGGGGGGGGGGGGCAAAACACTTTCGACCTTACAAGTTTGCGAAAAAGTTGACGACCTTTTTTTGCTTCTCAAATTAGTTACTTCAGATATTACTCGACATCAAGCACTCCTTTAGGGGCTGCTGACCTTTTTTTGCTTTTCAGTGTACCTATTTAGCCAGCCAATTGGTATGTAAAAACTAAATAACACAAACATTGGCGAAAAAAAATTTTTCCTAAAAATCAGGGGGGAATGCCCACCTGCCCCCTAAATGACGTCCCTGGCACCAAGCTCCCCAGATTTGAACCAGTTGGACTACTACTCTGTGTAGGTATTTTACAGGAAAGGGTCTACCGGTCACGCATTTCCAATCTGAAAGACCTGAAGGAGAAATTGGTAACTGGTGAGTGAGTGGGCAAAATTAGATCACACCGTCACTGCAGCAGCAATTTATAAGTGGCGAAGACGTCTGAGATCATGTGTCAATTCATTCGGTGGACATTTGGAATACTAGGCCTATTGTAAACGTTTTCAGATAATGTTTATATCTGTTTGAAGTCAATTTATTCCTGTTTCAGACTGCAATTTTTATAGAATTTTTTTATATAAAAGTTTTCTTAAAGTTATAGTGAAAAAAGTGGACCCTCTTTTTATTCGGACACAGTGTATAGATAATAATGTTATTTTAAGTGTTTAAGTGGTTTAGGCGGCTAAGTAAGCCATTCGTGAAAACCACTGATGTAACCACTAACCATATGCCATGGACCTTGGGACTTAAGTTTATCTGTAATTTCCGCAAAAGCGAAAACGCGCCGATTTAGTATTTATAGCACATTGTTTTCTGGAATGATTAGGTTTTCCGTAATATTTTCCAAAAAGCGAAAAACCACACTTTCTTTTTCTGAAATGCCGATGTTATACACTCAATGTTTAATTTTCTCTCCCCTGCCCACTTGATCGATTTGTCTTTAGAAAGCGCAGAAGATGTAGGCTATTTTCACAAATTTATTCGTAGATAAATGGATGTTTTACAATGAGAATAGTTATAAACAGTGGCGTAGTCAGGGTTTTTGGAATGGGTGGGTGGGGGTTGTTTTTGGTCACGACCAATTTCCAAAAAATCTTGACAAGCAAAAAAGGGACATCCTCGTCTTTCCTCCTTTAATTTTCTCTTTTAGATCAGCTGACAAGCAAAAAGGTCGTCGCCCTCTGTAGCCTTTAGAAATTATTTTGGGTCGGCAGCCAAGGGGTTTGACCCCGAAAACCGCGTCCGAAAATTTAAAAAATGTATGAAAACACGTTTTAATTTGTTTCGTCGCCTTCCAGGGTGGTTTAGCCCCCCGCCCCGTGACTACGCCACTGGTTATAAAGCATTCGTTCACTGTCCCACAATCGGTGTGTTTTGGGCCTCTTCGACATTAAATATATCTACTTGGTGGTGGCTATATTCTTTGAAGTGATCATAGTGGAAGTGATAAATAAGTATCAACAGTTTTTCATTTGGCATCTGCTAATTGAACATTGTGAAGATTTTAATTTTACAAGTTTTTCATTTTAAAATGCATGAATTTGACGTTCGCGAGTTTCGAAAGACAAATACATTTCAAGCAAATGACGAAGTGGGAAAGTGAAACCATTCGTCTGTTAAATTAATTTCAAGGTAGTAACAAAGTACAAATATATCGTGACTGGACAATCCTTGATCGAGGTGTACTCGAACGTGCATAACTGTATATATTATACTTATCTGCTTGAAACACGGTGTTTTGTGCACTGGAAAGCCCAGTATAGATTTTTCGAATGATGCTGGGGCCTGGGGAATTGATGTATATTCTTACCCAGCGTGGGTTTATCCCACGGATTTCTATTTATTATAAATAGAAATCCGTGTTTTACATGGAGTTATTATTAGAGGAGACGGCATTACGTCATTTGGCTGAAGCCAACTTTTTGGGAAATTCCCAAACGGCAGCCACATTGGTAGACCCAAAAAATCATCAGCTGAGCCATGGGGAATAGCTGCGGATATGTTTTATCAATGATCTAAGAACTTTTTATTAGTATGTATTGAAAATGGAGATTCAGATCAGTGGAGGTTCCAGGATTTGGCAAGTGGGGGCGTTGGGGTGGCAACTTCTAATCATAGGGGCCTACCGCTTGTTGTTAGGTATGTAGTATTAAGTATAGGGTCCCAACAGGGGGCCACTGGGAGGCCAGGCACTCAATAGGGGCACGCCCCCCGGGGCCCCCTGTGGAGCCGCCACTGAGCCGCCACTGATTAAGATGCTATTGTTCGAAATTTGTGTTTGAAAAACAGTGCTGGGTAGTAACTAGTTACAGTAACGCTAGTTACTGTAACTAGTTACTATTTTGAGTAACTAGTAACGTAACTAGTTACTTTCAGCCAAGAGTAACTATTGTCAGTAACTAGTTACTATTTTGAGTAACTAGTAACGCTAGTTACTAGTTACCGTAACTAGTTACTTTTATAAGTGCAATAGGAGGCACGGACCCACCCTGGGCCCAGTGGCGGCTCCAGGATTTGGCAAGTGGGGGCAGTGGGGGCAGTTGGGGTGGCAACTTCTAACCATGGGGGCCTACCGTTTGTTGTCAGGTATGTAGTATTAAGTATAGGGTCCCAACAGGAGGCCACTGGGGCCAGACACCCAATAGGGCACTGACCCACCCTGGGCCCAGTGGCGGCTCCAGGATTTGGCAAGTGGTGGGGGTGTTGGGGTGGCAACTTCTAATCAGGGGTCCTACCGCTTGTTGTTAGGCATGTAGTATTAAGTATAGGGTTCCAACCGGGTGGCCAATGGGGCCAGGCACTCAATAGGGGCACGGACCCACCCTGGGCCCAGTGGCGGCTCCAGGATTTGGCAAGTGGGGGCAGTTGGGGTGGCAACTTCTAACCATGGGGGCCTACCGTTTGTTGTCAGGTATGTAGTATTAAGTATAGGGTTCCAACAGGGTGGCCACTGGGGGCCAGGCACTCAATAGGAGGCACGGACCCACCCTGGGCCCAGTGGCGGCTCCAGGATTTGGCAAGTGGGGGGCCGTTGGGGTGGCAACTTCTAACCATGGGGGCCTACCGTTTGGTGTCAGGTATGTAGTATTAGGTATAGGGTCCCAACAGGGGCCACTGGGAGGCCAGGCACTCAATAGGGGCACGCCCCCGGGGCCCCTGTGGAGCCGCCACTGAGCCGCCACTGATTAAGATGCTATTGTTCGAAATTTGTGTTTGAAAAACAGTGCTGGGTAGTAACTAGTTACAGTAACGCTAGTTACTGTAACTAGTTACTACTTTGAGTAACTAGTAACGTAACTAGTTACTTTCAGCCAAGAGTAACTATTGTCAGTAACTAGTTACTATTTTGAGTAACTAGTAACGCTAGTTACTAGTTACCGTAACTAGTTACTTTTATAAGTGTTATTGCATTTCAAACGTTTGCATTATGCGACTCACTGTCACTGAGCGACTGCATTAACAACAACTTACATACCGGAACACCAGAAGCGTTCGTCCTGTTTCACATGACTGGCAACCATAGATCGCACTGCCACCATCATGCACTAGCCTCTAGTACTTTACTTATGATATATGCCTAAACTCTGTGTTGTATTTGAGCGTTAATAAAAGGAGTAAACTTCAATCATTAATTGACGAAAAGCAGTAGGCCTAAACAGTAGAGAGACTTTTCAGTGTGGGCGGGTAGATTCTTACACCACGCAGAAACAGTCTAACTGACGAGCTCTTCGAAATGCTTTTACTGTTGAGAGCTAATAAAAATGTAATTTGAACAATGAACATCAGTTAAACATTGACGCATGTTTTGTGTCAGTAGACTACACTGCTTGTTTAATGTTGCCTATTATAGCCATTTGGAACTGTGACTGTTAGTTACAAAGAATTTGGAATTATCTTCGATTGTTCGTTGATTATATTTATTGTACGTTTTGATACATAAGTGCAGGCTGTGCAGCATCGATAACAAGCCATGAAATTAGTAAGTAACTAGTAAGTAACTAGTTACTTTTTTGGAGTAACTAGTAACGTAACTAGTTACTTTTGGAAACTAGTAACTAATCTCAGTAACTAGTTACTTTTTATCCCTTGTAACTAGTAACTATAACTAGTTACATTTTGCAAGTAACTAGCACAGCACTGTTGAAAAATAGCAAGCCTATTGGATGACATTAATCGTGTTTTCAATAAGGCATGGGGGCTGTCCATTAATTATGTCAATAATTTTTGGGCAATTTTCGACCCCCTCCCAGGGATATTTTTACACCCTCCTAACACCCCTCAACACCACCACCCCCATTTGAGGTCGACACCCCCCAAAATTTGGTAATGTGATAATGCAAAATGGATACTAATTAGCTCTGAACACCCCTCCCCCAATGGAGGACACCCCTTCCCCCAAACTTTTATTGTCGGATGACCTTTTTGTCAGCCTTTTTCCGGGAAGAGACTTAAAAATTCCGACACTTCCCCCCCCCATTTTCCCGACACTCCCACACCAAATTCAAAATCCTAGAAATAACACTGCCCCTCCCCTCCTTGTCATCAGCTGTCAACTTTCAGTTACCCCTCACGTCCGATTCAACCACAATGGCCGCTAACAATGGAGGTGCTATTTTTAGCCTACGCGCAACTGGCTTCACGCAGCCTGGTTAGAAATGACGTATTGCCGTATCCTCTAATAATAAATCCATGGTGTTTTATTGCTCCAATGTGTTTTATCCTCGCTCTGGCAGCGCAGTTAGGACCATAGATTTATTATAAAGCACTAGATGCATAGAAATCATGACTATATGATATTAAAGTCTATGGTCAGGTCTTTGTTAGGCCTTCGGTCGGACAGAAATAAATTGAACAGTGATAATTTATAACTAGTAAACAAATTATCTGTTTGTAAGTAGTTGATTTAATTCAAGACTGTAACAGTAGTCTACGGTTTAGCTCATCTGACAGCTATGAAATGCCGACGATCCAATGTTTTATGAAGCGTGTGATAGAAGTAAAGTAAGTAAGTAAAGTAAAATCTCGTGGATTTCTATAGCGCCTTAGAAAAAACAGCACAACAGTAGCTGCTTATTCATAGGCGCTCAGCCTCTCTTAAAATAGCTATGGGGAAGGTATATTATCAGCCAGGCAATAGTCAACATCCAAAGGGCAGTGAGGCTGGGTTGTTACAGCTATGGAGGATATGATTTTAGAAAAAGGAATGATTTAAGCTTAGACCTGAAGACTTGAGGAGATAATGCGGGTATTATAGGAAATGAGGAATCAGATATTATAGTTTGAAAGTGTCCAAGTCTGCGGAGGGAAGCTGGGATCGAGTTCCAAAGTTCAGGTGAGGCGTATGAGAAGGCACGGTTGCAAATTTTCAGGGATGACTGATTGAGTGGACGTGACAGAGTGAGGTAAGATGATGAACGTGTGGGTCAAGGAGGCTGAGGGGTTAATAGTGATCTAAGGTAGACAGGTTTTGATGACTGAAGTGAGCTATATGTAAGTGTTATTATCTTATATTGGATACGTTCAGTTATTTTAAGTCAATGTAATGATTTTAGTATGGGTGAAATATGGGAGAATTTAGGTGACTTAGTAACAGCGCAAGCAAGTGCATTTTGTATTGATTGCAATTTGCTGATAGAGGCTTTGGGAAGGTTATAGTAGAGGGAGTTACAGTAATCTAATTTGGAGTGGACTATTGAGGTGGCAATTGTGGAGGCAGTTTTAGTATCTAGGCAAGGGCGGCGTGGCGAAGGTCACGAATATGAACATAGCAGGCTTTTGATAGTTGGGAGATTTGTGATTCAAAGTTTAGAAAAGAATCAAATTTGAATCCTAGATTTCTAGCAGTTGGAACAAGGATTATTGTGGTGTAAGGAGCCAAAACTAGTTTAGGATTGTCAATTTTTTTGAGTTGTTGGGGTAGTCCAATTAAAAGAAACTCTGTCTTAGATGGGTTAAGAGCAAGGAGATTAGATGACATCCAAGCAGAGATTGATGAGAATGCAGATTCAAGCTCAGTAATAGAAGCATGGAATGAAAGAGGTGAGAAGGAAAGGAATAGCTGGGTATCATCAGCATAGAGTTGGTGATTTAAATTAAGGGAATTAATTAAATATGAGAGCGGTGTGGTGTAAAGGCTGAACAGTACAGGCCCAAGAACAGATCCTTGAGGCACTCCAAAATCTACACTGTGAGATAGAGAAATTTGGCTAAGACAGGACACTTGAAAAGACCGGGATTTAAGATAAGATGAAAACCAGTTGTGAGCTTTTTCAGATATTCCAAATCAGAGAGAGAGTCGTTCGAGCAGAATTTTGTGATCTATGGTATCGAATGCAGCAGAGTGGTCAAGGAGACAAAGGCCAGTAACTTGTCGGAGACCAATTGCGGTTAAGAGTCTGTCATAGAAGCATCGTGTCAGAAAAAAAAATCTAGCAGTCTGATTCCCAAGGTGGATGATATTGCACTCTTATGGCCGATTTGAAGCTCCAATGGGTGATACACGGAAATAGAGGATTGGGTGATGCTAGGCATTGGTGTAGCCAGGATTTCCGGAAGGGGGGTTTTGACTTTTGACCGTACCAATATTTCGAAAATGTTGTCAAGCCAAAAAAGGTCATCCATGTATTTATCCTATGTCTTTGCTTGAAAAAATGTTCCTTTCAGATACTAAAAAGCTCGTCAAACCTATGGCGCTTAAAAATTTTGATCAGCAGCCCCAAGGGGGGGTTTTACCCTGAAAACCGCGTCTGAAAATTTAAAAAATCGATGGAAACACATTAAAAACATTTGTTTGTCGGCGCCCAAGGGGTTTTTAACCCCTATAACCTCCCCTTGGCAATGCCACTGATGCAAGGAAATTTAACGTCTGGGGAACAATACAAGATAATTAGTTGATTGGGGCATTATGAAGATCTTGGGTTATATTGGTCGATACCAATCTTATATTGGGACTGTGAAGAGAGTTGTAGAAATTAGTTAGTTAGTTCACGTTGCCAGCGGTTGGCCGTTGTGTTGCCTCAATACTGTGTCCTCTGAGAATGGCATGTCACCAGAGAGAGGTGGGAGGAAAATGTTGTTGTCCTGTCGAAGCTGATTGATCCACCTCTTTCTGGGTCGCCCAGAGGGCGCTTCCAAGAGGAATCAGGGTGACGTCCAGATGTCAGGTCAACCTGATGCTCTAGAACTCTCTGCGCAGGTACATCCTCATCAAGATGAGCTACGTGGCTGAATACAGTAAGGCAAGATGATGCTTGGACAACAGTTAAGTTAACATGGGTAGTGCTGCGTGCTTGAGGACTTCATTATTAGTAATAAAGTTTTACCAGCATATTCCCATGATAATCTGCAAGTTCCTTGTGTGGAAGGCTTTCAGCGCTCTCAGGTCTTCAGCATGTAAGTTCCATGTTTACGCTGCATAGAGAAGAATGGACAGAATGAGAGCATGATACATGTGAATCTTGGGATCAAGAGATACCAGGTAGTCTTCTGTCCTTCCAAATCTTGTTTATTGAAAACATGGCTGATGATGCTAGACCAATATGATTTTTAAATCCTCTGCAGTGTCCATCAGATAACTGGATACTGCCTAGGTATAGAAAGCTTTCAGTTGATTCCACTGCCTTCCTGTCCATGTATATTGGTGCAGGTTTACAGCCAGACTCCAGGTTTTGAAGTGGTCTTTTTCCAGAAGGCTTTCATACTCAGGGAAGTAGTGACTGTACTGAAATCATATAAGATTTTGACGACCTGACCATCTGGAGCATAAAATAGAATAACGTCATCAGCATACCCCCACTATGTCCAATATAGTGTGCGAGCCTAATAGTGACGCCCTGATTTTATGATGTGTTCTAGAATCCAGTCGATAGCTATGCAGAAAAGAGCTGGGGCGAGCACACAGCCTTGTCGCCCACCGGAGGTTGTCTTGAACTAGGCAGTGGCATCACGATCGACACAAACTTGGGCCTCTGTGTTCATGTGTAGATCAATGATCACCCGTATGAGTATGTCTGGCATGCCCTTAGAGCGTAGTGCCTCCCATAGCGCTTCACAGTGGACTGAGTCGAATGCCGCTTTGATGTCCAGGTAGGCTACGTCTAGGCTCTAGAGGGTGGTCTAACGCTTTATTTAGTTCAGATGAGTCTTAGAGCGAAGATGGTGTTTACTGTAGAGCATACAGGAATGGGGCCAGATTGTTGAGGTCGCCGGATTTTGAGGAGCAGGGGTTGGATGCGTGCTAGTAGAACATGTGTGAAAACATTGCCTGGTACTGATAGCAAGGGGTTATTGGCTGATAATTGCTGCATTCAGTTCTTAAACCTTTTACCTTGGATAGGGTGATGATTATTCCATCCTTCCAGGCTGCAGGCACATGACCGGTCTGCCATACTTGAATAAACATGGAGTGGAGGGCAGAACTGACAGGTCCTACCACAGATTTCAAGAGTTCAGGAGGAATACCATCATGGCCTGCAGCACGTCCACTTTTTAGCTTCTTGATGGCAGAAATCACTTCACCCAGAGATGGCTTGTCAACGTTGGTGCCCTTATCAGGTTGAGCCATAAGTGCTTCTGAGTCTAGTTCATTAGATATTGTTCCTGGAGGAAAGTTGAGAGCATTGGAGAAGTGTTCTTTCCATCGTTCTAAAACCTCTTCAGTAGAATTGCATGAAGCGCCATCTGATTTCATGATTGTTGTACATGATGGTGATGTATGATGGCCTCTGGCTTCTTGAGTTTTATTCCAGTGAAGTTATAACTGGCATGTGATCAGTGATAGCAGGGCACTCTGGGCTTCGGTAGATGCGAAGTGTTTTGAAGAGGCATCTGTTCCTTTGGCGTGTGAGGGAGTGATCAATCTTCTTTTTGGTGTGGCCATCATGTGACAACCATGCCCAGCAATGAATATTTAGGGTGCTGAAACCAGGAGCGAAGGAGCATGAGGTTTTGAATGGTGCAAAGAGATAGTAGCCGATGGTAGTTGTTATTTGGGTCGCCAGAGCCAAATGGGCCAACCAAACCATTGTTGACTGTGGCTGAACCAGACACAGCATTGAAATCTCCAAGAATGGCGAGAAATCTGAGGAGGAGTGGATGCAATAGTAGCGGAAAGCTTATTGTAGAATGCATTTTTTTCTTCTTATCATCCGTTACTTTGGTTGAAACATGAATGACAGTGATGGGATATGTCATATGTCGATGGGATAATGTGGCTTGCAAGAGAAGATCCAAGATAGGAGTCCATACTTGTAGTGCATTAATGAATGATAGATTGATGATCAAGGCAGCACCATTACATCATTGTGTGTCATCTGAGTGTAGCAGGAGGGAGTCACCAACCCGGTTGCAACTTGATCCTGGAATTCGAGCTTTGCTGACCTCAGCAACACCAATCTGCCATCTCTGTAGTTCTTGAGTAAGTGCTGTTTGATAACCAGTTCCCAATACTGTAGTGTGGTGCCATTCCAGGTAGTGAGGCAAAAACCGCCTCTCAGATCTTGGAATTTTGACCTCCTCCTTGCCAGCTGGATCGGGGTGACACGGTCCTGAGTAGTGCTGTTGGCATTCCTCTGGCTTTGGGTACCATCCATCATGACAGCTCCAGGAGAGAAGCTAGCTGGTGGGGTTACAAATTGTGAGTAGTCAGGAGCTTTAACCCTGGTGCAGTTATGATATGTATCCATAGTTTTTTGAGGCACATGACCCTGGATACTTTGTTTACTTGGGTCAGGGGAGACGGGAAGCGCAGTATTGCAAGCCTGGTCCAGAAGTGTGTTCCGGGATGTCTTGCACTTACAAGACACATGCCATTGGGGGCATCTAGGCTCCTCTTCTGCGGTGTGTGGCAAGGAACAGCTGCTGCCTGTACCTGGATCCTCCAGTTTTTACCTCTTTTGCTTGAGTGACCATTAGCCACCCAGCTGAAGCCAACATCCACCCAGGTACTCAATCCCCCAAATTTCTGAAGATCCTGGCTGGACATTGCCCAGGTCTCGCCGCGAGGAGGCTGCCACTGAGAGACCCAACATCGAAAGGATCACCTTTGATTTCAGTGGTACAAGTGCAGCTGACTTGTAATGATATGATCTCGGTGAGAGTCCACATTGACAGTGAACTAGTGATGTCACGTGACCACGTGACTTCTTCGGACATCTATGTATAGACAAACGTGACGTACTTCACACCACAGAAGACTGTTAAGTTCTGTCACCAGAGGACAGCGCTCGGCTCTCAAATGTGTCTTCTCACAGTTCTTTATTAACAAGATCAGATGAATGAAACACGGCATTACTAAACACCTCAATGGCATGACTGCCAACCCATTGCAGTCTGACGTGCGGCACTCCAGTCCGAGGCTTGATGATTTGCTGCCACCGAAGTCCTACGTCTTATCAATGCAACGCCAGGCAAATCATCTCCAGCTGATATCATCCCGACCACCGTCATTAAACCATGTCCGGCGTTGTTTGCTAACCTCATTGCCCACCTCGCTTCACTGTCGTTCAGTGAAGGAATATTTCCTGAGGGCTACAAAAGATCTATAGTGACACCACTCATCAAGAAACAGGGCCTGGGTAGATCAGAATTCTGCAGCTACAGGCCAATCTCAAACCTGAACACCGTTTTGAAAATAGTCGAAAGGCTCCTTCTGGCCTGACTCATTTGTCACACACAAGCTTCAGCAAGTGCCAGTCAGCCTACTGATGCCATCACTCAACAGAAATGACATTACTGAAAATGCTGAATGACTTGTATGGCACAGTTGGCCATCGAACTGCCCTACTGCAACTGGACCTGTCAGCTGCCTTCGACACAGTTGATATTAATACTTTGCTGTGCAGGCTTCACTGCACGTATGGCATCTCTGGACAGCCTCTCAACTGGATAGCATCTTACCTCACTCACCGCACTCAGACAGTACGTGTTGGCAGCTAGTTCATCACAGCAACATCCGCAGTCTGGGTGTAACCATCGACAACACATTGTCATTTGATGACCATGTTGACACAATCTGCATGTCAACATACTTTCACATAAGGCACATCCGTAACAGCATCGATTTTGACACAGCCGCCTCAATAGCCTGTTCCGTGGTTAGCTGTAGACTAGACTACTGCAACTCTGTACTTTACAATACCTTGGAAAAAGCTTAAAAAGCTGCAACGGGTACAAAACTCACTGGCCAGGACTGTTTGTAAAGCGCGCTGAAGAGAACACATTAAACCGATCCTAGCTTGTTTCCATTGGCTACCAATGCGGTACTGCATTGAGTACAAGATCGCACTAATCACCTTCGAGACATTAACAACACAACAGCCCTGCTACCTGACGAGACGTCATCCAGTTGCAGGAACAGTCTCGACTACTGAGATCATGAGGTGCTAATAATCTGAAACAGCGGCACACGCCTTTCTCTCACCGACCATTCCTTCACCTGGCTAGGCGTTATGCACTAGTGTCAAACGATCAGGAATATTTGCCAAGGACGTCTGGAAGCAGAATTTTAAAATTCAAACTTTGTATTTGGCACATGTGTTTGAGTAAGTAATTCAAAATAAAAAAGTAACAATCATTATTATCATGAAATAATTAAAGTTTGCACACATCATAAGCATTAATCATCATATGTAAGTAAATGTATTATGAAAAGTACATTGATAAGGTCCTACTGTATTAGACAGGGTCAGAAATTTCAAAGTTTAACATTTTGCTTCCACATGTCCTTGGCATATGTTCCCTATTGTTTGGTACTTTGTAAATAGATTTTTTGCAGGTTTGTAGGCAGTCTTACCATAGACTTCTAATGAAAGCAAATTGGCCTTCATAAATATTAGTAAGATTTTAAGATAAGCAAGATATTAGTTATTTTATTCAATCTCTGATTTAATAATAGTAAGATAATAAATGATATTATTAAGGCACTTCGGATTATCTATTTCGGAAGTTAAATTAAAATTTTTTTCGTACGTTTAACTGCTTGTATAGTCACTGCAGAGCTGCCACGTCTGAATTAATACGCGTTAACCTGGTAAAGAGCTACTGTCTACCTATTGTATTGTATGGCATGGAAGCCACATGTCCAAATAAAAGTACTCTTAATGCTCTTGACAGATTGATTCAAGTAGCTGTGTAAATTTTTAAAACAAGTGAGGTAGATAATGTTGATTATATCAGAGTTTTAATGGGTTTGGAAAGTATACATGTTGCTGTAAAAAAGCGACGAACATTCTTTGTCAATAGATATGCGAAGAAGCCACTGTATTTTGCTGAGTGCATTGCTAGAATTTGTCTGAGTACAGAGACTGGCTGGATGGGCAGTGCTAATGGCTGTACTGTGTAAAGTTTGTGCTTAGTTTATTAGTTTATTATTAGTTTGATTTTATTTAGTTTTTGTTCAGTTGATTTGTGTTTTTCCTTGTTTGTGTACTAATTTTGTTGTTGATGCTGTGCTTGTCATGAATAAAGATTATTATTATATAAGATATTTAGTAAGAGATCAACTTTTATATTTCCATAAATCGAAGGAGGATATGCCAGGTACTAGCATTCGACTATTTTTAACAGTGAGCACTTTGTCTATGCAAATGACTCGACTATCTACACAATTTCTGAACACCTACAGAGATAGCACTCAGATATTGCTTATGAGAAATTAACTTATTTTCAGTCGCTTTGGAGCAGATTTTAATAAGTGCAATGCAATTGAAAAGTTGGTTTTTAAGACTGAAGCAATCAAATGAAAGCTTGCTTGCTTCATACAGCATCTTATAATTGATTGAGACTGGGATATTGGAAGCCTCACAGTTGAAGAAGAGCAGATTCTGTCAGCAATAAAAGAATTTCTTCAGATGGTTTTTGCACAAAGAACTTGACCAAATAATTAATACTTTTCCTCTCAGTAATAGTTATTAAAACTCTTTGCTGTTGTGCTTGTGTTTGGGCGGTTATAGGAATATATGGGGCTGAGAAGAAGGGGCGATGGGCACAAGAATTTGGAACTACGGATCTAGCTTATTGCTAGTGTACTCTTTCAGAGGGGATGTCAACTTTTGTCAATGTCTAAGCCATAATATTGAAATAATTCCACCTCAAAAGAGTTAAAATGGGAATTGATGTTTTAAAAATTCTGTGTACTGTATATGTTTGTTGATGCAAATTTGGAATTTATTATGTTCTGCTTTGAATCATTGTAGTAAATGAATGTTCTTGGAAGACTTCTGGTTTCAATCAGCCGATGTCATTCTGTTTCAAATACTCCAGTTTTCCATAAAAAATTCAGAAATATGTTGTCTTTGTCGTTTGAGTCAATGAGAGAGAAATTCGAGGACGGCACTTACTCAGTGTACGATCTACCTAATGCGCTGTTCATGGACCATACTGGAGTCTATGTGGACAGTGCGCCATACCCAGATATACCGGAAGGACAGGAACGTGTAGAGAACCGTGTTTCAAAGAAAAAGAAAATGCCAACACTGAAAGCTACCAGCGATGGCGATTGTGACGATTGGGATTTCAAAGTGAAAGTGATTCATACAGATAGTATCGATAGAGACAGCCTCGAGGAGATGGTGATGTCTAAAAGTGATCGTAAAGTTGATCAGGTAGACGACCAGTGCATCCCGAAAATTTCAGTGGATGAAGCATTGAAGAAAATGAAGGTCACTCTGTCAATCGATATGAAGTACTATTTGCAGAAGACGCATGATCTTGATGCTGACTTAGAATACAAAGTCTCAGACAGTCTCAAATCGAAAGATGCAAATGAAATGAGAAAGCTGGAACAAGAACTTTTTTACAAGACTATGTGCCGGCTGTTTGGGAAAGAAAATGCCGATGACCAGATTGAGATGGATGGAAAAAATTATGGGAAGTCATTCATTATTAGAGACTTCAGTATTTTAACGTATGACGGGAATACTATGATTGCTACTGCTAGACGAGGTGATTACTACTTGCTCTTCCGCTTTAACTGGTCCTAAATATGAACTTCTGCAACAGTGTATGGTAATGACAAAACTGGCTACACTTTAACCAGTTTAGTCATTACAGTATTATGTAAGTCTTGTTACATTATTTAGTGGCGCTTTGCTTCATGCACTTCAAAGGAACTGTTTGGTATCCATTTATAGTCGTGAAAGTGAAACCTGTTGGAAAGATTTTCCACTGCAGCTAGACACTTTTCAAAGACATTTTATCAATGCAAATTAGGTGAAGCCAAATGTAAGAAAATCTGTTCAACATAAATGTTGTGAAGTTTGTATACTATATCGCTTGCACCACATTTATTCTCTTAAGGCATTCTATGATTCATACAGATGATACAGTGCAAAAATTAGTTGCAAGTTGATACAAGAAAGGATTAGAAACTTGCTTTTTCTAATATACCGGTATATAAATGATTATATATAAATGATGTCGATGAAGGATTACTATCCAAAATTTCAAAGTTTGTTGATGAAACAAAGATGTGCATAAATATAGACTCTGAGGATGATGCAAAAATTTTACAGGAAGATCTAAGGAAATTGTTTCAGTGGTCTGTGGACTCGCAGATGCTTTTCAATATCGATAGGTGTTCTGTAATGCATGTTGTGAAATCTAATAATGGTAATGAATATACTTTAGTGGGGAAGGTTCTAACCACAACAGGAAAAGAAAGAGACTTGGGTTCAATGGCGTAGTGAGGGGGCAGCGGGGCGAACCGCCCCGGGCGGCACTTTGTCTATGAGCGGCAATTTCGAGAATTTTGAAATTTTTACTTTTTCTTGGGAGCTGCATAACGTTTTTTGGCTTGTCAGAAAATCTTGGGAAGTGGATAACGTTTTTTGGCTTGCCAGGAATTTTCGGAGGCAGCACTTTTTTCTCGCCCCGGGCGGCACTTTGCCTCGCTACGCCGCTGCTTGGGGTAATTATCCATAGAAGTATATGAATCTATCTCACCAATGCATGGAAGCAGCAAAAAAGGGAAACCAAATGTTGGGAATGATGAAAATGACAGTGAGTCGAGACAAAGAGATAATCGTAAAACTATGTAAGTCATTAGTAAGGCCTCATCTAGAATACTGTGTTCAGGCATGCAATCCATTCATGAAAAAAGGCACTTAGAAAAAAAGCAAAGACGAGCAACGAAGATGGTCAATGAATGCCATAAACTAAGCTACGAGAAAAGACTGCAATATTGTGGACTGACAGGTTGACAACATTAGACTTAAAGAAGAGAGAGGGGGATTTGATAGAAACACAAAATAATGACCAGGAAAGTAGATGTGCCACACGATCGATTCTTTACAATGGCACACTATAGCAGCACAAGAGGCCACAAATGCAAATTGTTTTTAAGCAAAGGGTGGGTCCAAGAAAGAATTTTTTTAGTGCAAGGGTTGTAGACAAATGGAACAGTTTAGATGAGATGGGAGTGACAGTATTATTATTATCGAATGCTTAATGTGCTAAATGATGTCAGCCATTTGATTGCGACATTATCAGCTGTGTGTAAAGTTTGTAATCCACCGTCCTCTAGCCTGGTTATAGGGCAAGAGTCAACTAGGTGCGACATTGTTTGAATGACACCGCAGGGGCACAGGTTCGAGTCAGTTAATCCCCATTTCTGATGACAGTAATTGCAGTGTCCCTGTCCAGTTCGACAGTGACAGTTGAAACAGTAAACGGATTCAAAGGCTATCTCGGATTCGGAAAACCAGGTTATTGAATGCAGAGAGTTACTCTAGTGGTTTTTACACAAGCTTAGGCCTACTTAGCCTCCTAAACCACTTAAAATCACATTATTATTAGTATTATTATTGTTATAATTATCATTGGTGTCATTATTATACAGAACACGGCATACATATGTATAGCAGAGCCAGAGTCTATTTCCGTCATAAATCTGAATGGCAATTATTGTTCACTCAGCATTTGCGATTTGAATTCCAATCAGACCAACCGTTTTTGGCAAGATTGTGACGACTGTGACGTAGGCTATTGTTGCAATATTAGTTATAGTTCATTGCTGAAGTGCTTAATCTTGTTTTTCAATCGTTTGCCTAAGATTTTATTTCCCTTTAATGGGCAGCTAATTGTGCAATGGCGTAACTCCACCTAGGTAACTGCTCAACATTAAGATGTCCAGTCGAGTCAATGCACTATCGTCGCTTGGTGACGGTTGACTGCATAAATGAGTCAAAGAGCTCCACAACGCTCTATTTTAGGCAGTGGATAGTCGCCTGATAGACCGGCCCACGTGGTAATCATAAAATGTAGCAGTGTCAATAAAAGTAGTTCAATGCGTTCGGCAACTTAACCATTTTTAATAGACCATTTCATTGTATTTTAAATCTGAATTTTACTTCTGAGGCGACTACCATTAGCTGTGACGAACTACATGAATTCACTAGATTAATTGACTTAGCATAGCCACGAGGCGGAAGAGCAGGGCTTCTATTCAGGGTGAAACTCGCTGTGGGATTTTTAAAAAATGGAACGTTTTCTCGTGGGGCGGAGGCTGGAAGGAGACGCTGGACGATCAGGCACGCCGAGAGGGGCAGGGCAAAAGCTCAGGGGCCTGGCGATCTGTAAGGGCCCTGGCAGATCCGCATTAAAGTTATTTCATGCAGTGTCATTTATTATTTTGAGCGCTGGGGCCCGGAGGCCCCGCCGAAGGCACGGTGAGTCCCTTGACGTCGTGAAATCTGAGAAGCAAAAAAGATCATCACTTTTTCGCACTTGTTTTCTATATTACTTTTTTAATTTTGAAAATCTTTGAACTTTTTACTTTTTGAGGGGATAACGTTTCACGAACTTTTTTAAATTTAAGGGACCCGTGACTGCTCTGCCCAAGGATATTTTTACACCCCCTAACATACCCCCATTTTGAGGTCTACACCGGGTACAC
Organism: Metaphire vulgaris; assembly: GCA_018105865.1. NCBI lineage: Eukaryota > Metazoa > Annelida > Clitellata > Crassiclitellata > Megascolecidae > Metaphire > Metaphire vulgaris. The sequence goes on along the minus strand of CM030838.1, from coordinate 8,700,000 downwards.
CCCCAAATTTGGTAATGTGACAATGGTATGCATACAAAATGCATACTAATTAGCTCGGACCCCCGTTTGAGGTCGACACCCCCAAATTCACAATCCTAGAAATATCCCTAGCTCTGTCCATGAGCCCGGAATTTCTCTCGACGGACCTGAGGGCGATCTCCGACAGATTCGATGAACTTAATCGTAGGCTTATTACAGCTTTTGTCCATTCAATAAGAAATCACAATCTTTTTATTTATTTATTTATCCAAGACAATTCTATAGCGCCGTAAAAGAACGAAGGCCCAAATCAAAGGCGCTTTGACATCATTAGCATGCCAATGACGAACGTAAGATGACAATCTTGAAAGTCCGTTACGGTGGAATGAAGGCATTCGACTCCAACGAAAACGGTGGTGAATCCTATAGAAAGCGGAAACGTTCGCAGACGTGCCAACGAAGCACGGAAGAAGATGTTGAAATTCCGCAGAGATGCTGTAAGGAACTCTCCGCAGTCCGCACGGCAAGATTAGGCGGTAAATTCCTCAGGTGCGGTCGTTCCGTTATTCCATCGTCGAACTTGGCGGATGCGACTCGAGATGGAATTCCGGGCGAAGATTAGGGCGGCAGTCGTTCGATTTAGTCTGAAAGACAGCGTCGTAGCACTTTAGACGGCGAACGACCAAAAATCGTCCCAAACCAGTGTTTATTCTAGCCACCTTGACATTGGGGGGATTTCGAAATGTTTTTTTTGGGGACAAGGTCTGACTCTCCAAAAATCTAGACAAGCAAAAAAAGATATCTTCCTTTTAAAATGTGGTGACAAGCAAAAAAGGTCATCCGACATTTCAGCCTCTCTAACATTATTTCTTTTACCCTTCTGCCCTTCTTATAAATGCCTGGCAAGCGAAAATGTTGTAATCCTTACATTTTCCCCTCCAAAAAATTAAAAAAAACCGTCGCCACACTTTTGGTGGGGAAATTTTCATCTCCCTATGCAACACAAAAAATTTGGGGTGATTTTTAACTTTGGGAATTCCTCCCAGAGAAGTCCTAGAATAAACACGGATCCAAAACTGCCCCGAGAAAGTGCAGATGACCACCCGAAACGACTGTCACTGTCCGCATTTTAGGCGCTAAAAACAAGCGCCAGATGCCGGCAAACCGCCAAGAACGGCGATTCTCCGATGCACGCGCATACACGTGCTAGACAGCCGGAAGGCGCCAAAACCGGAAATTGCATTGCACAATCATTGACAAACATGACTTTAGCCAGTGTGTATCCACTCCTGGACTCCGGAGGGGACTGGCAAGGCCGGGGGGAAATCAGCTAGTCACCCGAAACAAGGCTGCTGTTAGTTATATAGCATGCCGAAATTTCCGAGGGAATTTGAAATTTCCTGGGGGAAAGGCCAATTTCCCCCGGAAACGGCCTAGATTAAACCCTGACTTTAGCAGTGTGGTTTAAGTTAACTGTAACTGAAATATCAGTTAACTGAAAGATAGCAAATAGGTTAACTGTAACTGTAACTATAACTGAAAAATACCAATAATTGTAACTGTAAAATAAATAACTGAAATAGTTAAAATAACTGAAAAATGGCAAACTTAAGAAGGTCAGAAACCACATAAAAAGATCTTCTCTTAAATGCATTGAAACTCTCGATCCTCCGAAATTATTTATTTCCTATTTTGATGGACAGGTAAAGGTTTACTCCATCGGCCAACGTGAACCCGTAGGAGAACCGAAGGGTTAGCGCCTTCAGTTTTACATGGCAACGGCTGAATGAGGGCGGATTGCCAGCATTTCCCTCGTAGCGTTTCCTTCCACCGAGTTAATACCCGATGTACTCATTCACAGCTGACTCGACTGGAGGCGCTTGGAACAGAACCGAAAAGTTTCTGCCGCGGCCGCGAGTTGAACCACGGACCTTAAGATTGGCAGACCAGTGCGCTAACCACTGCTCCACCGCGCACCCGTATTTGATGGACATGCATGTGAAAATATGGACATAAAAGTAGATTTTTCAATCATTTAGAGGTAATAGAGTTATTGCTTATTAAGAAAAAGTATCAAAAGTTCATTAATGTGTTCAATGGCGATTAACTGAAAATAACTGAAAAATAATCAACTGAAACTGTAACTGAAAAATTACAATAACTTTAACTGTAACTATAACTGGAAAATGATTTCAATAACTGTAACTGTAACTGAAAATAATCAATAACTAAAACCACACTGGACTTTAGCAGTGACGCCTAAATATTAGGCCCCTATATCATCCAATGCAATTAATTCGCAACAAGCAAATGAGATAAAATTGTCAAACCAGGAAAATATTTTTGACAAATATGGCAGCATGGCACTGCATCTGCAGTATTGAAAGAATTCGGCATCGTATTGAAAAAGTGAATAAACAAATGCTATTGACCACTGCAGACTGCGACGTGTCCGACAACTGAACCAAAAGATTTTCAGGTCTCGTTGATCAACTCTTTCAAACTGTGAGTTTCTGCCTCGTGCAAGTTTGATGACATTGTAAGCGAATTTCCTGGGTTTGCGAATAAATACTAGAGTACTGAACCGTGCGACTTGATAAACTCCAGATGGTTCTTCGTTCGGCAGCCAGGGTGATTGCTGGTGTCACAAGACGTGATCACATTAGTGATTATAAGATGTCTGTTTTACACTGGCTGCCTTATCCTGCTCGAGTTGAGTTTCGTATGTTGAGAGCGGTTGCACTCTCTCTTTATGGTGCCACTCCATCTGACCTTTCAGAGCTACTCCATCCTCTTAGCTCTATTCCTGGTCGGTCAGGTCTCCGGTCCACAACCAATAGTCTTCTCAGTGTGCCCTAAGCACGAACCTCCATGTTCCTGAAGCGTGGTTTTGAATCAGTTGGCCCTATCCTTTGGAATGCTCTTGACGCCAGTAT
>CM030838.1:8584585-8692085 GCA_018105865.1 Metaphire vulgaris | reverse complement strand
CCAGAAACAGAGAAGAGTGGAAATCTATGGTCGCCGACATAGCAATACACGACACTTGAAGAAGAAGAAGAAGAAGAAGAAGAAGAAGAAGAAGAAGAAGAAGAAGAAGAAGAAGAAGAAGAAGAAGATATTTCTCATTTGACCAGGACTTTTTCAACGAGTCTCCATTATCATCATCACCATCACCCCCACAATCATCATCATCGCCACCTTTAATACCATCATGATCATCGCCACCACCCCATCATCATCATCATCATTGTCATCATAACCACTGCAACCAATATCATCATCATATTAGTCATCGTGGTCGTCATCATTATCATCATCATCATCACCATCACCCATCACAAATGCCACTACCACCACCCTCATTATTATCAACATCGCTCTCATCGTCATCATCATCATCATCATCATCATCAGCATAATCATCAGAAGCATCGTCATCATTATAAGCATAATTATATTAAGCATTATCAACGCGATCGTAGTGATCACCATCGTCGTCATCATCATCATCATCATCACCATCATCATCAGGAGCATCAAAGCATATAATTCGGCATCGTAAGCATCACCATCATCTGTACCACAGTACTGATCGTAAGTAATGACTAATATCATCACGACCACTGTCATATTTATGATAATCGTCATCATTGTCAGTGATCATATTGACGTTTCAGCTGACGGGTTGTTTCGTTGGTGGCAACAATGGAGAATGTTTGGGGAAATTTAGCCCAAATTGGGATTTTGCTGGTATTATTGGTTTCTCAAACGCACCATTTTATACAATTTAAGCTGTGGCATTGGTTTCAAAGCCATCATCTTCTTCGTCATTTTCCGTAAACATGATCAAAACCGTCGAAACTGTTAACATTATTGACAGAAACTATTTTAGAAGAAAAAGCGGAAGATAAGATATTAAGCTAAGACCAACATTTGCAATAAATCAATTTTCAGTCTTTTCACAATATAATATATGATAAATATGTATTATGACTTTACAGGAATCATTCTGACGTGCTCTCTTGCTCGAAAGATTCGCCTGGAATCGGGAATATCCTAGAACAGGACGTTGATTTTAGCTCACGACTGATCCATGATGTACTACAGAATCGATGCAGAATCTGTACAGAATACTGGCATTGAATGCTCTTGGAAAGCCTCAAAGAGATCCATTCATATGTACAAGGGATACTTGCCTCTTTATAAACTACGAAGACCAGATTATATTTCTAATTCTGAGACCAACATGTTCTTCGTGAAGACAATTTCGGAATCAGAAGATAACCGAGAACCTATTTGAACAATCTATCGTTTTTTTGCATTCATGTGATTATTATATTACATCATGCGGATTATAATGCTATTTTTGGCTTGGCGACTTGATTTCTAATATATATTTTTTAAAATTTGTAAGACAATTGCATGCTTGGTACGTTTTGTACAATCTTTTTTATTTTAGTTTCGCTGTCGCTGACAGATAAAAGAAATCTGATCTGATGATATTTAGCATACCGTCCAAATAGATTGCACAATTACAATGGGAATTTGCTGTAGAAATTTATGGTAATTGTATAATGTTTGTTTTTAGACGAAATCTGTCCGTCGCTTTGATATACATAGGCATTGACGTAAAGATTTAAGACAGGACTTTTAAGCTATAGTATTAGCCCAATAATGAGTACAGCGATGAATTTGTTGGCTACTCAAGGTCAATGTTGAATTAACCTTGTGATTATAAACCTGGCAGTTAGGTCAACATTGCTGTCGTTAACAGGGCGCGATTTCTAGGGGGAGTGAGGAATCTCCCCCGCCCCCACTGCCAAACTACATCCCCCACTGAGATGGCTACTGACATCCCAGCCAGGGAAGTCAATCTCCCTCCTCCCCCCACTGTGACTGCGACAGGAAAATGCATTCACCATGAGAAAAGGGAGAAAATTTTTTCGGCGCTTCGCGCCGAGCATGAGTAAAGGAATGAAACTCGATGTTCGGTGGTAACTGGGGACAAAATTATCTTAATCTTTGACAGAGCAATATTTTACTTAGCAGAACGCGTTCAGGCGCAAGAATTGAAGATGTGGAGGAGTTACTGGAAGAAGAAGCTGGAAGAGAAGCAGAGACGTGTGTGGTGGAGCTGGGGACGAACAATCTGCTGCAGGATGAAAAAGCAGACATAATTGAGAAACTCAGGAGAATGATTAGAGAATTGAAACAGCGGAGGAAGCACTTGGTGATCACAGGAATCATGCCTAGAAGAGACCTGTCTAGAAGCAACGAGAGCAAGAGATTGGAGGTCAATGCCATGCTGATGGGAATATGCAGGAAAGAAGGAGTTGATTTCGTGGACGTGGAATTCAACGCACAGAGATCAGGATACCTTGCCAGGGATGGGCTTCATCTTAATTGGATGGGAGCAGACATGGTGACAAGGAGGATATTTCATACAGTGAAGTCTGCTTGCCTGTGTAGGCATTTAAACTGAGGACAAAGGCTGTTAGAACAGATAGTAGCAGTGGTAGTCCTAGTAGAAGTAGTGGAGACTTTAGTAGTAGTAAACGCTTAGGTAGGTTAGATAGTAATAGACGTAGCTGTAGTAGCAAACATTCTACGGGGGAGGGGCGATTGAAGATTAGGGGTATCTCTAACTGTCTTGAAAATGTAACAATAAATAGCACCGACACCAGGAAGAAAAGTAGGGCTTTGATAGGGAAGAAACTTAAGTGTTTTTATACAAATGCCAGAAGTATTATAAGCGCAAGTAAAAAAAGCTGAGTTGGAAATGTGCATCAGTTCAATCAAACCAGATATTATAGGTATTACAGAGACCTGGGCCAGACAGGAAATAGACGATGGAGAGCTAGGTTTGAATGGGTATGTAATGTTTAGAACGGACAGGGAAAACATATAAGTGTCAGAGGTCATGGAGCTGGGGAGTAATACTGTATGTCAAAGAGGAACTGAATGCAATGGAAAGAAGGATATTTAGATGACAATTTTAGGGAAAATATTTGGTGTGAAATCAGATATAAAAAAGAAAAAATACTATTAGGCGTATGCTATCGGGTCCCAGATGCAAAGGAAGAAATAGATATTGGATTGTTTAGGATTTTAGATATAGTAGCCAAGAAAAATGTACTAATAATGGGTGACTTCAACTATCATATTAACTGGGAAAGCATGGAGGCAGACAGGAACCAGGGCAAGAGATTTCTTAAGTGCGTGGATGACAATTTCCTCACACAACATGTCACTGAACCAACGAGAGGAGGTAACACACTGGACTTAATAATTACTTCAGATGATCAGTTAGTGAAGAATATGATGGTTGGACAAAACTTAGGCAGAAGTGACCACCAGACAGTGACATTTGAAGTAATTTTAGCAGAAGACATCGAGAGCACACGCAACCAAAAAAACAAAAACTATTTCCGGGGAAAATACGATCTGGCTAGGAAGATGATCGAAGATATGGACATAGGAAGCGTGATAAAGGATAAAAATGCAGAAGAAAGCTAAGCTGGGAAATATTTAAAAATTGCATGTCAAGGGTTATGGATTCAACAATACCAAAACAGCGGACACTTAACAAAAAACTTCCATGGGTTACGAGAGAGGTACAGAAGAAGAGAAGGGCCAAAAACAAAGCGTGGAAGAAATTGAGAACGCACCGACTAAAAATGCAAAGCAATGAAGGTTTGGAACAGGTGAGATTAAAACAGTTACAGTCCAGTTATGTGCAAAAGAGGAAAAATCAACAGCTACAAACAAAGCGGCTATTGCAGAGTATGAAAACAAATTAGCAAAAGACATCAAACGGAACAGTAAGAGTTTTTATGGATATGCAAGAAGTAAGATGAAGCGAAAAGAAAAAGTGGGACCATTAGTAGCTGATTCTGAAGACACAGTGACGGATGACATGGAAACAGCAACAATTCTGAACGATTACTTCGGATCAGTGTTCACAAAGGAAAATACAACCAACATACCAAAGCCCATTTATTTATTTTGTGGAAAAGAGGAGGAAGCATTATCAGACATAAATTGCAATAAAGAGTGTGTCCTGGAAATTCTGAGTCAAATGAAAACTGACAAAAGCCCTGGAATAGACAATATACACCCAAAATTTCTGTATGAGGTAAGACATGAGGTTAGTGAGGTAATAGCCACAATATTCAATATGTCACTTAAATCGGGAATAGTCCCTAGGGACTGGAGGGATGCAGTAGTCACTCCTATATTCAAAAAGGGTAACCGTGGGGAGCCAGAAAATTATAGGCCAGTGAGTCTTACCTGTATAATATGTAAAGTTCTGGAGAAAATAATAAAAGCAAATATATTGGACCATCTTATGAGACACAAGATTTTAAAGGATATACAGCATGGGTTTATTAACCTCTTTACTGGGAACTCCGGATATATCCATCCAGTTTACATTGAGCTACAGTTAAATACACAGTTAAGGGGTTAAAGGAAGATCTTGCTTAACAAACATACTAGATTTTTTAGAGGAGATTCACGACAAGCTAGATGAGGGAAAAGCAGTTGATGTAATATACCTGGACTTTGCAAAAGCATTCGATAAAGTACCTCATTCAAGACTGGCAGTCAAGCTTCAGGCCAGTGGAATTAGAGGTAAAGTTCTTGTATGGATACAAAATTGGCTTCAGAGCAGAAGACAGAAGGTAGGTATAAGAGGCAAGCATTCAGATTGGGCTGAGGTCATAAGTGGGGTGCCACAAGGTTCAGTGTTGGGACCTCTATTGTTTTTAATATACATCAACGACATCGATGATGATATAATGTCAAAAATTTCAAAATTCGCTGATGACACAAAACTGTGTGGACAGAGTGATAGTGAAGCAGAAGCAAAAATCTTACAACAAGACCTTAATAGACTATCCCAGTGGTCGGCAGATTGGCAAATGCTTTTTAATACAGATAAATGCTCGGTGATGCACATTGGGAAGAAGGGAACAGATCATGAATTTAAGTTATGTGGGGAGGGACTAAAAGTTACAAACGAGGAGAAAGATCTAGGGGTCATCATGCATAACAGCTTAAAGCCATCTAGGCAATGTGCAGAGGCAGCTAATAAGGCCAACAAAATTCTAGGTATGATCAAAAGAACGATGGTGAGCAGAGAGAAAGATGTAATAATAAGACTTTACAAGACATTGGTACGTCCACATTTAGAGTATTGTGTTCAAGCATGGTGTCCATTCCTGAAGAAAGACACAGAGACCTTAGAAAGAGTGCAACACAGAGCAACAAAGATGATCAAGGGATATCACAAACTAACCTATGAGGAAAGGCTAAATCACTGTGGATTGACAACCCTGGAAAAAAGAAGAGAGAGAGGGGATTTGATCGAGACATACAAAATACTAACAAACAAAGTGGAAATGCCAAAGGAAAGATTTTTTACAATGAAGCAATATGATCGAACCAGAGGACACAGCATGAAACTGTTCAAGAAACGGGTTGGGAGACATAAACAGCATTTTTTTAGTGCAAGAGTGGTGGACAGATGGAATGAACTGGATGAGGGGATAGTAACGGCTACAACTGTAAACGAGTTCAAAATAAACCTCAGTAGTTTAGGATATTAGATTGGACGGGAGCAACAGTGGTTCTCACACAGGGCAGTCCCTACTGAACCACTTTAAACCTTGTTATATTATTATATTATATTAACTGTGCGAAGTAGATCCGTCACTCGCCTTGGATCAGTTCCGACAGTACAAGAAGAACAATGTGAAAGTAATCGGCAATGTGCATGCTTCAGCACTCAGTAGAATTCAAATTCTGCCTATCTCACCGGCTGAATGTGAGTGGGGCTTCTCGTGCATGAATATACATGATGCAATAGTTAGAAATCAACTCGGTATTCAGACACTTTCATCTCTTGGGTATGCGATGGGCGACATGCTACCTCAGATGCACCAACTGACAAAAAACTGAGGATACATCTGTGTCAATTCCTGCCATGACAACTCCGTATTAGTGTTAATAATCATCTTTATTCGTGACAAGAACAACATAAAAAAGTAGTACACATGATGATACTTGCTTGAATTTAGTTGCAGATTTTCAATTGTTGCAACTTGCAGTTGCGCTATTACATTTATGGTCTAAATAAATGGTGTGTGACAATTTATACAAATAATATTAAAAGTTAGAGCAAAGTACTGTGCATTATTATTATTATTATTATTATTATTATTATTATTATTATTATTATTATTATTATTATTATTATTATTATTATTATTATCTACGACAATTTATATAGCGCAGTAGCATAACTGGAGCTAAAGTCAAGAGCGCTTTACAAAGGAGTCACTTATAAGAGATGTTAAATAAGTGCGTCTTTAGGAGCTTTTCAAAACAGCCGACGGACTTCGCATTAATAACATCGCTCGGCAACGAGTTCCACAGGGCTGGGTTTCCCCGCGTGACTGATCTGTCACCGAACACGGCAGTCTTTGAAGGCGGAGGGACGATCAACAATGTCCGACTACTGGATCGAAGTTCCGCGCGTCTGTCGTTCGTCGTTGCCCTACATACGAGTGTTGCTATGTAGTCAGGACAGGTGGTGTCGTTCAGGGCCCGATATGTAATCAGGCATCGCTTGTAGTTGATGCGTTCTCGAACCCCAAGCCAGTGAAGCTTGTCTCTAAGCAACGGTGTCACGTGATCATTCCAGCGGGCTCCAAAGATCAAGCGAGAGGATGCATTGAGCACCGACTGGAGGCGGCTTAGCTGGCTCTCGGGAAGGCCGAGGAGGACTCCATTGCATTGGTCAACCCTGGATAGAACAAGCGCCCGAATCAGTTGTATCGCAGCATCCGTTGGTATATATCGCCTGATACTTCTGATTCTCCGCAACTGATAATAACAGACACGTGTCACGTTACTTATATGATCCGTGAACGACAGTGTCTCGTCAAAAATAACGCCGAGCAGTCGTACGGTGGTAGAGGGAGCAATGACAGCGTTCTCTATTTCAAACGGTATCCTGTTTATTTGGGATCTCCTTCTCGGGGAGCTTAGCCAGAAGAACTCAGTCTTCCCTGAGTTAAGCGACAGGCGGTTAGATGCCATCCATGATCTGACCTCAGCTATGCATTCAATGATCCTTGACCGCAATCTGTCCGAGTCTGCCCGTAGACAGGAGGAATATATTTGGCTATCATCAGCATAACTGTGCGAGTCTAGTCCAAAGGCTTTGATGATTCGGCCAACATCAGCAACATACAATATGAACAAAAGAGGGCCCAACACAGACCCCTGGGGAACACCACTCAGGACATTGCTGTATGATGACGTTCGGCCGTTACAGCGGACCGACTGCATTCTGCCCGTTACGTAGTCACGGAGCCAGGATAAGACCTGCCCCTTGAGGCCGTAAGATATTTCAAGACGTCGAATGAGGGTAGCATGATCGACAGTATCAAAGGCTTTAAACCAAGCATTAAACCAAGCATTTCACATGTCTCCCCCCACTGATCGCCATATCCTCCCTAATGTTCCCCCACTGCTCCGGGTTACAAATCGCACCCTGGTCGTTAATGTATATACATCTTCAGCATTTGCTTTACGATATTCGTCATTCGAGCGATTGTTGCGTTCTGTAGAAACAAAACTATAGTTTCATGATTTAAATTTTACAGAAATGAGAACATCATCGTAAATCAAGATGGGCCGGAGACACGAGTAAGTCCTGCTGAGTAGTGTGCAAGTAAAATAATGAATAGGCTATCTTTAAAATGAAAATCTTGCGAAATTTAAATCTTCACGATGCTACAATTATAATTATCGGATGTCAAATGAACAACTTTTGATACCTATTTATTACCACAAAAAATACCGCCATCGCGAAGTATATGATTGTATTCAATGTCGAAGAGGCATAAAGAAGAGCATTAATAACGACGACTGGAGTTATTTACAAAACGCACTCCTCAACATTGGAGTGCATTCACAGTTGCACACCCCATAAACCCACAAAAGTCGAAAATTTATATGTTCGGATGAAAGTTAAATGCATGATCTAGGCGTTAGCGAGTTTCGAAAGACTATATAAATAATAATAATTTTGAAGAAATGACGAGTGGGAAAGTCTGGCTCCAATGCGCTCCATGCAAAATCCTACCGATTCATCACTTAGAGCCACTGGAAGACCCAATGGGAAAAATCACCGATGACACAGCAAGAGTTGCAAAACCATGATGGGAATGAATGGATGGGTGAATCTTGGTGATTCTCACACAGGACAGACCCTACCGAACCACATTAAAACTTATAATAATAATTTATAATAATAATAATAATAAGTATTATAATAATAGTAGTAAAAGTATTATTATAGTAGTAAAAGTATTATAATAATATATAATAATAAGTATTATTATTATTATTATTATTATTATTATTATTATTATTATTATTATTATTAGGCCTATTGCATTGTTATTAAAACCACAAAAATCGTCGCTGCTGGCCGGGGCTGGCTGGCCAACATATCCTCAAGCACATTACTCTCGAAGTCATCAGCGTACTTCTACGTCGATCCGTGCGGGTCTATTGCTGTTATCCAGCTGCTCCGAAGATCCCAGCCACGGCAAGCCCACTGGAATGGAAGGAATGGAACGAACACTAATATGGCCTGCGTCGAGCTTTAGTCCGATGAAGAATATAAGTAAGTAAGTAAAATCTCGTAAATTTATATAGCGTTTAGGGGAGTAGTACAGTAGTAGCTGTTTATTCTTATGCGCTTGACATTCTGACATTCTGGCTCGATAGTGTCTCAGCAGAGCTTCAGGTCTTCGCTGGGATGATCCATAGGACCGTTTTTAATACCCGGATGACGGAGATTTTTTTGAGTTGTCACATGGTGTCGGCCGGTGTTGAAAAGTAAATCGTTCCCAAAACAGTCTCCGCACGGCGGGTGACCGGAAGATTCGGTACCGGAAGATTCGGGACGGAAAATTCGGAACGGAAAATTCGGGACGGAAAATTCGGTACCGGAAAATTCGGTACCTATCATGGAAGATTCGGTACCGAATTTTCAGGACGGCAAATTCGGGACGGAAATGTCGGTAACGGCCCACATGGGGGCGTGCCGGAGTTAGGGTTAGGATTAGAGTTAGTGTTAGAGTTAGAATTAGGGTTAGGGTTAGGGTTAGGATTAGGGTTTGGATTATGGTTAGGGTTATGGTTAGGGTTAGGTGGTGAGGCGTCGTCTGATCTGTATGTCGAACATGTACCGGTTTATCTGGTACCGAATTATCCGATACCGAATTATCCGGTACTGAATCTTCCACAAGTAAAATTTTGGTGCCGAATTCCCCGGTACCGAATGTTCCGGTACGAATGTTCCGGTACGAATGTTCCGGGAACCCCGCACGGCGGATTCATGTTAAAAAAATTCACCTAGGGGAGAAAACAAAATCTCTCCTATTAAAATAAAATTTCCGCTGCTCGTAAAATAATTCTTCTCTTCCCAATAAACTCGCCTCATGGATTAAAACTCAAAGACACCGAGAGGAAATTGCAAGTTTAAAATCAAATATTCCAAGAGTCAACTTCAAAAACTACGGACTTAATATCGCTTCTAATTCATGTTTTATGACGCACGCTTTTCCGCTACTCCTTGTTCTTGTCTGCTTCCGTCCAGTTCTCTTTTTACAATTTAACAGTTAACATTATTATAGTGATATTGGCGCATTTAACTGACATTAGCCCATATTATTCCATTACAAGAAACAAGGATTGAGTGCGCCTAATAAGGTTGTTCTGTATTAGAAGACACGGAAATAATGATTATTAAGCTTATTCTCAAAGTAGTTTAACCCGTCAAAAGTAAGGGAACGTAAAAGGTAGAAGGGAGATTATGTTTTAACTAAGGCGACTTCATTTTAAAATAACTTCGAGGGATATTTTGTTTTAAAATAAAACCTCCGGCGGAGACTTCATTTTGGGGGATACTTTATTTTGTGACACCGGCATGGAATGTCACTTGCTCATAAGAAATGCGTAGCTTATGAAAAACGAAATGAAACCTGGGAAGAAACAGACCTGAATACAACGCAGAAGCTAGACTGAATAAGAAAACTAGCACGCCGTAGTCAAGCGGAATAAGCACAGGAGGAGTGGTGCGATGTATGCTTAGTCAGCGTAGTCACATCGCCGCATTTGACTGTCAATCCACTTTGAGGTGCTGCTTCGAATACTTGTGTAGAGAGTATTTCTCGAGTACTTGGTTCTGTAAATTAAGCCTTCTATATTTTCTAAAGTTGAGTGCTGTACCGACAAATCAGAAGACGTTGCTTGAGTACGTCCACTTAAGAATTTTATCACTCTTATGTTTTACAGGTTTGCTGCCCTGCAATTACGGTGACGACGTCAACTTGGTAGAAGTGCGCATTTGAATTCAATAGGTACTCGGCGACTCGACTTTTTCAATAACGAATCGTAAATGGTTTAATATTGTGTAAATAATTCTGAATACGCCCTCTCGTCTAAATAATGAATAGTAGGCTACTGTTGTTTCGTGACCGTCTCAAGTATCGCGAACATTTCGCTTATAAGAGAGTATGTTTTGTGCACATGGACACACCCTAGCAACGTCTGATTGAGCAGGTGAGCACAAGTGTCGGTTTTTAATTATTTTTGAAATTCTTGCACTGCTAGAGTAACTATTATAATAGACGACCCATTATTTTGAATTTATTTAATACTATTTCTTCTGTGCTTTTGCTAGTTACTCAACATTTCGTTGGGACCAAGAAACACTTTGTTATCAATAGCTAATTATAGTCAGATGTCGTTATCTTTTAATTGTTTTATATGGTTTCAAGATTATGCATATGATATCTGTTCATATATTCTGGTGATCGGTAAAAACGGCACGCGACAAAACGGCGCAGGCAAAACGGCGCAAATGATAGGTACAGTCGTACAGTCAAGAAGAACTGGTTTAAGGTAAATTAGGTGATGACCCTTCATCCTCTCCTTCCCTTTGGCCAACGGTCAAGCAGCGGCATATAGTGATCGGATCTGTTCATTTGACTTTTGATAGTGTTTCAGCACGATCACGTGAAGTTGCGGTAATGGGTAATGAATTTGCTATTTAAACTTGTTTTATTGAGTAGAATTAAGTGTAATTGCTCTTACATAATCAAGTCTATCAACGACGGAAAAATTTTTAACAATGACTTTTAATCTTTTGTCCAGCTGAATATGTAGATATCTCCTTTGATGGTCCCTCTTGGAGGAGTAAAGGTAAAGGTAAATGTCTAAAGATTGCGCCTTTTTGCCTATGCCTTTTTCTGCGCCGTTTTGTCGGAAATTTCCATATATTCTATACAGTAGCCTGCCCTTGATGATGCCGTTAGACAGGAAAATACTTATCGTCCACAGATACTGCTGTATAGTTGTGATGATATTATGGCGGGTCCCCACTTGAGGTGTTTCAACGTGGTGATTCTTTAGCCACGGACTATTTTTAGCAGTTAATCATTATAGCGCCATCATAGTAAACTGCCTTATTTGTATTTCAATATCTTCATAACCTTTTACTCCATATTTTCTATGTAAACAAATTCTTTGATACTCTAAACATTAAATGTAAACCCGATCTCAGAAATAGTAATAATATCTATCTTCAATATGCATCTACTAATGTCAGATTATTTACTTACAAATTTTCTGGACCTAGAATTTGGAATAGCCTCCCTCCTGATCTAAAAAATCTAAACCAATTAGCTTAATTTAAAACTAACTTTAAAATATTTCTTTTAAAATGGCAAACCTAACTCTCTTGGCTAAAATTATTTAATATTGATACAAATTCTCAATTGTGATCACTAAATCTTCTTCTCTTCTTCTTTCTTTCCTTCCGTCTTTCCCTATTGGGTTGGACGATGGGTCTGAATGAGTTCCTTCCACTTCTGTCTGTCTCTTGCTGCTCTGGTCAATTGGATGAAGTTCATTTGCATTTCTCCTGCATCCTCTTTTAAGTTTTCTATCCATGTTTTTCTTGGTCTTCCTTTTCTTCTTTTCCCTTCAACATAGTTGTATAGTGCTTTCTTTGGTAGTCTTTCTTCCTTCATTCTTTCAACATGGCCAAACCATTTCAGTCTTCGTTTCTGTATTGATTCGAGTATCGTTTCTTTTTGCTCTGTCTTTTCTCTGATCGTTTCATTTCTTATTCTTTGACTTCTGCTGACTCCTGCTATTCCTCTTAACCAGTTCATTTCTGCAGTCATTAATCTTCTTTCGTCTTTCTTCTTTATGGTCCAGCATTCTGATCCATATAATAGTATTGGTTTGATCAGTGTATTATATAGCTTTAGTTTTGTTTTCAGTGATATTTGATTGTCTTTCCATATCTTCTGCAGTTTTCCAAATGCTGCACTTGCTAGTCCAATTCTCCTTATTATGTCTTCTTCACTTAGGCCATCTTCTGTCAGTACTGATCCTAGGTATACGAATTTTGGTACTTGTTCTATTACTTCCTCCTTTAGTTTTAGATTAACTTTCCCCTTCTTGTTCCCCGTGACCATTGCTTTAGTTTTCTGTATATTTATTTTTAGCCCCACTTCTTCTCCGGCCTTGCTTATTTCATTGGTTAATATTTGTAGGTGATCTGCTTTTGTTGTTATCACATCTATGTCATCTGCAAACCTTAAGTTATTTATTGTTTGTCCATATACTTTTACTCCAGCATCTTCTTCTTTTGTGTTTTGTATTGCTTTTTGCATTACCACATCTAGTATTATATTGAATAGCTGACTAGTATATGACTGAATAGTATCACTAAATACTTTTAATATAAATTATATGTTTTAACTACATTTTATACAATCAATATGATTACATGTACTTTCTGTGGTTACTTTCATCCAATAAACTAAATCACTTCCTACTTGATCCCTAAATAACTCCTAATTTCCATCTTTTATATGTCATGTAATTATAAACTTTGAGGTTGGCCAATTTTACGGGATACAAATCCCTTAGGCCAACCCTTTTTCTCGACTGATTTCTGTACTTTTTATGTCTGCGTATTATAGTATTGACTATATAAACGTATATAATATTTTTTTCTATAAAACCTAGATCTACTTTATTTTCTCATTAATTAATATTATTACTAGATTATTACATTTTTGTTATTTCCACAAATTTGATGTTGAAAAATTATTCAACATATTTCTGTTCAAGTATACAGTTATTCATGGTTTATACTATAGTCAAGCTGTCTACTCTTGAAATGTTGAGAAAATAAATTTGATTTGATCGATTGATTGATTGATTGATTGATTGATTGATTGATTGATTGATAGTAACGTGTTAAGCATCAGTCGATAGTCAATTTTGAGTGAAAATTGCGGTCAGAAGTAATTTCCATCGCATTCCGAAAGTGACTGGTTTCAGGAAAGAAGGGAACGCAATGGAAATAAAAGGAATTTCAAGGGGAAACTTGAAAGAAGAAAGAAACCCTGCTGAACGACTTTGTGCTGCGACAGAATTCCAGAACCTATGTTCAACACATTAGATTATTATATTAAACAATTTGTTTATTGTTCATATGATTCAGGGTTTTAAGCGGTGGAAAACAAATGGCTCAGATCTGTCTCGTATTAGTAATCATTTTGTCAACGGCTGATCTTTTAGTCGGAATACCTCTGGCTGTGAACTTCACATGGCCGAAAGGTATGATGCACAGTTGCTTTCTACAAAACCTTTGATAGTCTCGAGTCAGCGGGATCTATCGTATGCTAGCGGTAATATAGGCCTAGACTATGAAAACTCTACACAAATCACAAATATTCAATGTTGTTAGCGTTTGGTAGCATTATCATTTTTAGAAATACAATTTAAGTCCTAGAGTTTCACTCCAAAAACGACTATAATAGTTTGACAAAGCAGCGTTCTGTGTTAATCAAGCTGTTGAAATGTATAGGAGTTCTTAAATCGAAATAAATTTAGAATGAAAAATCAAAAACTATAATCCAGTCGCTTTGAATTGTCAATCGCTTCGGAATCATCCTTAGACTTCGCCTGTTTAGCTTCATTAGACAATTAAATCAAAGACATCCAGGTGTACTGAATTCACGTAGTCAACAGCATTAGGCTACTAGAATAAAAATCTCAACATAATTGACTGAGGGCACAATCAGAGCATTCAAGTAAAACTTATTAGTTTAACTTGTGGAATATTCCAAATGCTAATAAAATTAATCTTCGTTTTTTTCTACGCAATGTGCAGCATTTCAAGAATCAAGTCAGATGCAAAACGAGACTCAGAGATATTGCAATGAAACTGGAACTTTGATTCCAAAAGAACAAATATGCGACAAATTTCAGGACTGTCCGGACGATTCCGATGAAATCAACTGCGGTAATAGGCCTATGTTTGTCGTTTCAACTTGTTAACTGACCGTTGGTTCGTAATAAAGTTGTCCCTCCAATTTGTAACTTCGCGAGCCTAAAGCAGTCGCACATAAAACATGAATGTAATTCATGGATTGATTTCTATTACTTCTAGAAATTAGGAGAAATAAAAAAGAGCAAAACTGAGCTAGGAATATATTTTTATGATTTAGTCCACCATCTAATTAAGAATCATTGCAATCATTAATAGACATTATTATAAAAAATGTTTTAAGTTTTTAAAACATTGTATATGCTGCTGCTTTCTTCTCAAGAAGAAAGAAAGAAGAAGATATGCTGCTGTAAGTGTGGCGACTCCGCCGGCTCGCGGTCTCGTAGCGCGGCCGGCGGTCGGGCGGCCCCCAACGCCCGCTCGGTTTCCCGATCGCCATCAGCCGCCGACTCTGCCTGATCGGCGGCGTCTGTTTCCCTTTCCGGTTCTCCGACATCAGAGGAGATGTCCGCGGCTGCCGGGCAGGCCGCATACTGAGGACGGCCGCTCCTCAACGTAGGGTTCTCATTTTCCTCCTCTGACTCTCTATCCGTTCCGGCCTCGTCCGAGAGACCCTTTAACTCATTCCTCTTATCGCTGGCCGCCGCTTGGTCTCGGCGCCTTAAGCGATTTCGATAAGTATTCCTGATCTCAGGCTTCGACTTGGCCCCACGTCTCTTCATTCTCGGCAATCTAGCCGTTTTCCGCTCTCTTATAGTCAGGCGGCGTTGTCTCCTGGCTTTTTCACCCGCTGTGTAATCTCTGCTCTTGCTTCTAGACGGGCAGCGGCGTCTGTTTGCTTCCTCAGCGCTTTCACCAAACCCGAGGTTATCCGTGCCTGAATGGACGGCGGTCCACTCTTTTCCTGGCCGTCGATTCACTCAAACTGTCTCCCCGCACCTTTACGACAGGCGGGCGTCTGTCTCCTCCCTTGGCTCAGAATTGACCTCCTGGGCACTAACGTGACCTCAGGTAGGCGATTTACATCAAAGCCAAGGCTCACCTTCACGGACAGTGCGCTGAGACTCCGGCGTCCCAGCGACTTTCAAAGGCACGAACCGAATTGCCTTTATAGGTTTATTTTTATTTTATTAATAAACCAAGCAACAATGACAACAATGGCTACAGTGGCAACACTGGTAACACGGACAAAGACGCGTTGACTAGACGCACCCCGGCAGCCAAAATAACTAGCGCACAGGAAGTGCAATCGATAGTCTTTGATACGTCAGTACGAAACGATAAGCTTTAGCACTTTAAACGGGCTCCAAATACTCGCTTTCAATCACTGTGCTTTCTTTGCTCTATCGCCTCACGATATAAGCGGCCACAATGCGAAAAGACGATCTCATGACAAAGACTGAAATTTTCAGTTTTGAAACTTTTTGACGGACACTTAGGCGGATTTTTCGTCAGTTGTCTGTAATTTCGCGTAGTTGCCGTCAATATGAAAAAGTAGGGGCCTGCCTAATAGCGTTTTCGTTAGCGGTGGTCAGGGCTTAGTCTACGGCTAAGCGGCGCGGCAATAGCTCCTGCCAGCTGGGCGCGCGTCTCAAGCGAACTTTAGTTACAACAGTCGCCTGCGTCCGCCTATTGACGCGTGCTACATAAATTCCCATATTTCGGAGATTTTCGATTTTTAGAACCAGCCCTTGAGGGCGCTCGCTCCCAAATGTCCCTATCTACGCGTTTTATCCGTCAGAAAGTTTAACTTCGGACCCACCCCCTGGCGTCGTCGACAGCGGCGATAGGTGCCTCGCCGCCGGCGACGCGCATCGCCGTCGGAACCTTGTTCCCCGGGCGCCGCTCTGTAGGCGGAATTTCAAACTGTAGGGCCACGTCCGCTTAGGTGCCGTGAGAGCAGGGACCCTAGGCGGCGGCGTCGTCGTTATCGGTGGTAAGCGACCCCGTCTACGGCCCAACCCTTCGCTAATCCTCTGGTAACCGGGCGCCGGTGTTCAGGCGTACGCATCGACTACGCAGCCGACCGCTGCCGCACGCGTCGAACGGCCAGACGCACGGTTCCCAGCAGAGGCCTCGCATCGCGCGGTCTCCGTCTTACATGCGACGTCTTCAGCGGGCAAACTCGAGTCGCTGAAGACCGAAAGCTCTCCCGGGACCTAATCGTTGCCGGTTTCTATAACCTATCTCTCGGTCTTTGGGCGGCCGTGGTGATTCTAAAAATTTTACCGAAACCTTAGCGTCTTCTAGCCTAGCGCGTACTCTGTCCGTTTTACATGAATTAAAACTTTATTATTTAATTAAAATTAGTACAAATACATTATTACAAACGCTAATTAATTAGTTTAAATTATTAACTAACAAGTTTATGCAGTTAAGCAATATTTAATAATAATAATAATAATAATAATAATAATAATAATAATAATAATAATAATAATAATAATAATAATAATAATACCTGTGGCACATGGTCGCCACATAAGGATATAATTTTTTTTAAAAGACAGAAATAATGATGGTAATATCAATACACTGAAATTATCTAGCAAAAAGATTATGTCATATGTTGCCATCGCCGTTGCTAAACCATAAAAGTGTGTTGATATTTCAATCTGTGACTCAAGTATTTCAATGTCTTTGTGGTGATTTCAGCCTGCAACTCTACCTACCAATATCCCTGTATAAACGGAAGATGCATTTATAAGGAGTGGCTCTGTGACGGTGTAAAGGACTGTCCTCAGGGTGACGATGAAATTCCTACACAATGCGGTAAGAATCTTAACACTTCTAATAAAAGCAAACCTTATTTGTCAGATTTTCATAACCAGTGCAGTTTATTTGATGGTTAAGTAGACACTAGCGCTGCTTTGCGCCTAACTAACCTAAACAGCCGTGAGCAAGAGCCATATTTTAGGTAATACCGATGACTAATTGACTTTAAGAGAAGAATACCATAACACTAGAAACGTCAAATCGAAAACTGAACATTTTACTTAAGAATAAATAAGCATTTAAGATCGAAGATCTGCGAATAAAATGCTCCATTTGAATGCAAAAGCTCCGAGTTTCGCTGTGAAAAGCCCAGAAAATGCATTTCGTCGAACATGCAATGTGATGGTCGTTTAGACTGCGTTGATTCATCAGACGAAAGTCGATGTAGTAAGTACGCTTGAAAATCTCTCGAATACTAACGGCCGGCCAAGTGCAACATATTTATGAAGCTGTATACTTCCCAGAATTCTATGCGATGCCTACGTCGGGAATCGTCGTGTATAAGTGTCTCTTACTTTGCATAGTCCGTTGCTAAAATAAGCAATAGCATACACTATAGCAGTTAAACAATATTCATCATCGTCGGGTATTTATGACAACATGCCATTTTAAGGATGTATACATTTTTGTATTTTTTGTGCACAGGATGTGGCACTAGAAGCGTCGATGCAGCCAGTGTCGGTCCTTACATATTAAACGGGCAGCGGGCTGCAAGAGGGGCATGGCCCTGGCAAGTGGTTGTTTGCACGGGATACTTCAGCGGTGGACAGTTCACTACAGTCTTTTCATGTGGTGGAATCTTGATCGACAGCAGATGGATACTGACCGCCGCCCACTGCACTCAAATCGACGATTATTATTCAAAGATTGGGTAAGTCAAAAGATAGGCCTACACATTCTCTTAAATTAGGCCTAATTATAGTAGAATAGATCAGTGGACGTTTCTCTAACACGATTATTTGCCAAAATGCCTTCCAGCCAACAGAAATATTTATAAGAACTGATTATCAATGAGATTATTCAGACTGGTTGTTTGCGAAAGCAATCAGAATTTGCCACACCATGGTTCTGCATGGGATTCGCATTGTTGGAAACACTTTTTGCACTTTGAATGATACTTTAAGATTTTCCAATGTATGTTTAATAATGACATCGCGTGTGCTTTTACATAATTTTTAAAAGTTTTTGACGACTATTGGCTTTATTCTTGCATTTCGTGGAACTTTTCCATTCTGCTTGATTCAGAATTTAAATACTTACAAATGAATGCAAATGGAGAGAATTTCCAAAGAGGTCGTCCATAAATGACCTAACGCGATTTTGGCACTTTTTTGATCCCTTCCCTCTACGTAACGCGACGAGGCAAAAAGTCAGACCCACCTAAAATATGACGTAACAACGGGCCGACCCCCCTTTCGTCTTCCGAAAAGTCTTGACAAGCAAAGAATAGGTCCTACTATTCTTTCTAATTCTTTCTATTCTTACTATTTCTTTCATCCTACTATTCTTTCTCTCTCCAAACGTACTGACAAGCAAAAATAGGTAATCACTAATCCTTGTATTTCCCTCTCCAAATACCATGACAAGCAAACAAAGAATAAAAGGTCGTCATTTACAAATTTTGTGTTGCGTTACGTCACATTTACGGAACCCCTCGGCACACTTCGTAACAAATGTCCGGACCTCCTCCCCCTAGACGCGTGACGTCATTTGTGGACTAGCCCAAAGCAGCGGTAAATGTTATAAAGACCGCAAGTTTATACAGGCCTACCAGTTATATGTTAGCGATGAGTGGCACAGCCTGAAAATCAGCGATGAGAATGGAACTCTATCAGAACAGTCAAATGATCAGGCACGAGTATATCATGGCAATAGATATGATATTTTGCTTGATCATCGCATATGGCGATCGAATCAATCAAAAAAATTGTGTCAATGACCACAACGAAAATATGAAGTCTGATTTCAGGACTTATACCTACACATAAAACGACGATTTGTATACACGGGGATATAACTGCTCTAACAAAGAGACGCGATAAATACTTTTCCCATCTAAATTATGTCAACAGAAAATACAAACGAAAATTTACTTCATTAGCCCTAATGCATTTAACATGTATCTCAAAGTACACATTGTAACCTGCCTTTGTTCATCGCCTTCGGCCTAAATGACGGAAGCTACTGGGTAAGCTGGTAACCGGATGACAGCTTGTCTGTAAACAGACATTTTATAGCAAACAGTAGCCAAAATACTCAGTTAAACATTCCTTTGTTAATGATTCTTTCAGTTTCGAATGACCTTCACGTGGGATTTTCTTTTTTCTTTATACAGCTACACAGGACAAACAAAGCCTGAAAACATTGAAGTTTTGCTGGGGACTATATCACTTAATGACAATCCTGATATGATCAGAGCTTATGCCGATCAGGTTCATACTCATCCACTGTACGATGCAAGCAAAATAAACAACGACGTAGGCCTTATACGATTGAACCAAACAGTTTCATTTTCTGACACCGTTAGACCCATCTGCCTCCCAACTCCAGATCAAGATCTCAGTCGATTCAAAGTCTGCGTCAACACGGGATTTGGAGAAACACTGAGAAACAGTATGTAAATTTGGCCTACAGATGTATTCGTAAAGAGTAGCCTAATAATATTGAATCCATACTTTACAAAAGTTTGAAATTTAATTTACTTGCTATTATTTTAATATATTTAAATGCTTTTGCTGTTGACTTTTATTTAGTTTTGGTCAAATTGTAATTTGCACTAAATATAGGCTAATATCGCGATCAAATTCTCATTTTTGCAAGTTAACTAAGTAAATAATTCAGAGAGCTCGAAATGTGTTATTAGGTCACTTCGTTTTGCTTTCTATTATGACGACTTTTGCTAGCATTAATTCATGTTCACTGATTGCATTAGTTTCAAAATATTGCTCTGTTGTGGAGAATTTTCTTTGATGCGCAACCAGATCGATAGATCTCCATGTGTAGACGGCAGAGTTTAGGCCTATTAGTGACAATTGCCTATTTTGATGAAAGCCCACTTCTTATTTAGAACTTTTGCGTTTTTGTACGCATTTTGGTTTCTTGGTCAAAACCTATATAAATTTCATGGAATAATATTTATTACAACGGAAGAAAGCATGACAAGCAAAAAAGGCCATCAGTCCATCACCACCACATTATGACACTTGATGAACAAGAGAAAAGGAAAAGGTCTCATCTCTGCAAAAATAAAAACCTTCTAAACTTTTTAGGGGACCCATCACTGGTCTTAGTGGGGGTCAACAGTTTTTGACATGATTATAAGGGAGTTCACTGAAAGTTGACAGTTGTTGACAATGGGAGTGGGTCAAAAATTGCCCAAAAATTGTTGACATAATTAATGGACAGCCCTTTAATTTGAGACTCTTCAGTTGATTTCAGTTTCAACAGTTTGCTGCTGTTGTTGTGCTACATATTCGTTAAATTGGAAGTTAATTTCTAAATGTATCTTCGTAATTCGTAATGTATCTTAGTAATTCGTAATTTATCTTCGTAAAGATAAATGTCGATTTGTTAAGTATTGCCGTAAATACAAGAATGAAACACGAAATCGCATCGTGCGACAATTAACGACATTCATTGACAGTTAGAGATCGGGCACACAGCCTGAGGACCATTATTTATAGAAGAACTTGCGCCGGAGACAGGCCCGCCAAGAGAAATGCCGGGCCCCTGTGCAAGAAAGGCCGACGGGCCCCTGATGAGTCTTTTAAAAAATATCGCTGACGACCTACTTTTTTCTGCTCCTCATTGACTTAACCGGCACGAAGTTACGTTGAATCTAGTCTCCCGACTCTCGAAAACTGGTGACGACCTTTGTTTTGCTTGTCGCTCTTTTTCTCTCACGCTGTTCATCATGATAACCTCGACGTCATCGATATCCCCAGCGCCCGGGTCCCCCTTTTACTCGCCGGGCCCCTGTGCAGAGCATTACGTCGTTACCTTTTTTATTACTGTTATTTTTCGTAATTATACATCTTCATCATCGGCCCGGGCCCCTTCAAGACCGCCGGGCTCCTGTGCATTTGCCCCCTGCCCCACCCTGGCCGGAGATAGACTGGCAAGGTGCAATCCACAGTTGGACAACTTGGTAGAGTGTCAGTGTGGGCGGTCTTCGCACGTGGTCCATTTCATCCCAATTCAAAATTTTATTTAATGCAATATTCACAGCGCATCAACTAAATCGAAAGCATAAGCAGACCAGTTATGATTTGTTTTGGTGCTAGCACGATTTCACAACACGTCCCCTATTTCAATCGCTACTTTCTCAACAGAGTTATACTGTATAGTGTAAAGTAATGCAAATTTTCGTTAATTACTGTTGCGAACCGGCCTTATTGCTAATCTACCAGGATGACTGACGCCGGCCGCTAACAGTATTATATTTCTTTCAATTTAGGCGGGTGGGTATTCGACTTAGCTTTTTGGCTAAGGTTTTTATTATTATTTGACTGATTGCTCTCTCTCTCTCTCTCTCTCTCTCTCTCGTGTACTACCTCGATATCTCGACTCGGGTACTACCTCGCTCTTCTGGTTCTTCAGGTACTACCTCGATATCCCGGCTCAGGTACTACCTCGCTCTTCTGGCTCTTCAGGTACTACCTCTCTCTTCTGTCAGGTACTACCTCGGGATCTACCGTACCTTTCCACGGGCTCCTTCCCTCTCCTAACGCGCCGCGGTCTTATCTTTGATGGGGCACAACCCTGCCCCCTTGGGAACCGTTTCCATGGTGGATTGCCACTTCCCTAGCGGAAATGTAGTACCTCGAAGGTACCTCCACCTACTTGGCACTCCAAGTCGAAACTCAGTATACCAGCCCCGTGGCCATCTAAGGGACCTCTATTTATAGGACTCTGATACTACCTTTAAAGAGGTGTGCTATACTGCAACTACCTATCGGGCTATAACTCAACAATACCTAGCGCCCTCTACTGGATATTCTATGCCTAACTTCCCTAGGCTCTTCACCTATTTATTATATAGTTATTAATATTAAAAGTCCTTAATTATTATTATTATTTATTTATTCCTAATTTAAACTACCTAACTGGCCATCAGCGCCATCTAGCGATTACCTTATAAACTATCTTCTTATATTTTATTATTGGATCTCATGCTTGCTATTATCAATTTCGCTACACTACCCCGGACTTAAGCACGGGATGGTCCCCATCCCTCATTTAATAGAACAAACAAAAATGTGTGCGGGGAGTGCCTTAGCGTGTTCACAATCAGCACAACTAATCGCAGTTACATAATCAGTAGCGTTTTTACATCAAGCGTCAATCAAATTAAAGTTTATACAGATTCATATACAATATAATTAAATAAATGAACAGTTATAAAATGTTTAAACAACTTTAACAAAATGAATTTAAACAATATTTAAGAAATTTCTTTCTCGACATCTTCTTCTAGATTCAATCATCGTGACGACAATATTAGCGTCTACAATTAACAAGTACATTAAAATTAAACAATGAAATGTCTCTTTTTCTTTCCAAATCCTTTGAATCTCAATCAGCGTATCTGGCTGGTCTTCTTATAATTCTTCGTGGTCTCTGACGTCTAGTTTCTGTTTCATCGTGAATTCCGACAGTCTCTGAACTCGGTTCTAACATCTCGTCGCTAGTAGTCTTCCTCCTTTCTTCTTCGAAAATCTCTTCTCTTTCAGAAGTTCCTTCTTCTTCCTGACCGTCTTAATTTTCTTGCGAGACTTCTTTTTCTCCACAAGCTTTGTATAACAACATCTTATTCATGTGAGTCACGAATATTCTCCCTCGTGGCTTCTTTTGGACTCTATAGTTGAATGGACCTGTCCGTTCTAACACAATGTACGGTCCTTCGTAAAACTTCTGCCACTTTGGATAGTGTCCTCTTCTTCTTCGAGGTACAAATATCCATACCTCGTCTCCGATTTGAAATTTCTTCTGTCGTACTTTTAAATCATATATGTCTTTTCGTCTCCTTGCAGCTGTCTTCAGATTCTCACGATGTACTTGAGGTTGTGACCTTAAGGACTGTCGAATTGGGTTTGCCGTACCCGTGTCGATCTTGTGTTGAGTGACTTTGTAATGTCCTATTATCATTCTCGTCCAGCGAGAACACATCTATGTACTCGAGCAATAGCAACTTCAACTCGGCTTTGTTCCTATCAGGTACCTCAGCTTCAGTTCCATCCAGCATTTCTTTCACTACTTTTATTGCTTTTGACATTTGCATGCTTTCATTTTCCACAGACGGTTGCTTCTTCAATACTTCAACGGGATGTACTATGCCTACTCCATCGTTCTGGTACAATACCGCGGGTGAGTCATTCAGATTTATCACCCTCACAGCGGCTTCTGCTGTTCTTCTCAATACAACCCTGGCGGCGTGTACCCCGGACTTAATCTCCTTGTACTCTGTCATCCAATTTGCAGACGTAGCTTGCTCTGTCCCGTGCACTACCCTTATCGGTACATTCATTTCGGATCTTGGAGGAACTACTACTCTTTCAGCTACTTGCACTCGTCGACACTGAAGTGGACTTTCTAGGGTGATGGATGGTATTCTTCTTCTTCCTATGTATACAGCTGCGTTGGAAAAATTAATCCAACATTGATTCTCCGTGAGAAAATCCATTCCCAGTAGTATCTCCGTTATCTGTTCGCATACGATGAAGTTCACCTCCCTTCGACATTTTCTGGCGAATTTCACGGGCGTGGTTACTTGTCCAACCACTGGTATTTCACTCCCGTTCGCTGCTCGTAGCATCTGAGATGCTGGGTCTAACGTCAGTCCTTCAGCCAAACTGACTGGCAAAAGACTCACCTCCGAGCCTGTGTCTATTAGACACTTATGTTCTTGCTCGTTAATGAAACCTTTAACGTAGACGGATCTCTTCTTGCCTTTACCTCCAGTCATCCTCACTACGCTTCGGTTCTCGATGATCCTTCTGGGGGCTGTATTTCCAGTTCTTCTACAGTCTCTAGCCAAATGTCCTCTGCCTTGGCATTTATAACATTGTACTTGCCTTTTCCAGTTAAAACTGGGTTGAGTCGTTCTATCGTCGTGGTCTACTGTTTTTGGCTTCGTCACAGCCGGATCTCTGGCTGTTGTCGCTCCTGCTTTCACTTGCTTCGGTGCTCCATCTTCTTTCGTTAATAAAAGCCGTTCCATTTCTCTTTGCCATTTCTCTTGGTTAAGTCTCTGTTCAGTCGTGAACTCTGTTAGTTGTTTGAATAACCGTTAAGACACGTCTTCTTCCGTTGTAGCTCGAACTTGACGATGATCATCTGTGTATCTTTTCCGGTAGACTCGTTCGTCTTCGGTGGCTCGTTTATAACTTTCCAACCTCAAAGCCACACGGTAAGCTTCGTCCAACGTTCGCGGTTCTCTCTCTCTAACCTTGAGCGAAAGCTCTCTATCTGACATAGCTTCTAGAAATGCGTCCCTCGCAATGATTTCTGCTGTGTCATTCGTGGGACCAGGAAAAGCTAACGCTACCAGCTTCCTTATGTCATGCAGGAGATCTGCCAAGCTTTCCTTTTCACGTTGCTTCCTGCATCTCAACTGCGTACGGAACGTTTCTTGCTGTGCTTCCAGTCCGTACCTCTGTCTTAACCTTTCTACTAGCTCTCCGTACGTCACATTATCTCTGGCACCAAAATCCCACAATAATTGTGCTGGTCCTTTCTCCAAAGCGCATTGTAGAAATGCTCCTTTATCAGCGTCTGTCCATTCGTTGTATCGGGCACAGACTTCAAATTGGCGTATAAACGTTTCTAGAGGTGTGGAACCGTCAAATTTGTTCGGCTTCATCGGTGTTCGCTTGAAGTTGTTCCACCGTTCTTCTCTTCTGTATCGTGGTCACGAGTATCTTTCATCTTCAGAGTCTGACTGTTCCCTTCTGTCCATTGACTTTAAGTACCTTGGCTCATCTGCACGTTCTTCCTTTACTGTTACAGAACCTGGCCAATCATACCTCAGCGGGACTCTTTTACCTTGGGGCAATGAGTTGCTTATCTGTCTCCTGTGGGAACTACTAAGTACACGTCCTCGTCCAAATCCACGAACACTGTCTTCGTTCGGGCCATAGTGGTCTATCGCCCGTCTGCGATACTTATCCTTACCCTTAACTTCCGCTGATAATTCTTTATCTATCATCATTTCTAATAGCGAATTACGTTCAACGATTTCAGTAGTCTCCATGTCAAGGTCTCCAAGACTCTTCAAGTCACATGGTTCGCGTTCCAAAGCTTCAGCCATTCGCTCAACCTTACTCTACTTGATGTAATTTGCCTTTTATTGAATCCACCCCACTTCTGCTGTACCAAATCTGTTGCGAACCGACCTTATTGCTAATCTACCAGGATGACTGACGTCGACCTCTAACAGGATTATCTTTCTTTCAATTTAGGCGGGTGGGTATTCGACTTAGCTTTTTGGCTAAGGTTTTTTATTATTATTTGACTGATTCCTCTCTCTCTCTCTCTCTCTCTTGTGTACTACCTCGATATCTCGACTCGGGTACTACCTCGCTCTTCTGGTTCTTCAGGTACTACCTCGCTCTTCTGGCTCTTCAGGTACTACCTCTCTCTTCTGTCAGGTACTACCTCGGGATCTACCGTACCTTTCCACGGGCTCCTTCCCTCTCCTAACGCGCCGCGGTCTTATCTTTTGATGGGGCACAACCCTGCCCCTTGGGAACCGTTTCCGCGGTGGATTGCCACTTCCCTAGCGAAAATGTAGTACCTCGAAGGTACCTCCACCTACTTGGCACTCCAAGTCGAAACTCAGTATACCAGCCCCGTGGCCATCTAAGGGACCTCTATTTATAGGACTCTGATACTACCTTTAAAGAGGTGTGCTATACTGCAACTACCTATCGGGCTATAACTCAACAATACCTAGCGCCCTCTACTGGATATTCTATGCCTAACTTCCCTAGGCTCTTCACCTATTTATTATATAGTTATTAATATTAAAAGTTCTTAATTATTATTATTATTAATTTATTCCTAATTTAAACTACCTAACTGGCCATCAGCGCCATCTAGCGATTACCTTATAAACTATCTTCTTATATTTTATTATTGGATCTCATGCTTGCTATTATCAATTTCGCTACATTACTTTAGCACTCGTACACGCTAAATGCCGACGGATCTGTTTTATCCAGGTACTTTTCGACATTCTCGATCCCTTGAGGCCACGTCCTGTCTGCCAGTGGTTAACCCTTTGCTCTGTTGAGTGCTAAGCTCAAGAATTCTTCAGTATGCTAATATTTTTATCATACAGTAGTACAGAGTACTTACGTTTTAATTTTTCTATAAAGCTACTTCTGAAGATCTGCTTCAAGCCAAAATGAATGTAATGCCCGATTCAGAATGCCAGAACGTTCTTCGATTCTACAACAACGTCACACAGATTTGCGTCGGAACTCCTCCGACTGCTGGAGATATCAACATATGTAGCGTAAGTCTTCGTCGTCCATTTGATCAAGCTTGTTTTATTGTCTTTATGGATAGATAATGAATATTAGATTATTAGAACTTCGTTTCTTTAAGTTGTACTATACAGGAAATGGTATTAAAATATATTTTCAAGAATAGCTAGCATATAGAGGCATATAGGTAGACCTAGATAGGTAGGTAGGTAGGTAGGTAGGTAGCGAAAGAGAAGGCGAGAGACTGTTAAAACTAACGGATGTCACTTGTGCTACAGAATGACAGTGAAATATTTTGTTCCTATTCTCAATATATTTTCGCCATCAACCCTCCATTCCCAATATTTCCTCGGTACATCCTTAATCTAAATTCTAGATTATTTTTAGCTTCTAAACTTTGAATCGTAAACAGAATTGCAAAACGACACAATAAATTCGGAATTTGCAATATATCACGATGATGGTGACAGGAAATATTAACACTGGAAAAGTCAGTTTTGGATGGTGTCGTTACCATCATGAGGCATACACAATTGCCTATCCTAAGGATCAGCTATATAGAGAGAAGATGGTTTGAAAAATCGAGAGATAAAGATATTTCAGTTGAGTATGTTGCTGTTTCAGTCTTGATAAATAATTGTTATAATAACAGAACTTTTATTATCGAGATACTGTGGAGTTGTTAGATGTTGATGTAAGAACCAGTCACAGGTAAATGGGTAAGGGTAGGCCCCTTACTCGAGTCCGAACGTTGTGTAACGGCACTTATCTCCGGTCTAGTCAATCAGCGACGTAGGTTGTATAAGCCAGTAATCGGGGGATGTTGCCATTACTTTCCCAACTCTCACGTTTTACCTCGCAGCTTAACGCTGCTCCTCATTTCACCACCGCCTCTAGCGATTAAGGCTGAGTCGACATTAAAGTTCATAGAGTATCGAACCCGCGACATTCTGCTCTATAGAGCAGTGATACATTCGAGAGGTTCCATACATTACAAGCTTTTGAATTTACCGAATGTAACCTTTCCATAATTGAGGCGCTGAGAACCAGAGTGGCCTAACCAGAAAAAGTAACATTTTGAGAAAAACGCATTTGAAGTTTTGAAGGAACCTGTAAAATCACCAAGTTGTAATTTATTAGCTTTGACCAAATATAAGTGGAATATCATCTAGTACCTACAAATATGAGTGATTGTAAACTATGTGAATTGCAATGTTCAAGGTCAGGAGAAGGTCAAAGTGACCCAGGAAAAGGTTAGGCCACTTTGGCATACAATATAACCTCGGACATTAGACACTATATAATATAAATTAGTGTAAATTAGTGGAAATAGTTACTATCAACCAAACTTTATTTAGCTGTTAAGACTTTTAACTGATTCATAGCAATTGTTCATCCTGATACAGAACTTTTTAGTGATTCATGGCAACTGTTCGCCCTGATACAGAAAGTAGTTACTTCAAAACGCAGGTATTACTCGGAATCAGTATCAGTCCAAATTGTTTCATCTTGATCAAAAAAATTCCTTACATATTCAACTTCTTTCTCTGAAGTTTTATTAAAAGGAATGTGCTTTCCTCTTTTGTTTGAAAGTTCATCCCTGGAACACTTTTTCGCAGTAACTCTTGCTATACGACCGTCACTGATCTGAAGAACCTTTTTGAAGAATGTCTTACAGACACGGGTTTCAATTCCATCAAAATTAGATAAGTAATAAAGTTTGCTTATACTTCGTCTCGATGTTTCAGCTTTGGTGTAGATTCTACTTTTGTCACAAAGTTTCATACTTCCTGCTATAAAGGATGACTGCTCTGACCAGTCAGCTAGTCCATAGTACTTTGTTCGTATTTCTTGCTGACGGGTCTCTGAAATTTTCGTGCTGCACTTTAGAGGGCAGTTGCAGTCAGCAATGCAGAAGCTTGGTTTGGGTGAAAATATTTTACCACTTGATGAGCAATATTCTTCCCCACTGGCCTGCAGCCTTTTCCTTATATTCTTTTTCCACTGATTGACATTTCTTCGTCTTTTGTGGCTTCTTGTAGGAACATTAAACGGCTTGCTTTAAATTTCCATGTTTAAAGTAACATTCTCTTCATAAAAACAAAATATTTTGGCAGTTATGATAGTGCAACACATAGATTGATTAATTTCACATGCAAACTACTAGGTGAACAATTCTAAAATCAAACATAATTTCTAATAATTTAATTAACACTGACACATATGACCAGTTTGTTAAATGCCACATATTCTTTAATTACTGCAAAGCAAGACCCAAATTAAACATTCATTGACATCCTAATGAAAACAAAAATTCTATTTTGTCAGCAATATTATTATATCATAAGTTTGAGGTCTACTTTCAAGTAAACTATGTCTTTCTTGTCAAAATGGATAGATATCTGGAATTGACCGAGATTCATATATTGATCATAACCATTGACTGGCCGTTTGATGGTTGAAGCATCAAACAATGGCGCTATAAAAGTACTGCGATTGATCGATTAATTAATTAAAATTTGTCTAACGTGTATTGATGCATTGACAATCTTGATTATTCACACATTCATTTGCAGTATAATTATTTGAAATAATAAACTCAGTCATTAAAAATTTCGCATTTAATCCGAATAAATCAATCTCGTCAGTGAGCGATAATACAGAATAATCGCATGTCATGTTAAATGGCACAGACTGGTGCAATGCCACTTTCTGAGGCTTAGGCCACTCTGTCCTCAATTTCCTCACTACAAATGCCAATGCCAGAACTAACTTTGGTGTATATATGTATATTAGAGATCGCTGAGGGTTAGGCCACTTTGGCATAAGAAAACTTCATGAATTCTTATAATGAAGGCATATCAAACTCATTTTGAAAATTTTGAGGGTTAGGCCACTCTGGTTCTCAGCGCCTCAATTATGACATTCCATTAGTGTTCATGTTGAGATTTCCAATAAGTGAAGTCAATAACCATTAAAATGTTCCAATCAATCAATCAATCAATCAATCAGTCAGTCAATCAATTAATGAATTAATTAATCAATCAATCAAATTGAATTAGAGCCAGGTCAAGCCGGATATAGCAGTCAGAAACGGCGGGGTAGCAATCTAAGGGGCATATGCCAAGTCAAACAGGTATGTTTTAAGACCGGTTCTGAAAGATGTACTGTAGATTGTTAGCCATACGAAGTGGCATTGGTAATGAATTCCAAAGCTTAGGGCCACACACTGAGAAACAACTGAGACAATATTTTACCTGTTGTAGCGGGACCACGCTGCCACCATGTTGAACCGTGGCATTACTGTGGAACTACAAAAGGCTTTTTCCCAATGTCACAGTAAATCCGCGAATACCGTTGTCCCATTACCGTTTCATCCTATAGTGTGTCTGTGTTCTGCAGGGAGACAGTGGTGGACCACTGTCATGCCAGGATCCAAGTGGCGTGTGGACGGCGATTGGTGTCAACAGTTACGTGCACGGCAGAGGCGCCGATGCTCCGCCTTTATATCGTTGTCAACGGTCGGTCGTTGCTCGTGTTACTGCTTTCGTTGGCTGGATAAAAACAACAATGTCACTTAACACCATCTCAACAATGTCAACTCACGCCACCACAGACCGTGCTGATATTTCGCTGCATTCACGATGCGTATTGATGACATGTGTATTATTCGCTTTAAGTTATTAAGAAGCGGTATCGAGGACGGTCTTCCAATTGAGCCTTGCACCGCCAGGGGTGGTCTCTCCACCTTCTTCGGTTTTCCCAAATTTTTCAAAGACCTGATGAAATATTTTCAAGCGCTTTTAGGTAACTGCGGGGGCTCCATTCGCATACATGTTGGCTTATTTTTGCGAAATTTCTGCTGCAGGGGTAACATAGCTATTAGCTAATAATATAACGACCATGTACCGAGAGTACTACGGGCTTAAACCGCCTCTTTGATTTACACTTATAGAATTTTTCTTAAAACTCTAATTCCAGCATAGCAGAGCATCCAATTGAAATAGTTTTTAGTAAACTAGTGCAGTCACAGAGGACATAATTATAATGAAAACAGTTAATCTATGACAATAATGCTGCAAAAGGACCTTCAGCAAATAATCTAATTATGTATTGCATAAAATGTATTGAGCAATAACAAACGTAGAACGAGATGCGATTGGCATGATAATGAAATATTTAGGATTTATTAGTGCACAATTGACATTGATTGCATGAAATACAGAATTATTAAGATGGAACGTACAGTATGCCTATTGTCATCTATATGCATGCTACAGCCAAACAATCAGGGTGCGATTTGTAACCCGGAGCAGTGAGGGGACATTAGAAGAACATGGCGAGCAGTGGGGGGGATGACGAGCAGTGAGGGAACATGACAATCAGTGGAAGGGGGATGACGAGCAGTGGGGGACATGGGAAATCCATGGTTTAATGCACAGTACTTTGCTCTAGCTTTTAATATTATTTGTATAAATTGTCACACACCATTTGTTTAAACCATAAATGTAATAGTGCAACTGCAATTTGCAACAATTGAAAATCTGCAACTAAATTCAAGCAAGTATTATTGAGCACTAATACAGAGTTGCCATGGCAGGAATTGACACAGATGTCTCGTCGGTTTTTTGTCAGTTGGTGCATCTGAGGCAGCATGTCGCCCATCGCATGCCCAAGAGATGAAAGTGTATGAATACCGAGTTGATTTCTAACTAGTGTATCATTTATATTCATGCACGAGAAGCCCCACTTACATGCCGATTACTTTCACATTGTTCTTCTTGTACTGTCGGAACTGATCCAAGGCCAGGGTTTAATAAACTTTAATTCAGGCCGTTTCCGGGAAAGCGGGCAATTGCCCTTCCCCAGAAATTTCAAATTCTCTCCGGAAATTTTGGCATGCTACATTAACTAACAGCAGCCCCTGGGTCCTAGCTGACTTTTCCCGGCCTTATCAGTTTTCCCCGGAGTCCAGAGTCTAGATTAAACACTGTCCTAGGCTATGGACGGATCTAGGCCTACTTTGCACAGTTCTGCTAGGTAAACTATTGCTCTGTCACCAAATAATGATGTGTCCGTTTTATGTGTCCAGCCATGATGAAGTATAGGCCAAACGTTCGCAAAATTTACCCATGTTGCTGATTACAAATCAGCAACATGGGTAAATATTTTCAAAGATTAAGATAAATCTGTCTCCAGTTACCACCTAACATCACGTTTAATCTTTTACTCATGCTTCGGATATGTATTTTACTCATAATTCGGATATGTAGCCTACTTAAAAATTCTCCATCACGTAACATTTTTCAGTGACACGTAGTTTAAATTTCTACTATATTGCTCATATTACATTATATGTGTTATATAAATATTGTAACCTGCAGTCTCCTAAAAGGTAGTTGTATATGATTTTCTACGATATTGTGCCTCAGGAACATCCCTTTTAAGAGTCCAACAATAGTCTGCTAGCATAATGGAGCTCCACTTGCCCTGGTACCTATTTTCCATTACTGAAATGTCCTAATGAAACCTTTATCCATGTCCATCGCTAACTGCTCCTAGATTTGCAGGAAAATAATCCTGGTGTGAATGCAAAAAGTGCATTTTCAAAGACACGTATGCATCCCAGTTTCTGATAACATTTCAATAGGGTGTCCACTAATTCTGTGTAGTTGTCTGCCTTGTTATTTCCCAAGAAGTCGCGACAAAACAATCTTAAAGGAAATCCATGCAGGTCTTTCAGCGTCATTCAATTGAGCATCAAAGTTTTCATCTTTCATCTGTTTTCCAATATTAGGCTCTACAAAAATCCCTTCTATGATTTTCGCCTCACTTATTTGTGAAAATGTATTTCTACGATATGCAAATCCTAGTCCACTCCTATCCATGGCTTTTACAAAGTTCTTTATGAGACCCAACTTTATATGGAAAGGAGGTAGATATACTTTGTTCGGCTCCACAAGTGGATCATGTACACCGGCCTCATGGCAGATGGTAAATTTGGGTAATTGACAGTTTGTTTGGATTTGGAAGTAATGCCTGCAATGTTTGTAAAGCAAAAGTAGCAGTCTGTGAAGTGATCTCTTGGTTCCCTACAGATCATTGGAACAGCAAACTTCATGTGCCTAACACTCTTGACCCAACCTCTCAGGAGTCTGACACAGGTATTACATCAGAAATGAGGTGCCAAGTATTTGTACTGATCGCCAATTTCACACCCAAAGTACAGCTTATAACATGTCTTAACAAGCGGAGTAAAACGTCTTCCTTGCTTCTTAAAAGTAACATCACCGGAAATGTACCAAAATGAATTCGGATGATTAGTACACATTCTATAGGCATTTCAAAATGACCAAAAAAAGAAATAACCGTAAATTTTATTACCTAAGTCAGCGATGCGCAACCTGCGGCCGTGGGTAACAACTTGTGCGGCCGTGCACATGTATTTTAAAATGCATGTGATGACGGCCGTTGGCATAGGCAGGAAATAATGAAATTTTATTCCACGAAAAACAAGGACTTCTCTTGCTAAACAACGACTTCCTCGCATACCTGGCTTTTCTGTTGGATTTGCTAACCCATCTCGGCTATCTTAATCAAAGTCTGCAAGGCAAAGCAACAACAGTGTGCTTCATGCATAGACAAATTAAAGACTTCCTTGAACAAATGTCGTCTCCTCAAAAGTCATATGCAGCAGCGTAATCCATGTCATTTTCTACAACCTACGGTTCTGATTGACAGCAAAGACACACAAGCACACGAAATTCCAACCATCCACTATTCTAGTGTTTTCGATGGGCTCTTGCAGGAATTCACCGCCCGTTTCCAAGATTCTGAAAATATTTCAACAACATTAAGTAGTCTTCACCTCAACTGATGGAGACAGAGAGTGCACCGTTTAATCTTCGAATGGAACTGGTTGAGTTGAAGGGTAATGAGCAGCTTGTGAAGAAGTTTGCTAATGAGAACGATCCGCTGGACACGTGGAAAAACAGCAATGGAATTGGAATACCCAAAATACGATAACTGACCAGAAACATTCTTGTTCTTTTCGGAAGCAAGTGTGCGAAACAGCGTTTTCTAGAATTAAATATTTGAAGAGCGAGCACCGAACCAGATTGATAGGTAGCGATCTGGAGTCGGGAATAAGGCTTATGGTCTCCAGCGAGTCTCCTGATTTCGCAAGTCTGTCTGCAAGCACATGCGTTCATGCGTTTCGATTCAGTTTTTTTATTTTTGGACGCGATTTTGGGGGTCAGCCCCCTGGCTGGCTGCCGACCGAAAAATTTCTAAATGCTATAGAGAAAATGTAAGGTGTAAGGGAGGTGACGACCTTTTTCTTTCTTGTCAAGATTTTTCGAAGTTGGTTACGATCAAAACCAAACCCCTTCCAGAAATCTTGGCGACGCCACAGGTCATTCGTACAAAAATTACTTGGACTCGCTGGTGGCCGTTATGGCGTAAAAATTCTATAATACGGCCGGTGTCGTATAAATTTATTTCCGCCATAAAATTATTTCCTGGGCGGAGCCTGCGGTTGCTAGGGAAATAAAATTATGTGGCATACGTATAAATTTATTTCCGTATAAATTTATTTCCGCCTATCAACATAATACCTAAAAATAGCTTTAATCACTTTAATGCATACGGATAGTAGCAGAAAATAACTTTATTTTCTACATATAACTATATAGCCTGCTGTTGGTGGGGAAATAAAATTATAACCGGTAATAAATTTATTTCCTATCTTCTGTCCTTCTATACCTGTATATAGCATTGGTTGGAAATGAAATGATATCCCATGGGTAATAAATTTATTTCCTAGGAAATAAAATTATAACCGGTAATAAATTTATTTCTTATCTATCTATACCTGTGTATAGCATTGGTTGGAAATGAAATGATATTCCATGGGTAATAAATTTATTTCCTAGGAAATAAAATTATAACCGGTAATAAATTTATTTCCTATCTATCTATACCTGTGTATAGCATTGGTTGGAAATGAAATGATATATCCCATGGGTAATAAATTTATTTCCTAGGAAATAAAATTATAACCGGTAATAATTTTTATTTCCTATCTATCTATACCTGTATATAGCATTGGTTGGAAATGATATCCTATGGGTAATAAATTTATTTCCTAGAAAATAAAATTATAGCCGGTTATAAATAAATTTCCAAGTCTACTGTCTATCTATACCTGTATATAGCATTGGTTGGAAATGAAATGATATCCCATGGGTAATAAATTTATTTCCTAGGAAATAAAATTATAACCGGTAATAAATTTATTTCCTATCTATCTATACCTGTATATAGCATTGGTTGGAAATGATATCCTATGGGTAATAAATTTATTTCCTACCTATCTATTTCATTGGCACTTGGCATTTTGGCGTTATCTTGATGGTATTAACTGAAAAACGGATTTCAATTCCCCACGAGAAAGCATAGTTGAAAAAATGCTTCAGTAGAGTAATATATAGTGAATGCTATCCTTAGCAACAAGAGATGGCCTTCACTAAAGTGACGAGGAAGATACTACCAACAGACGATAAAATGCGTTTCCGGATTAGAAATCTCAATAGGCCTATCAGTTTATCCTCTGTGTATAAGTCGACATTAAAATGACGATTTATGACGAAGCGCCAGAGAAAAACATGACATTTGTCGAAATAATTATTATCAGAACAACGATCATTAAATAAAGATCAGCTGTGCTAGAACAATGGCAAATCATTGGCATATTTGAAGTGAAAATGCATGATTCAATTTTTAGTAGCATCCGCATTTGAAAATAAGTGTAAGCGGTCTGTTGTAGATGATCAATATCGACTTAAACTGTTAAACATACTCAAGACCACCCGTAGTGAGTTTACCGGAAAATGCGATTCTTTTGCGATTGATAAGCCGCTGATTATATGCAGATACGATTAGACTTAGCAAGCAATAATGCTGATAATGGCTATCTTATAATAATAACTATACGATTTCATATGAAGCATTGATTGGGAGGAAGTGAAGAAGAGGAGGCGAAGGAAGAAACCCACAAAAAGTACTTTAAACACAATAGTCAAGTAATGCTGGTGCTACATAATTCCAGTTCTAATGAACAATACTAGCAACTACCATAAACCCGACTAAGCCTAAATTCATCTTTGGGGTCGTCCATAAATTACGTCACGCGATTTTTGGCACTCCCCTACGTAACGCGACGTCACAAAACGTCGGACCCCCTAAAACATGACGTCACAGGGGCCGACCTCCTCCCCGAATTTTCGTCTTTCGAAAAGTCTTGACAAGCAAAAAATGGCCATCCTTGTATTTTTTCCTCTCGAAAAACCATGACAAGCAAAAAAGGTCATAATTGTATTTTTCCTCTCCAAAATCCCTTACAAGCAAAAAATGTCAAAGGTAATCACCTAAAAAAATTTGCGGGACGACACATTTACGGAACCCCCGTCCTCACACTTCGTCACAAATGGCCGGACCTCTCCCCCTAACCGCGTGACGTATTTATAGACGAGCCCTTAGTCTACTATATCTTACTCAAAAACCTAACCACAACAGAAGGCTATAAGCTTATATGCAGGGCCGTTTTATCTACTGGGCACATTGGGCACTGTGCCCAGGGCCTACGACCTTTTCAGGGGCCTAAGAAAGTCAGATGTATATGGAGAACATGAAGAGAGTAGAAAATAGGCTATGGCAGAAATTGCAGTCTTGCAGATACAAATTTAACAACGTTTAACTCTAGCAGTCACAAACAGTATAATATCTATTAATATGAGCACTTGAGCAGAGTTACGATATGTAAACCTTTTGGGTCTTTTCATAAGCAAGCAAAGTCACTTATGATGTCCTCAAATGTCATTTCCCGCATCGTCTTTTTCGAATGAAAGTAGTGCCAGAGAGGATATCATGTTTATCCTATCGTTGACCGAAGATAAGTTTTTATAAGTTTCAGTTTGGAAAATGAACGTTCGCCTTTACAACTTGTTCCAAAAATTGAAAGGTAGATTCGGAAAGCAATATTTTACATTTGGAAAACGTATCACCATCCTATTCTTTATTTGAGCCCTAGGCCAAGCATTTCAGCCACTCTTTTAATCTTGCCAAATATTTGTGAAAATAGAAGAAAGTCGTCAGTAATTGCCTCTTCCAGATCTGATGGATACACCATAATTAGTGCCTTGGCTTTAGAAACTGTTTCATCAGTTGACAGAAGGAAGTTGAACTAGATTTGAATTTTGACATCGAAAACTGAGGAGGGTGCATTCCAAAATCATTATTAAACATGAAGTCATAAAATAATGCGTAAGTGTTTAACTTTAAAGTTTAATCCTAAGTTGGTTGCGTAGTTGACAACTTGGAGGTTTCAAGTTGAGGAGGGCCTACGATTATGAGAGTGCCCAGGGCCTACGAAGACCTTCAAACGGCACTGCTTATATGTGTATATGGTTAGGACATGATTTTCTTTCCAATCAATGCTACATGATGCAGGTATAGATAGATAGGAAATAAATTTATAACCGGCTATAATTTTATTTCCTAGGAAATAAATTTATTACCCATAGAATATCATTTCCAACCAATGCTATAAACAGGTATATATAAACCGTAGACTAGGAAATAAATTTATAGCCGGCTATAATTTTATTTCCTAGGAAATAAATTTATTACCCATAGGATATCATTTCCAACCAATGCTATAAACAGGTATAGATAGACCGTACACTAGGAAATAAATTTATAACCGGCTATAATTTTATTTCCTAGGAAATAAATTTATAACCGGATATAATTTTATTTCCCAGGAAATAAATTTATTACCCATAGAATATCATTTCCAACCAATGCTATACACAGGTATAGATAGACCGTAGACTAGGAAATAAATTTATAACCGGCTATAATTTTATTTCCTAGGAAATAAATTTATTACCCATAGGATATCATTTCCAACCAATGCTATAAACAGGTATAGATAGACCGTAGACTAGGAAATAAATTTATAACCGGCTATAATTTTATTTCCTAGGAAATAAATTTATTACCCATAGGATATCATTTCCAACCAATGCTATACACAGGTATTGATAGACAGTAGACTAGGAAATAAATTTATAACCGGCTATAATTTTATTTCCTCACTATATAGTTATGTGTAGATAGGTAGGAAAGTGTAGTCCTTAATATCTTTCCAACTGATCTGGTATCGCTAAAGAATTATATATACAGTTCAGGCGCCCATAATGTATATTTTCCCTCAATGGATAATGCAAATTTTCTACTTTTTACAGATACCGTTAATAATTGACCTGGCTCTAGTTCAATTTTGGTTTTGTGCGCCATCGGCTGAAGCCCTGGGCATTATGATAATAATAATGTGATTTTAAGTGGTTTCTGAGGCTAAGAAAACCTGTGTGTAAACCACTGATATGATTGTGGCACCGTAGAAGTTTATTGACAAACCAATGAATGTACAGTACGAGGATGAGTAACAAAAAACCACTGCAGAACAATATAACAGTGAGCGTAATACAACATTTAACACCAAGTGATTATTGCAATTTCTATCTCATTAAATGTAAACTTGAAGCTACTTTGTCAAATGGAAACTTGAAACTACTTTTTCAAAATCGCGATTGACCGCATTCGAAAGACAAATGATGGATAGGACGACTGTGATTGACTGTAATTGGCAGCCAATCACCGTGGTTATAGGTAATGAATATTTATGAACTTGTGTATATGCATGAGATTTGCGTATGTGTTATGCCTCATGGCTCCACCCATATAATTGCTTCAAGCATTGCCATTGGTTGCCTGCAAAGAATTCCCAAGGAGGAAATAAAATTATAGTTGTCGTTGCTATGGGAGGGCGGTTCTAATCTTGATTGACAGGCTATCTGCCGACCAATCAAAACTTGACCAGGAAATAACTTTATGGGGGAAATAATTTATACGACACCGGCAACACCGAAAACATTGCGCACCCCTGAC
The DNA here is from genome assembly GCA_018105865.1 of Metaphire vulgaris. Classification (NCBI taxonomy): domain Eukaryota; kingdom Metazoa; phylum Annelida; class Clitellata; order Crassiclitellata; family Megascolecidae; genus Metaphire; species Metaphire vulgaris. The sequence goes on along the minus strand of CM030838.1, from coordinate 8,653,403 downwards.
CAAAGTGCTCTATATTAAATAGAAACTCAAGCCAGATGGGGCTTATTTCAAGCAATATAATACAAGCCACTTGCTGACATCAGCATAGAACATACAATTCATGACTCATCCTTTTCTACTTGTATCAGCCAGACCAATAGAACAAGGGGCTTGGTTATATTATAAGTTATAACAACATGACTCAACATTTCTGCTGTGGCTGTCAACCTACAATAATATATTATAATGGTTATGATGAAATTTTTCGTATAGCCAACTACCTCGGTTTACTGAAATTAAATTTAAATCCGCCTTTATGTCCCTCCTCCGTCCAAGACGGTGATGCTGGGGGTCCGTGGGCCGTGACACACGGCAACCCCCTTCTCTGGAACTCTCTTCCCGCCTCAGTGACATCTATCACATCCTTCGAGGCGTTTGCGACTGCCCTCAAGACGCACTTATTTCGCGCATCTTATGAACATCTGTAAATCGCTCTTGATTTTAGCTCTAGCAAGTTATAGCGTTTAATAAATCATTTAGAAATAATAATAATAATAATAATAATAATAATAATAATAATAATAATAATAATAATAATAATAAATTGCAATGGCTATTTCGCAGAGTAAGGTATATTCTTTACTAGACGCTATCTCCTGAAGCATGGGTAATGGAAAAATTCTTCTTTAAGTTCTCTGCCCGGAAGCAGAAATGGAAAAATTATGATTACATATTTGGAAACTACGTGAAAAACTACATATGGAACAGACCAGAGCGATAATGTGACAAAAATTGTGTTTACCAGTGTTGTGTTCATTCCGACGATTCCATTTTTATTCATTTTCTGGATTATCCTTTCCCCTCTTATTACGCGTCTCCTAGTCAATCAGTTCCCTATTTCTGTCTCGCATCGTCGTCTAGGTCTACAGCTCCTATGATTAATTATTGATGCAAACATGGTCTAGTTCGAGACAACATTTCTGTAACTTAACAGCACACACACAAACATCAAACGATCAAAACGATGCAACTGGACACTAATACGGTTGAGGTAGCAAGCAAGTATAATTATAAATTCAAGTTATCAAGTTAACAACTGTAGTTTTTAGCACAAATTAAAATCAATATCAAGTCATTTGGAATTTTGAGTTGCATTGTTATCAAGCCTGTTGCTACGACGGATTACAGTATGTAGGATTATCCCGGGCCCCGGCTCTTAAAATATCACTGATGGAAATTTCCCCAAAAAGTGTGACGAGGGAGCTTTTTGTTTTTTGGAGAGGGGAGAAATATAAGGATGACAATTTTTTTGCTTGTCAGGATATTTGAGAAGGGTAAAAAACATTAGGAAGGAAGGAAGGATGACCTTTTTATGCTTGTCACCACATTTCTTCAGAAGGAAGATAACCTTTATTTGTTTGTCAAGGTTTTTGGAGACTCAGACCTTCTCCTCCCCAAACATTTCAAATTTCTCCCCAATGTCAAGGTGGCTAGAATAAACACTGTCACTGAAGCATACGTGGATGTATATAGTTGCTTGCTCTCTTCACTGCAGCCATGTTCCAGCTCGATGCTTATGCATGTCCTCCAGCTTCTGGCTCTTAACTTACGTGGACTTTAATCTTGTTCATCGGACCGGACCACGCCATCGTCCACTATCTGCTATAGATCTCCTCTTTCTTTGCGCGCATGGTAATTGCGATTCTAAAGCTACAAGTAATCGAAGGTGATACCAGCGTGCGCTTAAAACAAATGTAAAACAAAGGCACGTCCATAGGACTAGAAACAGAATCATGTAAATCAGAAGCAAATCGTGGACGCCCTTAAACAGGAAGAGCCACAAGCGTTGTGCGATTTTAAATGCAGATGAGCATCAGGGATGTTAGTGCTTGGCCTTGGTCCTAGCCTTTAAGGCCTCCTTAAGGACCAGTTTCAAGTCCTTGGTCCTGGTCCTGGCTTTGAGGGTTGAGTCCTTGAATTATCCTTGAAATCAGTCATGACCATATAAAATCTAGGTTTAAATGTATTTGTTTAGTGAATGAATTCTAGGCTATTTTTCAGTCTGGGTGACTCCTCAGCAACAGATGGGAGAATATCTACAGGATATCAATTTGTCATCACAAGGCTCACAATGGACGATTGAAACAGCTGCCTGTTCACAACAGTTTGTCCACTTCCAACCACTCTTTCAGAGAATTCTATGCACACCTGCGACGCCTGCTCCAGTGGAGCGTATATTCTCTCAAAACGGAATCATAATGCGCCAACTTAGGGCAAGAATGTCAGATTCATTGTTGGAAACATTGGTGTTTTTAAAATGCAGCTCTAAGCTTAATAGCTGACTGGGCTTAACTATGCAAACGAGCAATGTTTGGTCTGTTCCATTCTTCAAATGTCAACTGTACTGTGTAATATGCATTAGTAATTAATCTTGGCATTTAAAGAACGGCTTAATTAGTATGACAGGACATATTGTTTCAAGGACTTGCTAAATTTGTTTAGTAAAGTTCTTGGTCCTGGTCCTGGCCTTGAGGTAGAGTCCTGGCCTTGAGAGTTGAGTCCTTGGTCTTGGTCCTGACCTTGAGGGTTCAGTCCTTGGTCCTGGCCCTGGCCTTGAGGGCTGAGTCTTTGTTAACATCCCTGATGAGCATCACCGCATTTGGTTGCAAATTCATTTGATGTATTGCTTCAAATGCTCAGGAGGTAATCGAAGTTCTCGAATGCTCCAAGAATTTACCCTTCAATAATTATTTTTTCGATAGAGAGATAGATAGAGAGATAGATAGATAATCACATTTGCGAGGCGCATTTACCAATGCGCCGCTGCTGTTACATTAAAGTAAAACGTCTTAAGGGTGGTAAGAAATGTTGAGCGTGAAACCACATGATCGCGTATAGCTGTCAAAAGAGCGTTCCAACTTTGAGGTCCAATAGCCTTGAAAGTGCGATCACCAAGTCTACTATGAGTTCTCGATGTGACCAGCAACCGAGTGTCATTGGATCGAAGCCCTAAGGTTCTTAGCGTTTGTCGAACAAGTTGACAATCCTGAGTCAGGCAGCCGGGTGCTTCTCCACGCAGGCATTTGTCGACTAGAGAGGTGACTTTGAACTCTATATATGCGCTGCTTAACTGGCAGCCAGTGCAGGTCATGAAGGAAAGGAGAAATATGCTACCGCCGCGAAACTTTGGCAACGAAACGAGCAGCTGCGTTTTGGACTGACTGCAGTCTCCGTATTTGTGTCTTCGGTGCTAGGCTCAGTAAACTGTTGCTATAGTCTAATTTGGTTCTGATCATTGAATGAACTAACGTCTTTGCGGCCTCTGTGGATAGAGATGCAAACACGGTTTCGATTTGCCTCAGCTCATAAAAACTACCTGATACCATACACTCTGCTGATATGCTGCGACATAGTCAAGTTTTCACCCAATGTCACTCCGAGATTACGTACCGTGCTAACGCGCTGTATTTTGGTGTTACCGATGATGATCCGCGTTAACGCCGATTTTGCAACCTGACAAACCCAAGGCAAATAAGCTCAGTTTTGCTCGGGTTGAGTTTCATCCTGTTCGTCTGAAGCCATTCTTCAACTTCATTTATACAGTTCGTCAGCGTCGTTTCCGTCTCCCTAGCTTGATCAGGGCTTTAAGCAAATAGACTAGGACTTTAAGCAAATGAACATGATTCACTCAACTTCAATATGCCTACCTTAAACGTTCAAATAGCAAACATCGAATTAGGTTGCTGTCTCATGGTTGCGTTTATCTCTTCAGCAATGCTCACGATAGCTCAAGCACGTCAGTGATTCATACGCAGTTCTGTAATAGACCATGTTCAATCGAATGACGCCATAAACGACTTCCAAGACAGCCTTGCATCATTTCGTCCAGGAAGTAAGCAATTGACTAAATGCTATTAAACATTAGATCACGTGACTCTTGTACAAAAACAATTTGACCTACAGTATACTATATTTGCAGTAATGGCGCACGACCTTCAAGTGGACGCCGTGTTGCTATAAGAGCGCATGCTTGGGGTAATATATAGATTCGCTGATCTTATGTGTAGAGACATATCCTAGCAGATTGAATAAACAGGTAAGCTCACACGTCAGTTTCTAAAGTTTCATTCTCTTGCGTAGCTTAACTATTGCAATAAAAGAACCATGTCATATCAAATGACATCTTCGCTATGCAGAGGTCGGCTGTACAACCGGGCAAGAAACCTCCTTTGGTTTCTATTCTCAATTGGGCGTAGAAGTTTAGAAAAAAGGCCATTCCACTTAGCGATGCTACTGTATCTAATCAAGATATTTTTGGAATGCTACGTTTTCACATGCTTTCTACTGCATGGTCCTGTCGTCTCAAATTTCTCTCCTGTGACATTTTGCCTCATTTCTCATTACGTGGACTTCTATTCTTTCAGTCATTCAGTCGTTTCCGACTTTGTATGACATTACGCGTCATCCTTTTCTGTTCTCGACCGCATTTCTCAGTTCCTCGATTACGTGGACATAGCATCGCAATTTTTTTACCTTTAATTTAATTCTGTAATTCGCCATTGGTATTGGCCATCCTGTAGACTTCATTGACCTTGCTCTTATATTGACTTTTCAGCAGTTTCCTTACACAAGTATTCGCAAATGCTTGGATTTGAATTTTTTATCTATATTGCTTGAGCTCACCAACTGTACGTTACCACAGGTGATCTGAGACTTTTATCAAACGCAGCTTGGTCACAATCCACTCACATTCCTCTTCCATTGCTGGGTGGGACCCAGATAAAAACAGTATTTTCCGAACAGAATACTCAAATGCTCACTAAATTCTTTCATAACTTAGCACGATTTAAAGTGGCTTAGAAGGCATTACTGCCTGTGTGAAAGCCACTAGGGGCACTAACGGGGCTTGAACCCGCTCCGTCAGCCTGACGCTCCAGCACGTAATTGTATATATATTTAAATTATATATATATAATTTCATAGATGTAAAAAACATAAATTTTAAAATAAAAAACATGAAAAAACATGTTTTTTATAAAAAAATAAAAAGCATTAAAAAACATTGGCTTAAAAAACATTGGCCTCGTTTACAGTCCTTTATTGACCATCCATCCATGCATTACATTCGACACGTATTAATGAAGTAATTCAATTGAACGATCCAGAACTCAGTCAGTCGTTGCACAAATGAAATATGATTTTTAAAAGTATCCAATACTACTGTATTGTGAGGTGTAGAACACTTGAACATCTAGAAGCCCTGATAGGCGTTATAGAACCTTTGACCCTCGGACCTCGAGAACATTCTCACGAGCGACTTAACGAAAGCTGAAACACCTTCGAGGCTTCGACCCACGAAGTGACCGGGTCAGAGATGGCTTCTATCAGATGACCGCCCCAACATTCCGAACGATAACCCTAACCCTTCCTCAGTTCAGCCGATGACACCTGCTGTCGAACACTAATTATTTTCGCATGAAGAATTCCTTGGATTCTGCGAACGAATAAATAGTCGGTGTTGGAGTTTCCGGGAGAGGGAGGGGGGGTTGAAATCTCACCCCAGCTCAAATTCCACAACTCCAACATTGGAAATAGTGGGGTTCTCCAACGAACCAAATCCAAGCAGAAGAATTAAAACATACCCCTTTAGAAATTGATATGCAAGCAATAAGATACAGAAAATAAAAAACATAAGGAACTTAAAAAACATTAAAAAACATGTTTATTAAGAAAAAATAAAAAACATAAAAAAACGTTTTTTTACATCTATGTATAATTTATATATTTATTTTATATTTTATATTTATTTATAGAATTTATATTTAAATTATATATATATATTGCATAAATATGGGATATTTTAGGTAAGCATTGAATTATCACTTAGCAACTTTATGTCTTTGGAAGTAATATTTTCTCGTTGTTTGCATGTTTTAGAGTCATGAGTGGAACAAAAACCCAAGTGATCTCTGCGAAAAGGATCGGTCTCATAATTGTGATCATTGTGACAACAGCTGCTGTTCTAGCTGGAATAGCGCTGGCTGTATACTTCACTTGGCCGAAAGGTATGACAGCGTTTGCCTGCTTCGAAACCCCTGTAAAATTGTATGTTGCGGAAGACGCTACAAAATAAACTAGAATAATTGGTCGGCGATCGCTGTCAACGATGAGTTCTGTTTCCTAAACAATCTTGCTCAGTTGCATGGTATTTTATTTTGACCTACTGACCATAGGCCACATTTCCAAGATTGACTTGTCTAGGTGTGGTCTAGCACGCTAGCAGCAACACCCAACAGGGCTGACAAATACATTAGACCTGCTTGTTATGATAGACTTTTACGGTTCGGGGTCAATTGATCGCACGCCAATTGATCGACACAAATTGGCCGTGCAAAATTGATCGCGTGGTCAATTGATCGTACGCCAATTGACCGCTAGCCAATTGATCGCAATATTAACCATAATAGTTACTGTCTATTGTATGGTCCCTAACCCTTACCCTAACCCTAACACTAACCCTAACCTTAACCCTACGTACAATGGGCAGTAACTCCCCTAAAATTGGAACGGGATAAGATATCTTATATATTGCACATAAGCGATCAATTGTCTAGCGGTCAATTGGCGTGCGATCAATTGACCCGACACCGTCTTTTATGACGAATCGACGGCAAGTAGGCCCTAATCAAATGCAAATATGCATATAGATGCAACAACCTGTTGAGAAATGGGATCCAACACGGCATTGCATTTAAAATGAATGTGAAGAATGTCAAGAAGAAAAGTCATTTTATGACTTTTGCCAGAATTCATTTCTCTCTTCACTCAACAATAAAATGCTTGTCTGCATTATTCGATGGGACTAATATTATTACGTTAATTCTACGAATGTTTTACAGAGACATCTACAGAGGCAACGCTGATCGGAAACTTCACGATTCTTCAGAAGACATTATCTGAAGTATCCGATGGCTCGATCTGCTCATATGTAAGCAATTGCTTTTATGAAATGCAGATCTGGATATTTTAATTATCGGTCTTTATAAGAGTACGCAATATAGTACATAGCTTAGCAATATTTAATAGACACATTAAACGTTTTGAACAGTCCTTGAAACCACGTTCGCGAAAGGAAGAAGTACTTAAATAAGTAAGCAAGTCAACTCAATATCGTTGTATCCCAACACATCCTCTCAACGATATATTAAAAAAGCCCCTTAATGTTCAACAAGTTCAATAAATACCAATGGCCTCAACAAATATACCCCGTTTAACTGCCTCTGAAGATCTTGCAAAAGCATAAGCATTCAGCAGTCAATTCCTCACTTGAACAATATTTAACATATATATATCCAGAATGAAACAGTTCTCTAATGAAATATTTCTTTATCCATTGCTTTAATCCATTATTCGAAATTTTCACTTGATAATCATTAATAGTCTTCACTTCAACTTCATTGGTTAGTACCTTACTAACTATTAACACGTCAAAATGACGGGGAGATTGGCTATTTCCTACCCCGATTTATTGCAAACGTTCATATTATTAATTTATTACATGTATCAATATTTAAAATATGAAAACATTACGTAAATACGTGATTATTACATTTCTTCCTATGGCCTCACTGGTCTTTTGATCTTTCCCTCACCACCGTGGATGCACCCCACAACGGACCCTAAGATTCAGGTTCGGGTAAAGGGGTTTGGTCTCCCAAGGAGAGATGGGCCCCAGTGAAGTCTACGGCCCCTTTTGAGTCACGTCCGCAAAGGGGCTTGGTCTTCCACGGGGGACTGGGACTTGGCCCTCTGACTCAATTGCTTGTCGGAAAGCTCTTGAACGCTTAACTTGCTGTGCTGCTTGTGCACGCCGAACAAACAGCCTGCTTCTCTGTCTGTCTCACTTGCTTGTCGCATTAATGTTGAAGCGGAACTGGCCTTGTTGCTTTTGCACGCCGAACAACAGTTGTACATTTGTATTGTATGTACGCAAAAATCACACCACTTCATCAAGCTCCGCACACCAACATTGCGTGACGCTGTACAGTGTACAAATCATCTATATTGCAACGTGGTTATGTACATATTATATATGAACACGTGTATTGTATTAAATTATTAAATTTAAAAAATGAGGCTTTGAGGTGAGGAAGGGGTTTGGGAGCAGGGGGTTGGTAGAAGGTAGGTGTTGGTCGGGAGCTGGGAGAGGTTTGGGGAAGGGAAGGGGTTGTGCTGGTTTGAGATCGGGGGTTGTGCGGCGGGTTTGGGAGCGGGGGTTTATGTCGGGGTTCGGTTTAAAAATGGGGATTGGGTCTGGGGGTGATATGAGGTTTGGGAGAAGAAAAGGGGATGTGCGGGTTTGGGAGCGTTGGTTGTGTGTGGTTGGGACCTGTTGGTGTGGGGCGCGGCGCGGTGTTGGAAATGGAGGTTTGGGCGGAGGGAAAGGGTTGTGCCGGCTTGGAGCGGGGTGTTGAGGCCGGTTGAGATTGGTCGGGGAGGGGTGCAGGCCGGGGTTTGAGGGGCGGGCCGGGGGTTTGGAGCGAGGGGAGGGGTACAACGTGCAGGCAATCAGGACACTTCGTCAAGCTGCAATCAGGACGCATCGTCAAGCCCCGCCCATTATAACGTTTGCCTATAGCAACGACGTCGTCCAGCATCTGCTGTGTAGCGTAACTCACAAACAAACAAAAATACTGAGATAGAAAATTATTATATTAGATATGCATTTTCAATCAATCTTTCTGGTGCTTTCCTTTTTTTAAACGTCGTAATGGGATAGGCTGGTGTTATCTTTCTGGATTCATTCCTTCAAATCTTTACTTCTGCCGTGTTTGGTATTTTCAGTTCAACGGCTGTTGATTGATTATCTTTCATTAAACGCTTAAATTTCTTCCTGATAAAATTCTGTATCTGTTGGTTCTGTACTGTTTCCGAATCAATTTCTTTAATTGTGGATCTCCTTCAATGAAAATAACATCCCTACTGACAGTGGCGGTTCCAGGAATTCTTGGTGGGGGATGAAAAAAAGTTAGAGGAAGTTGGTATTGGGGATGCAAAGTTAAGAAGAAAAAACAAAACAAAAGAGAGAAAAAGGTCATTGTTTGCACACTAAATGTTAATAAACCTTGCAAAAAGGTCGACAAGCTAAAAAAGGAAGGTAATTCGCAGTATTTTTCACTAAATTTAAAAGAAACTCACCGGAAAATAGGTTGACAATCAAAAAAAGGTCATCCGGAACCCCGGTGGGGGATGCACCCCCAGTCATCAACATGGTAGAACCGCCACTGCCTACTGATGTATTCTCTGTCTATGTCTATGTCCAATAGACGGTAACCTTTAGTTTCATCAGGATATCCGACAAAAAGAGCTTTCTTGCTTTATCGTCTAATTTTTGTCTTCTTTCGGCAGGTATTGCCATATAAGCTGTACATCCGAATGACTTGATATAACCTAAATATGGTTTCTTTCCAGTCCACATCTCATGAGGAGTCTTTAAGTTGTCTTCTGTAGACAATCGATTATGCATATGATTTGCAGTGTTGAGAGCTTCACCCCAATATTTTTCTGGCATTTCTGTATCTATAAGCATGCTCCTTGCAATTTCTGTTAAGTATCCGTTTTTTGTCCTTCCAGTGCACACATTCTGTTCGGGTGTATAAGGATTTCTAAATTCTGCTCGAATCCCTTCATCTTTCAGAAATTTTCTAAGTTCTTTCCTATGAATTCATTTGCCTCCACGATCTGATCTAAATCGCTTTGGAGTTTTCAGAAACTTAGTTTGTACAGACCTTGTACATATTTTTTTAATTCTGTTAGACACCTGATTTCTAAACAAATAGGCCTACGCTTTACAGTAGGTCTATTTACTGTAATCGTCTATCATTGTCATAAAGCACTGTGTAGTCCGGGGTAGTTGTCGTTAGAAGTCCACAGACATCTGTATGAATTAGGTCAAGTTTTTCTGTAGTTCTTGATTTTGACTTTCTTGGAAAAGATTTCTTGGTCATCTTTACTTTAATACAGCATTCGCCTCTTTCGACTATTTGAGAATTTTCCACACGGAAATCAACAGCTATGTAGTTTCTTTGTTTCTAGTTGTCTTATGGCATTTGAGTATCTATGACATCTCTGGAATATCCATGTGACTGAGTAAAAAGAGTTAGTGCGCAATCATATCCAAAAAATTGAAAACTACTGTGGAACTGAATTTGGATAAGTGATCAATTCTGTTGCGTATTTGAATAAATCACCGTTGATGGGTAAACTGTTTTGAGTTTGAGCTGAATGAATTGTAAGCACCCGAATCTTTTGAAATTGGAATCAATGTAGAATTAATTAGGGATGGTCAATTTCTTGTGATTTTTGCAGTTGACAGAAATTCTATCAGCTTCACAGCTTAGCACAATCAGCTGCACAATCCTGGACAAAAGGTGAGTATAATGTTAAGGACAGTTCAAGTCGCTTAAATGAAGGTGATAGAGTGGTATACGTCACACAAGCACGATATCATGATGTTAGTGACCTAGATTACCTTCATAATCATTGCCATCACCGCCGCCGTCGCAATCTCTACCAACATCATCACTGCTACCACACCACCACCACCACCACCATCATCATCATCATCATTACCATCATTAATCACCATTCCTAATGTTATATTTACAGCTTGCTTAAAATCTGGTCACATAAAACGATAAAATAAACTGCAGGCCTTGTTTTAAAATACAAAACTCCTCTTTTGTGCTTTGAAGATCGGGCAGTGTTAAAGTCAGATACAAGTTAATCATTAAGGATTCCAATGTCAAAGATGAACTTAAACTGTTGAATTTGGCGAGTTCTGCGATTGCTGAAGGTTCTTCCAACAACAACACCTTCACCATTGATCAAAAATCCATTATTTTTGAAATCGAATCAGGTAACCGTCAATGGTTTGATTAGTTTTATATCATCAGCACCTGTGCCTCTTATTTTAATATGGAAAATTTTACATAGCCTAATTAATGACAGACCTTAGACACGCATTGCGATCACGCTTAAATAACACTGGTCAACAAGGCTTTTGTTTCCTTTTCAATTTCTGGTGTACCAAGAAGATTTTGTCATGCCGATCACAGGAATAATTTTTAACCCTTTATCAGCCATACAGAGCCCCACTCAGACTGCGTTATCTTTCATAAGTAGCCCGAGTGTGACTCGGGATAGTTTGAAAGCCTCCACTTATCGTCCCGGCTTGGTAACGGATGGAAAAATTATTGTAATGCTATGTAATCAGGATTCCCGTAGGTCGCTTACTGCGGCTTTGCTTGTGGTTCTGCAGTCATACCTCTGATAACGCTATCATCTATGGATAGCTTAAAAGCAGACTATGTCGCGCCTTTGCAACGTATGACGTAACAATGAAAGCAGGCCGTGAAGGCACAACAGACGAATCGGGCAACCTCCTTTCTTATCCCCCTTTCTTATCACCCTTAAATTAAAAAATATATATAATATTTTTAGGTAGGCCTATCAGATTAAAATCTAGCCATTCAAAGGCATCTCTCCGATGTCGCATTTTTGATTGTCAAATGGAATCAATGAGAAATAACAATCCACGTGCTCGAAACAACACAAGTGTAAAAGGACACAGGAAAATGAAATACTAGACAGTACATTCGACACTCTGTTGGTTGCTTTAGCGCCGCGTTTCAGTGCTTCCGTCCGTACCTACAGTGTACATGACGAATAACTTATTGGGCTGCTAAATACTGTTCATAGCAACTGTACAAGCATACAAAGGGGAAAACAAGACCGCCTACAAAATTATTATTATCAACTTGATGATACAGTTACTCCTACCGCGGTGTCACCGTAGTAGATGTTCCCGTTCCCGGACCCGTGTTATTACCCCATGACAAGAACCCGTAACCGCGGTAAAACCACATTTTTTGGTTAAATTTTCCCAATTACCGCGGTTATCGCGGGATTCTCACGGAGACCGTTACCGTGTCACTCTCTACACTCAAGGCCAACCTCAAGACTCCTAGGGCGGCGCTGATCTCCATTTCAAGGCCGTCAGCCAACCGACTAGTGCAGATTGCATGGTACGGCGCCAGTGTTCTCATGCAATGCACCTGTTTACTCTGCGGGTTAATCCGCTACTCAGTTGGAACCGCCATATGGCGAATGAAAGTTGAGTCGACCTTAGGTCTCCTGCGGTCACGAACCCGCTATCTTCCGCTGCATCGTCCAACATTTTTATCACTCTGCTAACTTCCTTTTGTTTGGTCTGAACGCAGTCCCAAATAAATGTCCTGTATACAAGCATATACAGTATATATATATATATATATATATATATATATATATGCTTCAAACCAAACTGACGTTTGAAGTGTGATTAACTAACTGTAGCTGTAATAATTATTTGCTATATAGGAGTGGTGCAAAGATTTTGCGATTCGACGCCATGTCTTAGAGCCAACGTCGTTTGCATATCTGTTGTGGGTGGCTACCAATGCTCCTGTTCAACGGGATATTCTCGGGTCAACGGAATCTGTAGTAGAGGTGATTATAGAATATAGGAAACACCACGCTAGCCATTTATCCTAGATTGCTATTTTGGTGTAGCATTATTTTAGAAATGCTGCTTTAAGTCTTGGAATTTTTAGTCAAAGTATGAATATCAAATAAAAGAACATACAGCATGCGAAGTTTTAGCCTGAAAATGCAACATTTGGAATGCAAATAAATTAGGACAAGCCTCTCGTATAGAATAGTCAGCAGCTATGAGCTTTATCTTTTTTGGGTTGCAGCAGAGTTGTCCATCATCGGTTTTTAACCCAAATTATTCGAACCCACCAACTTCTCAACCTAACCCACCCCAAATGAAATTCCTGTTTGCTTACTCAACCCATCCCATCGCGACCCGACCCGACGAAAACGTTAAAGTACAAGCGCATTTTAAAAAACCTACATTTCGATGTCTGGTAAATAACCAAAATTCAATTTTCTTGTAAACAAAAGTTTTCAAAATGTACTTCATTGAAGCACATAAAAAGTGTTATTTAGACTCAATTATGTAGCAATCCTGTACGTGTAACATCACTTGACATTGCCATTTTCGAGTGTACAGGGTGAACAAGTAAAAACTGGTCCCCTTTATAATATTTAATATCTCGGCCGTGTGTGTAGCGATTTCAATTCAATTTATAGGCCATATCCCTGGGAATGTTTTTGATGTAAATGCCAAATTTCATGCTGACATCTTTAGTGTTTGTTGAAATATGGCCTAACAACTAAAGAGACACAAATTTTGAAATTGACAACGGAATATAACGTCATAATAAAGTGATACAAAATATCTTTGGCCCTGAAAAGGGCCGTTTTAAAGGGGGTTTCAGATGATTTGTTGCGGGAGCAGGTGCTCAAAATGCCCACCCTGAGCCTTCGCACATCCGACAAGCGCTTCTTCACTGACAGTATCGACTTCTTGATCTGGTCCTCAGGCAAACTCTCCCAGATATTCTTCAGCACCGTCTTCAACTCCGTGATGTTCTGTGGCTTTGGCTGATACTTTTGATATCTGTCGAGCATGATTCCCCAGACGTGGAAGTCAAGTGGATTGATATCTAGGGAGTTGGGTGACCAGTCATCTTTCTTGAAGAAATCTGGACAATTTTGCTTCAGAAAATCCTGGGTCCTGAGAGCAGAGTGGGCAGGTGTTCCGTCTTGCTAGAATATAAAATCTTCTCCAAGCAAATCAAGACAGTCCTGCAGCCAATCATAATGCTGCTGAGTTTATCTGTTGGCCGTATGTAACCCTTGACCTTATCTGGCGTGATGACAACGACGCTATTTTAGACTTTAAAGTGATACATTTTATTATGACGTTATATTCCGTTGTCAATTTCAAAATGTGGGTCTCTTTAGTTTTTTGGCCATATTTCAGCAAACACTAAAGATATATGCATGAAATTTGGCAATTAATTTAGACACATTCTCAGATATATGATCTATAAATTTAATTTAAATCGCTACACACGTGGCCGAGATATTAAACATCATAAAGGGGGCCAGTTTTTACTTGTTCACCCTGTATATTGTACTGAATTATAGCAAAAAAATTCAAACTACGGGCACTCAACCTAGGTAAGAATAATGTCAGTTACATTCATGAGCTGGTCATTGTTTTCAATGTAGCCCCCCCCCCGAGCTCAGCACACTTGATCCACTTTTCTGGCAGCGATCCTATCCCTGTCAAATAGAAGTCAGGTGAATTACTGTCAAACCATGCTGAAACAGCGGCCTTTAGGTCATTGTCACCTCCAAAACGTTGTCCTCCTCCAAGGTGTTTCTTCAAGTTCCTGAACAGGAAGTAATCTCTTGGTGCCAGGTCTGGACTGTATGGTGGGTGGTTGAGTTTCTGTATTACGCATTCTCTCAGAACGTCCATGTCTTTCTTTGGCTTGTGAACTGGTGCGTAGTCATACAGCAACATCACACCACGGTTCAGCTTTGCCTCGTCGTGTTTCCTTGATGGCATCCTTAAACATTGCACGTTGAGCTGCATAGACTTGACCAGTGATTGTGGTCTTATGTGCCATGTTATCGATCAGCAGTATCCCTTCGCAGTCCCAGAACACTCTGGTCATCAGCTTTCCTGCTGACGGCTGGGTCCGGAACTTCTTGGGTGGCGGTGAAGTCTTGGGTTTTCACTGCGTGGACTCCTTTTTAGCTTCAGGATCCCAGTGGTGGACCCGTGTTTCATCACCTGTAACTATTTGATGACTAAATGTTTCCTTGTCAGCTTGCGACAGACTCAATTTTTTCTTTGAAAATTCAACTCGTGTTTCTTTTGGAAAAGGTTAAAGCATTCTCGGTACCCATCGACTGCTGACCTTGGACATCACTGCTTGATCGTGCAGTATTGTTATGACAAAACCTTTTGAGACACCCAGTTCACCAGCAATCTGTGACACCTTAATTCGCCTGTCCTGCATCACCAGGTCATCCACCTTATGACAAACTTCTAGGATGGTAGCATCAGCAGGCCTTCCCGTACGGAGGTCGTCTTCAATGGACTGCCTGCCCCACTTGAACTGTTTGCACCAGAATTTAACTTGATATTCTGAAGGTGCAGAGTTCCCATATACAGCCAAGGTGCGTTCGTGTATAGCCTTCGGACCACTACCCTCCTTCACGAGAAACTTCATCACCGATCTGTGCTCCAACTTCGGTAAATCCATGATTCTGGCACCCCCTTCTTTCAACAACGTCTACACCAACACCTGATGACCGTGCTGGATGAAATTATTCCTACAACACACAGGGACATATGTCAACCTAAAACAGGCTTCAACTCATCCCATCACAATTGTTTATATGTCAGGTATAGATAACTTATCGAGTGCCCTTGTATTATGCCTATTGCCAACTAGTCGTGGCCGCTTTTAAGGTATGTGTCCATGCACGTCAATAAAAACCGTCCACGTGATTTGATCAATGTAAATTGCTATGATCCGGTATTTACAGACTATTGAATGCGTTTCCTACGATGGACTCTAGACTAACGTGCATGGCGCCATCAGGTGCATGCAGTCAATATGGCAAAATACGATAATTTATGGATGTCGTCAAAGCAGCAAACAGAAGACCTATATTTAACGTGGTGAACTGGTACAGAATCACGAAATCCAACCGAATCAGCCCATTATTTTTTTCAAAACTGGATCAAACCCAACCCATGGGTAAACCAAAACCATGGACAACTCTACGCTGCGCACATTTCATTAGTCATTCACGTAAACGATATGCAGATGTGGAGACAAAATTTACCAGATTGCCATCAGAAGGTAACTGATAGAATGCAAAGTGCTTCAACACAGAGTTTGGTGGCATTATCAGAAGTCAATTTATGTGTGATTATTATTATTATTACAAGACAATTTCTTCAGCGCAATAGACAAGACTAATTCCCAAGACAAGAGCGCTTAACAAGTGGAGCCAATATCTTAAATAAATATGTTTTTAGGTTTTTGCGGAAAGATTCAGTTGAGGCTGCCTCGGTCACGACGTCAGGTAACTCGTTCTATAGGATCGGGTTAGCTTTGGAAAAAGACCTATCACCAAACGCGATCTTAACATTTTATAAATAATTATAATTTTGTTGACTTTTTTATGCAGCGCGCATTTCAAACGAAACTGAAGCAATGCAAAGATATTGCAATGAAACAGGAACTATGATCCCAAAACAAAAAATATGCGACAATGTCCAGGATTGTCCTGACGATTCAGATGAAATTAACTGCGGTATTTTGTTTATTTAATTTGTTGTTGATTGTTACATTTATGAGAAGTTTGCTACAACGTGTTCATTCAAGCAATATCTCACAAGATTATCAAGATAATGTCCTAACAAATTTAGAAGAGATTTAATTGTTAGGCCAATTCCAATTTTCTCATCATCATCATCATCTTTATCTTCATCATCATCAGCAGCAGCATCACCACAACCACCATCAACAACCATCACCATCACCCATCACAAATGCCACTCACCACCATCATTAGTATCATCAACTCTTTGATCGTCATCATTATCAGAAGCATAATGATAAGAGGCATCAACATCGTAAGCATAATGATATCGAGCATTATCATCGTGATCATCAACATCGTCATCATCATCGTCGTCGTTGTCGTCGTCATCATCATCATCATCATCATCATCTTCATCATAATCATCACTACTTTCTACCTATATAGCAATCGTTGTATACAAAGCCATTCCACCTCACTTGGTCTTGTGTTAATCTGCATCCTTCTACATTTGTCAAATTCTTCGGTTGCAGGTTTTTTATGTTATCCATTGTTCTTTTTCTTGGAATTCCTCCCCCTGTTTCCCTTTATTTTGTAATTATGTCGTGCTGTTGGCTTCCATTCTGTAGAAATGATCCAAACATGCTAATATTCTTTTTCTTACTTTATAGGTGATTGCTTCAGTGACTTCTGTGTGCTTCCTGATATTTTCTTTTTTATTTTTTTTCACGTTTTCTTACTCCCAATATTTGTCTTACGCAGGTCATCTTTGCAACAACTGTATAAAATGATTTAGAGCACAATCAATCATTAAAGTCAAATGATAAAATATTTATTTTTAATTGAATATAATTTATGAGTAACGCAATCATATTATACATTAGAACAATGCGTAGTATGATAGAATTATTTATCTAATACATATATTATTACTATAATTATTACTATTCATATGCACTATGCAATTGACAATCTATGCACTACCCTAAACTAGTTTTGGCTCCTTACACCACAATAATCCCTGTTCCAACTGCTAGAAATCTAGGATTCAAATTTGATTCTTTTCTAAACTTCGAATCACAAATCTCCCAACTATCAAAAGCCTGCTATGTTCATATTCGTGACCTTCGCCGCCTACGCCCTTGCCTAGATACTAAAACTGCCTCCACAATTGTCACCTCAATAGTCCACTCCAAATTAGATTATTGTAACTCCCTCTACTATAACCTTTCCAAAGCCTCTATCAACAAATTGCAATCAATACAAAATGCACTTGCTCGTGCTGTTACTAAGTCACCTAAATTCTCCCATATTTTACCCATAATAAAATCATTACATTGGCTTAAAATAACTGAACGTATCCAATAAAAGATAATAACACTTACATATAGCTCACTTCAGTCATCAAAACCTGTCTACCTTAGATCACTATTAACCCCTCAGCCTCCTCGACCCACACGTTCATCATCTTACCTCACTCTGTCACGCCCACTCAATCAGTCATCCCTGAAAATTTGCAACCGTGCCTTCTCATACGCCTCACCTGAACTTTGGAACTCGATCCCAGCTTCCCTCCGCAGACTTGGACACTTTCAAACTATAAAATCTGATTCCTCATTTCCTATAATACCCGCATTATCTCCTCAAGTCTTCAGGTCTAAGCTTAAATCATTCCCTTTTCTAAAATCATATCCTCCATAACTGTAACAACCTAGCCTCACTGCCCTTTGGATGTTGACTATTGCCTGGCTGATCATATACCTTCCCCATAGCTATTTTAAGAGAGGCTGAGCGCCTAAGAAAAAGCAGCTACTGTTGTGCTGTTTTCCAAGGCGCTATAGAAATCCACGAGATTTTACTTTACTTACTTTACTATATTGATATCATACATTAAAACAACGCATAGTATCACAGCAATACTAATTCACTCGCGAAGTATTCAAAGCACAATTTATGTACTCAAATGTTAGACTTCCGGTGACCCTGTTCATATACTATACTTTAATACAATGATGAGATATCATACGATGTGATATGATACAATACGATGAAAAACGATATAATACGATATGATGTATGGTATGATGGCATTCTATTCATACACTCTTTGCCAACACTACGCAAACAAAGCATTCACTCGAGAAATATTCAAAACATGATTCGAGTAATCAAATTCTTCGCTTTGAGTTACATCAGTATTTAAATTGATATATTGTCGTTTCAGCCTGTAACCCTACCTACCAGTATCCATGTAGGAACGGGAGATGCATATATAAGGAGTGGCTCTGCAACGGTGTAAAGGACTGTCCTCAGGGTGACGACGAAATTCCTCCACAATGCGGTAAGAATCTTAACACTTCTAATAAAATCGAACCGAATTTTTCAGCATAGTATAACCTGCAAAATCTCTTTGAAAAAAGACAGAAATAACGATGATAATATCAACATTGTGAAATTATCTAGCAAACGCACTAGGTCCGTTGCCACCGCCTTTGCAGAACCATAAAAGTGTGTTGATATTTCAATCTGTGACTCAAGTATTTCAAAGTCTTTGTGGTGATTTCAGCCTGCAACTCTACCTACCAATATCCCTGTAGGAACGGGAGATGCATATATAAGGGGTGGCTCTGCGACGGTGAAAAGGACTGTCCTCAGGGTGACGACGAAATTCCTCCACAATGCGGTAAGTATCTTAACACTTCTAATAAAAGTGAACCCTATTTTTCAGCATTGTATAAGTTATAACCTGCAAGATTTTTTTCCGAAGCGTGTATACAGTCTCTTTCACGGATGAACGACAAGAGTTGCAAGCAGCCGTCAAATTTTATGGAAGGGCTGCTGCCCATAAGTAACTCTGGTTTTCAGAGAAGAATATTACAACAGTTTTATATCAAAAGTTTGTGAATGGTTTTGAGTGTTTTTAAGAAGCCACTGGCCAATCGTTAACGGAACATTTTACATAAGAATAAATACGAATTCAATATCGAATGCCTTTTACTGTGAATTAACTGTTGCAGCTGAATGCACAAGTTCCGAGTTTCGCTGTGAAAAGCCCAGAAAATGCATTTCGTCGAACATGCGGTGTGATGGTCGTTCGGACTGCGCTGATTCATCCGACGAAAGTCGATGTGGTAAGTACTCTTGAAAATCTCTCGAATAGCCTACTAACGGCCGCCCAAGTGCAACATATTTATGAAGCTGTATACCGCCCGGCATTCTATGTGATGCATTCGTCGTGTAGCCTATAAGTGTTTATTACTGTACTGTTTATTACAGGAAAGAATGGTAGAAAAGTGTGGAGATAGCATTATACACCAACGGGCAATGAGCCCACGGTTAATGATGATGATGATGATGATGATGATTATGATGATGATGATGATGATAATGATGATGATGATAATGATGATGACTGTACTTTGCATAGTGTGTTGCCAAATAAGTAGAATGCATAGACGACAACATTTAAACAATTTTCAGCACGTTGGTAGACTTTATTTAGCAGAATTGATATTGTCACCGTGAATAAGAGTTTGCTTTAATTTCACGACTTCGAAGTTCAAAGTTCATTACATGCACATATTGCCTAACATTATATGCGATGTACTTGTCGTGCCTGTGTCTATTACTAGACCTATACTTCGCATAGTCCGTTGCTAAAATAAGCAACAGCATACAGCTGAATACACGACAGCAGTTAAACCAACAAACGTTGGTAGACTTTTATTTAGCAGAGCTAATATTGTCACTGGGGAATAAAAGTTTGCTTCAATTTTACGACTTCAAAGTTCAAAGTTCACTACAGGCAAATATCTCATTCAAATCGTTATAGACATTTAATATCAGTAACTAATTGATCACGTGACAAAATGAATAATATTTGATTTTTTTTGATTGAAGATAATTTATTTCAAACTCAAGCTCAAAGTACATATACATATGCAGAACTAGTACAACTAAATAAGTAACATAATATGACCCTAATTTACATTGTAACAATGTAACACATAATATGTAATATAATATAATATTTATTTAATCAAAGCCGTCTTATAGCAGTTTGATATCGTTCGTTATTAATATATAATGAATACGCATAATCTTCATAATAAAGACAGCCGCTTAAGATTGCCGTTTAATCGAATGAGTTCTTGTTTGAACGTTAATATTGGATGTCAAATAGCGTTTGGCTAGGCAAGTAAGCTCAGTGTTTAAACTAGCCACCTTGGCATTGGGGGATTTTGAAATCTTTGGGGTGACAAGGTCTGAACCTCCACACTTTGGGAGGAGGAATTTCCATTCCCCTGCCAACATACAGTGGCGGCTCTAGGATTTGGCAAGTGGGGGCCGTTGGGGGCAACTTCTAATCATGGGGGCCAACCATTTGTTGTTTAACGTATGTAGCATTAAGTATAGGGTCCCAACTGGGGGCCATTGGGGCCAGACAGTCAATAGGGGAGGGCACGGCCCCCCTCTGGCCCCCCCGGTGGAGCCGCCACTGCCAACATATAAAAAATTTGGGGGATTTAAAACTTGGGGGGATTCCCCCAGATAAGGCATAGAATAAACACTGAGTAAGTTTCAAGCATATCTGACTGTGATCCGTGCACAGTTGGCTTTGATGGGATTGGTTCCGCGAACAAAATACAGCAACTAACAGTCACCTACCGGGGTACTCCTGGCTATCGAATATGCTCGGATGGTTGGAGTACAACATGGAACGATTGGATCTGCACTACAATGGGATTTGGGTGAGAATATTAATAATGCATTAATACTGCATAACATTTCATTACTGTATATTGTTTTGTGCATTTGAACTGGCTCCATCATTGTAGATTTCAGAAAAGACGAAAGCGAGGATAAATTTAATCTGCGCATATAAATATTGACAAATGAAGGAGAAATGCAACATGAAAGTTATTTACAGCGGTGCAGTATAATGGCACCCAAAGGCATAACATGAAATCGTTTAAGAAACGGTTCTGAAGGCACAAACAACATATTTCAGTATTAGGTGACAGACAAAAGAATTCGATGATGAGATAGTAGCAGCTAGTAGGTCTAGTGCGTCACTTTTAAGAGTAATTCGAGAGTATAAAATGTAATAAATTAATTATTTACGATTCTTGCATTTTCCTCTTTAGAAAACGTACTTTCAAGACTTTCCATGTAGCCTATTTATCGACATTTAATATAGTGCTTCTGAAAGTTTACATATCAGTTATGATATGCATCACCTAAGCCATATGCTGTTTTATGCAAGCGTCTAAAGTAGGTATAAAATAAAAGAGGCAAATCAACGTGTTTTCAATTGTTAATCAGATCTTCTACGAACTATTCGTCGATTCTATCAAACGGCTCGTTCTTAACGTTTAATTCGGGAATCTCGTCTTCCAATATAATGGCGCTACTTTATCCGGGGTATGTATTATAACGCTGCTTTGAAACTTTATTAGCCACAGATTACCATTACTGCATGCACATATCAAAATAGCTGACGCATCACAGAATAAATTTGCAGTAAATCAAGCAACAAGATAAACAAACACGCCATTCAAGCTCTGTTGATCTCCTAAGAGATTCTCGATCGCATCAAACCAAAAGCTGCTAAGTAATTAAACAATAATATCAACCAATACGACGCTTCTTATTGACTGCAGGACCTGCTCATCTCAACGTGCAGTCGCTCTCAGCTGTAAACTTAAAGGTAGGTTACCGGTAATAACATCTTAAGTGTTTCTTTGGTTAACACTGCACCAATCACTTATTCAAGTGTTTGATTAGCATTATCATTTTTAGATATAAAATTTAAAGTCCCAGAGTTTCATTCGAAAAACGAGTATAGCAGTTTGAAAGAGCAGCGTTCTAAGATAGCTAAGCTGTTGAAACGTGGAAATTGCTAACTTGTAATAAATTCAGAATGAAAGATTAAAAATTAGAATCCAGTCGCTTTGAATTGTCAATCGCTTCGCAATCATGCTTAGGATTTTCCTGTTTAGCTTCATCGGACAATCAAATCAAAGACATTCAAGCATAATGTAGTAGTATTCGCATAGTCATCAGCACTACCAGAATAGAAAAATCTCAGGATAGTTGGCTGAGGCCTGAGGGCACAACTAATCCAGTTTTAAGTGGTTACCCGTAGGTCCTATAACCCAACGGCATTCAAATGTTACTTTCCATGGCTATAGTTACAGAGGATGTGGTTTAATGGTTTAAAACTTAAAAGCACCCACCATATGGGAGAGCTTAGACTGCAGTTCAGTGCCTATGTTAAATGATGATGTATGTTATTATTATTATTATTATTATTATTATTATTATTATTATTATTATTGAAAGTTCAGATTTATGTGGTAAATTGTCCTAGGAAGACTACTTGAACACATTACATAGTTCATGGTTGATAGGTCAGGATTTAACACAGTAGCTGATCTCGAACAGCCAAGTCTTCAGTCCCTTCTTAAATATTTCCAGAGAAGATGATGTTTGAACACTGATGAGGCATTCGCTGCGGTAACCGGGAAGGCGCGTTCGCCGGCAGTGGCAAGGCGTTTCCTCGACACAAGGAATACTTGAGTGGAGCCAGATCGCATATGTATAGTAATGTGATAACTGAGACGATGGAAAAATTCCTTTGGACGCGGTTTTATAATTAGTAGATCTACGCCTTGGATGATTCACTTACACGAAGCGCGACTAACTACCAATTTTACATATGAGGCGCTGAGAACCAGAGTGGCCTAACCCTCAAAATTTTCAAGATGAGTTTGATATGCCTTCATTATAAGAATTCACGAAATTTTCTTATGCCAAAGTGGCCTAACCCTCAGCGATCTCTAATATACATAATTTATCATAGGCTATATACAGTATATGTGATATATATAACAAATAATATATATTATATGGCATGTAAAATTTGTATATATAATGCCGTTATGCATTTCATACATAAAATTTCTGCATCCGGTTTCTACATTTTTTACATACATCATTTCTACAACAGGTTCGCTGACGTTGACAAAGATGCTATGAATGGCCATACATAACTTCTTTGTCAACGTCAGCGAACTTGTGGAATATTCTAAATCCTAATTCGTCCTTTTTTCCATGCAACGTGCGGCCTTTCTGAAGCAGGAGAGATGCAAAACGAGACTCAGAGGTACTGCACTGAAACAGGAACTTTGATTCAGAAACAGCAAATATGCGACAAATTCCAGGACTGTCCGGACGATTCCGATGAAATCAACTGCGGTAATAGGCCTACGTCTGTCGTTTCAATTGTTAACTGAGCGCTGGTTCGTGATAAAGTTGTTCCTTCGATTTGTAAATTTGCGAGCCTAAGGCAGTCGCGTATAAAGTACAAATGTTATTCATAAATATATTTTTATTCTATAAATTATAAAAAATAAAGAGAGCAATACTGAGCGAAGAATATATTTGTATCACTGTAGTATACCGTCTAATTGAGAATCAGTGTCATCATTAATAGAAATTATTATTAGAGAAAGATTAAAGTTCATCAATAAGAATATAACAGATTAAAAAGACAGAAATAATAATGGCAATATCAACATACTGAAATTATCTAGCAAAATCACTAGGTCCGTTGCCACCGCCTTTGCTGAACCATAAAAGTTTATTGATATTTCAAACTGTGACTCAAGTATTTCAATGTCTTTGTGGTGATTTCAGCCTGCAACTCTACCTACCAATATCCATGTAGGAACGGGAGATGCATCTATAAGGAATGGCTCTGCGACGGTGTTAAGGACTGTCCTCAGGGTGACGACGAAATTCCTCCACACTGCAGTAAGAATCTTAACACTTCTAATAAAAGCGAACCCTATTTGTCAGCATTGAATCACCAGTGTAGTTTATTTTATTAGACGTAGTCACTATTGACAATTCAGGGTTGTCCATAGGACAGATTTGTCTGTCCCATTCCCATCCCGTCCCATGGCAATTTATGCCTGTCCCATCCCATCCCATCCCATCGTCCCATGGGATTTCCATTATAATATTAATATGAAATATTAATCATATGTAATACAGTTCAAATGAAATTATGAATTATAAATTATATAAAAGTTTAGGTTTGATGTCTACTAAATAGGACTACGTGTACAAAGTGGCAAGTGGGAGCCGTTGGGATGGCATAATTAGGTCGTCTCTGCTTAGGGCAAAAGTAAACCGAATTTCAAATACCTTATCTGCAATAAATTCATATGGAATATCATATCATATTTTGACAAATCAAAATATCAAGCAAACCTTTGTTCAGAATTGTCTATCGAACAAGTACTAATTATCGGTAAGTGGGCCTACATTTGTCTGCAAAGAATTCATAAGACTTCAACTTACTCATTGTCAAGCTGCTGAAAATGAATGCGTCACCGGCAATTAAGCCTACGTCCGCAGAGACGTCGTCATTGTCTTCGTTTGGCAATTTGACATCTATTTCCACAACAGACGAACGTATACAGTAGATCGACTGGTTCAGATGATATTGAAACAATATCGTCTCTGCCTGAACTGACTCTCTCTATATCTCCCCTTTCTCTCCCTCTCTCTCTCTCCGCCATGTATCATCTCAATTTCCAGAACACATAGGCCTACACTGGTGCACTGCCGATTCTAATTGCTTGACTACAGATAAACATCTAAACTGGCTAATTAAAGTTTGGCACCTTTCAAGATGCCTGCTGTGGCCGTTTGCTAGATGCTTCGACCACATGTGACACTATAATGTTCCTTCTCGAGCTATCTAACCCAGCTATTGACAGTATGGGCCACAGGGGGCAGGCATTCAATAGGGACACAGACTCCCGGGCCCCCACGTGGAGCTGCCACTGAATTATATTATGAATATATGAAGAAAAAGAAAAGTGAAAAGCTTCAAAAAGGTTAAAAATAAAAAAGAGAAGCTCTGTCCCATGAGTGCTGTCCCATTCCATCCCATGGGACGAATCCCATGGGATTCCCATGGGACGTCCCTTCCCATGGACAAGCCTGACTATTGTTGGTCTGCGCCTAACTAACCGAAACAGCTGTGAGCGAGGGCCATATTTTAGGTAATACCGATGAGCAATTGATTTTTACAACAGAATATCACAACACTAGAAATGTCAATGAAATAAGAATAAATAGGCATTTAAATGATTTAAGATCGAAGATCTGCGAATAAAATGTTGCAGTTGAATGCACAAGTTCCAAGTTTCGCTGTGAAAAGCCCAGAAAATGTATTGCGTCGAACATGCGGTGTGATGGTCATTCGGACTGCGCTGATTCATCCGACGAAAGTCGATGTGGTAAGTACGCCTGAAAATCTCTCGAATAGCCTACTAACGGCCGCCCAAGTGCAACATATTTATGAAGCTGTATACCGCCCGGCATTCTATGCGATGCATTCGTCGTGTATAAGTGTTTATTACTGTACTTTGCATAGTGTGTTGCCAAATAAGTAGAATGCATAGGCCTACACGACCACATTTAAACAATATTCATCGCGCTGGTAGGCTTTATTTAACAGAATTGATATTGCCACAGACTCACCGAGAATAGGAGTTTGCTTTAATTTCACGACTTCGAAGTTCAAAGTTCATTACGTGCAATTATCTCATTCAAATCGTTATAGACATTTCATATAAGTATCATCATCATCATCATCATCATCATCATCATCATCATCAGAAGCGTCGGACATAATTGGGGGCCCTTGCGTCACCACTTGACCATGACCCCGCCGGAAATTGACTCCAGAGAGTAGATGGAATCTCGCTGGTCTGAAAACGGATGTGGTCGATCCATCTTTTCCTGGGACGACCAGGACAGCGCTTCCATGATCGGTCAGGTGGACGACCGATGGATAGGTCAACGTGGCAGCGGAGGGCTTGATGAACAGGAACTGTCTCTTCGAGGCGGGCTGCGTGACCGAAGATGGCAAGGCGGCGCCTACTTATCAGTTCATTGAGTGATGGTAATCCAGTCCGCAAGGATATCTCCGCGTTGGTAATGAAATCATACCAGCGTACTTCAAGGATCTGACGTTGGCACCTCATATGGAAGGCTTCCAACTTCCTTACTTCCGAGGCGAGTAAGGTCCAGGTCTCGGCCGCGTAAAGTAGGACAGACAGAACAAGTGTCTGGTACAGACGGAGCTTGATGGCCAGAGAGAGACGTCTGTCCTGCCAGATATTATGCAGGGAGAACATGGCAGTAGTAACTACAGTGTAATTGATCACATGGCAAAATGAATAGGCTAATATTCATTTAATCAAAGTCGTTTCATAGCAGTTTTGTATCGCTCTTTATTAAAAATGAAAACGCATAATCTCCAAACTGGGATATTTTTACACCCCCTAACACTCCCCTCCTAAGGAGAAACTTAGGATTAGCAACAAGGAAGAGAATATTGAGATGTTATGTAACATCTGTGTTCATGTATCCTTGTGAAGGCTGGACAATAACAAAAACTATGCAAAAGAAAATTGATGCATTTGAAATGTGGTGTTTCAGAAGGATGCTAAAAATCAGTTGGAAAGATAAAATAACTAATTAAGTATGTTTTAAGAGAATGGAGAGCAGAAAGACCCTGATGAAAGAGATTGCTAAAAGGAAAACACAGTATGCTGGAAATATAATGACAAGATCATACACACAGCAAGCACTAAATGTCTTGGAAGGGAAATATGAAGGAAAAGCACCTAAAGTGCTGTGGCGAAATTGATAATAGCTAAGCCTATGATCCAATAATAGCCTATAAAAAGATAGTTTCTAAGATAGACACTAGGTGGCGCGCATGGCCATTAAGTAGTCGCAAGGGATGAAGAATTAATAATAATATAATGCGAGGCTCTATAACGATAAAGCGTAGGTAGTAATTAGCCAAGTAGGGCACGGAGGCTAGGGAACAGGCTTTAGATGCATGGAGCCTTATGATAAGAGAAGGGCGACGGTGATTGGCTAGTGAGTTTAGCGCACCCCCTTAGGCCAGTCCGAAACCCTATAAATACCGTGTTTCGACGTAGATCAGGTCCGAAAGCTGAGGGCAGCGTGTGGACGGATGGTAAGGGCCATTGTCGGGAACGGTACACGAGGAATGGTGCACGGGTACACGTGGAGAGTAAGGGTACATGGTACACGAGAGAACGGTACACAGAGAGAGTTGGAGATAGAGAGAAGGAGTCAATATATATATATATATATATATATATATATATATATATAGAGAGAGAGAGAGAGAGAGAGAGAGAGAGAGAGAGAGAGAAAGAGTAAAACCTTAGCCAAAAAGTTAAGTCGACCACCCACCCGCCTTAATAGAAAGAAAGAAAGAAAGAGATAGACCTCTGTTAAGAACCGCCGCGAGTCATCCTGGCAGTTTAGCAAGAAGGGCGGTTCGCAACAGTACGACCACGACGAACATGGTTAGACGACATAAAAAGCTGGACTGACATAGAAAATTATGGGGAAATGAAAAGATTAGCTGAAGACCGAGACAAATGGAGACAAATCGTGACTGCCAACCTTCGAATCGAAGATGGCACACCATGATGATGATGAACACCTCCAGGATCCCCCATTTGAGACCGACACCTCCCAATCTCAGGTTTGGGATTACTTTTCTTTGCTTGTCAGACATTTCTGGTGGATTTTTGGCAGGGGACCCCAGAATTTACTGAACGCCCCAAATTGATAATCCTATAGATATAACCCGGTCCCCAATATAAATGCTACCACTTAAGATTGCGGTTTACTCGAATGAGGTCTTGCTTTAACGTTAATATTGGATGTCAAATAGCGTTTGGCTAGGCAAATAAGTTTCAAGCTTAACTGACTGTGGTCCATGTACAGTTGGCTTCGATGGGATTGGTTCTGCGGACAAAACACAGCAACTAACAGTCACCTACCGGGGTACTCCTGGCTATCGAATATGCTCGGACGGTTGGAATACAACATGGAATGATTGGATCTGTACTACAATGGGATTTGGGTGAGAATATTAATACAGCAACATTTATTTGTATGATGCATTAGAACTGACTCGGTCTTTTTAGATTTCAGGATACATGAGAGCGAGGATAAATTTAATCTGCGCATATAAATATTGACAAATAAAGGAGAAATGCAACATGGCAGTTATTTACAGCGCTGCACTATAATGCACTCAAAGGCCATGAAATCGTTTAAGGAATGAGTCAGAAGGTACAAACAACATATTCCAGTATTAGGTGACAGAGGAAATGAATTCCATGATGAGATAGCAGCAGTTAATAGGCCAAATGCGAACATTTTAAAAAATAAGTCGAGAGTCACTGACATACCTCCACATTGGTCTTCTATAAAGCTATTGGTTTAGCTTGAGTGCATTAAATAGAATATAGGGCCTATTATTAGCGATTCATGCATTTTCCTCCTTCAAAAGCATACATTACAAACTTTGGATGTTTTTATCGGTCGCTAATAAAATGCTTTTAGAAGCATATCGCAGTTGTGATATGCATAACCTATATGCACTTTTGAGCAAGCTTTTAAGGTATAATAAAAGAGGAAAATCAACGTGTTTTGAATGTTAAACAGATCTGTTACGAATTATTCGTCGATACCATCAAATGTTTCGTTCTTGACGTTTAATTCAGGAGCCTCGTCTTCCAATATA
This sequence comes from Metaphire vulgaris, assembly GCA_018105865.1. Lineage (NCBI taxonomy): Eukaryota > Metazoa > Annelida > Clitellata > Crassiclitellata > Megascolecidae > Metaphire > Metaphire vulgaris. Next base: position 8,624,458 of record CM030838.1, on the reverse strand, counting down.
GGTCTACTGGCGCTACTGAATCCGAGGTTTGTTTTCAACGCTGTTTTAAACTGTATTAGCCATGAATTACGAGGCATGTATCAAAATAGGTGACGCATCACAGAATAAATTTGCAGTAAATCAAGAAACAAAGCGAACGTGATATTCAAGCTCTGTTCATTTAACAAGAAATTTCTCAATCTTATCAAACTAAAAACTGCTAAGCAATTAAACAATAATATCAACCAATACGACGTTTCTTATTGACTTTAGGACCTGCTCATCTCAACGCGCAGTCGCTCTCAGCTGCAAACTTGCAGGTAGGTTAATAACATTCTACGTGTTTTTAGATTGACCTTCAAACCTCACTTATGTACATCTTATACACACCAAAAGCCTGATCTATGCGAATACCAGTATTGAGCTTCTTGAAATTGAGACTAAGCTTTGTTGTAATAATTTGCACCTTTTTGGAGCCAATAAGATGTTTGACAGCAGTGACATCTAGGTGTTTGAAAAAAGATAATGTGGTATTGTCTAGGTCTGATAAAGTATTGAAAATAGTGAATAAATAGAAGAATACTTAGAAAGTAGTTGAAATAATGATGATAGTCACTAATCTGATTGTGCCAGCATGCCATTTTAAGGATGTTTACAATTTGTATGTATCTCTTCATAGGATGTGGCACTAGAAGCGTTGATGCAGCCAGTGTCGGTCCTTACATATTAAATGGGCACCGGGCTTCAAGAGGGGCATGGCCCTGGCAGGTGGTTGTTTATACCGGATACTTCAGCGGTGGACAGTTCAGGTCAATCTCTTTATGTGGTGGAATCTTGATCGATAGGAGATGGATACTGACCGCCGCCCACTGCACTCAAATCGACGAATATAATTCAAAGATTGGGTAAGTGAAAAGATTTGCCATTTCTAATAACGTACTCGAGAGGCTGGCAAACAGGCAGCTAGTCGCATACCGGATTCGGAACGGCCTCATGCCCAGTAACCATCCGCGTACTGTAAGGGCCACTTAACGGAGTCGGCCCCCTCAGGATCTTTGACGATACTGTCGAAGTTGTGGCCAGCGAAAACCTTGCACTGTTCGCTCTCTTTGATATCTCTGTGGTCTTCAACACTCTTCGCCACCATATCCTAATTCGACGGCTTGCGCTTTCTTACGGGATCGCAGGTCAGGCGTCGGCCTGGTTGCAAGACTATCTCAGGGACAGAACTCAGACTGTCTCCTGGGACGGCTCCCTGTTGGTTCCTCGACCTGTTCAGTGCAAGGTGCCACAGGGGTCGTTCCAAGGGCCGCTGTTATTTGTCCCCTACGTGGCCGACGTCGGGCATGTCATCGACTTGCTCGACCTGTCCTCGCTCGCGTACGCCGATGAAGTGCAGGTTTACGCTGCCTGCACTCCAGGCGAGACAGCCAAGCTGCGAATCCGGGTCTAGGATTGCGTGCTTGAGGTGGCGGAATGGATGGCATCGGATCGCCTCGCCCTAAATTCGGGCAAGTCGTAGCTGCTGTGTCTGAGCACTCAGAGGAGGGGACACCTGATCGATCCAACACCGTTTGAGATAGGCGACAAAGAAGTGACCTCGTCCAACGAGATTCGCTTCCTGGGGGTGCCTGTCGAATCCTCGCTGACCCTCATTTTAGCGCCGTGACTCGCTCGTGTTTGTACCAACTCCGGCGTATAAAAGAAGTCCGTCGTTACGTTACATTGCAATACCGACCGCTATTCATCTGGTTATTGCTCTCGTACTCTCGAGACTGGACTATTGTAATAGCTTCCTTCTCGGACATCCTGGGAACCAGCTGAGTAGGCTGCAATCGGCAATCAATGCCTCTGTTCGGTTTATTTTCGGCCTGTTGTGGCACGGCCATGTGACCCAAGTGCTAAGGGGCAAGCTTTGTTGGCTTCGGGTCCCGGAGCGCGTAGTTTATAAGCGGTGTTGGCTGACTTTTTGCGCTCTTCGGGACCCTGCCTGCCCTGATTAGGATTACTTGTCATGTCTTGTACGGAGACAAACGACGACCAGGTGTCGTCTCCAGCTGAGATCCAGCAGCCGCCACTGGCTGTACGTTCCTCCTTCGTCCAAGACTCCGCAAAGTTTGGCGAGCGTTCAATGACTCGTGAAAACCCACTTCTGTGGAATGCGCTCCCTGATGCGCTGGCCGGGATTATTTCTCCCGATACGTTTGCTAAAGATTTAAAAACGAACTTGTTCACTAGATCGCATTTTACTGCTGACTGTACACAGGGACGTCATTTGGCAGGGGGGCATTTGCCCTGATTTTGAGGAAAAAACATTTTTTTCTTGTGTTATTTTTTACATGCCCTAAAGGAGCGCCTGATATGATGCATATGATGTGGAGTAGTCTGAAAAAGTAACTAACCGTTATTATAAACGGCTGACGAGTAAAAAAAAAGGTCGTCAACTTTTTCGCAAACTTGTAACTTGTCAGGTCAAAAGTGTTTTGCCCCCCCCCCCCTGAAAAACAGTGAAATGACGTCTCTGACTGTACAGCGCTTTTGGTTTTGGCCGATGGCTATGTTACTGCGCTTCATAAATCGTCGATAATAATATTAATAATAATAATTCTAGCGTATTGGCAGAATCAAGTTGGCAGTTGAAGGCAACGCTGAACACTCTTCTGTTCGGGCGTATGAACACTCTTCTGTTCGGGCGTAGTCGTCGCCTGGTTTTAATAGCAAATTTTCGTCACACATCATTTAACACAGTAACAAGTTCGTGCAGTTATCTAGAGTCAAGAACTCGAGTTTCAGCTATATCGAATCTCAAAAGCAATTTCAAAAGAGTCACGATTTCCGTTAAAACTGTTTAAAGCGAAGTGTCGAGTTTTACACGGAAACATATTCCAATTAACAAAGATGATAAGAAAAACATATGTGCGATCTCAAAACTCGATATTTCCGATTGCTACGGCTTCTATAGCGCCTTGGGATATATATCTTAGGTACCAGTTGATGGAAAGTAGGGATGTGCGGGTATACCCGTACGCGGGTATACCCTACCCGTACCCGTACCCGCGGGTACGGGTAGGGTAGGGTACACATTTTACGGGTACGGGTCGGGTACGGGTACAGCGCTACGGGTACGGGTATAGCGGCTACGGGTACGGGTATACCCGTTTTACCCGTAAAGTTATATTTTCATTTCTCACTACTAGGCCTATAGCAAATTAGCAATGCAGTAATAGAAAAATAATATTGAGTAAAGTGTATTAATATAACTTGTACATCGCGTTCAGTTTGTCAGACAGCATGCATTTTACTTACTGAAAACATAAAGGAAATACAGATGACGTAATCTGACATCATCAGTAATAAATCTATAATGGCGTCCTCTGACTCCTCCAAGGACTCTTTGACCGAGAAGTTCTTCTGGTAAAGTTTTGTTGTTTAACTTGAGCTCTAATGCCTGCTCATAGATAAATGATATCTACTAAATATTTTAAACAAGCCCATTCATGTCGGCTTAGGCTAGCTGACTGATTATCCTGATTCCTAAGTACTAGATCTGTCCTAATCTAAACATGCGTGCTATTTACAATGAATAGTTATCCCAATTTCGTAGCCCCTATTTCACTGTTGCCTCTCTGTAGTCTCTAGGAACGGCTACGGGTTCACGGGTCCATGTACAGGTCCTTGTAGTACTTGTACCCGTAAACACACCCGCGGGTACGGGTCCAAAATTCAAATCCAAAAACTCAAATTCCAACCAAAGTCGGTTACGGGTACGGGTACGGGTACGGGTACACAGCTTACGGGTACGGGTCGGGTAGGGTACAGCGCTAGCGGGTACGGGTAGGGTAGGGTAAAAAAGTTTTTCCACGGGTACGGGTAGGGTATGCATTTTGCTGTACCCGCACATCTCTAATGGAAAGCACCTTGTACGAGAAAAATAGCCTCCGAAACAGAACTCTTTTTAAACTCGAAGTCTTCCCTTAAAAAATCTCATTAAAATCGAAGGTTTCAAATTTAAACAATTATTATATCGTGACTTCGAACAAAAACCCTTTGAAACTGTGTATGGTTCGCCACTACCCCTCGGGCAGCAAAACCCATTTGTTGAAAACCCAATACCAAAACTTCAAAATTCCCAATTTTCGAATGAAATGAATCGGAACCAAACTCCAATCGTCTTTCCACAATTTCCCAAATAGTCACAAAGTCACGTCCCCAATACAATACGTTATGTAATAATAATAATAGTAGTAATAATAATAATAATAATAATAATAATAATAATAATAATGATAATAATAATAATAATGCGCATTTTCTTAATTTGGAGTAGAATAGATCATTGGACGTTCCTCGGACACGACTATTCGCCAAAATGCTATCCACCCAACAGAAATATTTCTAACAACTGAATACAATTGAGATCATGGAGTCTGGTTGCTTGCGGAAGCAATCAGAATTTCTATCGCAACACCATGGTTCTGCATGGGTTAACATTTATGAAAACACTTTTGCACTGTGCAGGATACTTAAAAAATTTACAATATGTAGAATAATATATAACTTTATTCGCAAACGCAGACAACATAAAAAAGAAAGACAGAAAAGAAAAAAAAAGAACACAAACACAACTATTAGCTAACAACTACACAACACATTCCGCTATTATACATTTGCTAAAATACAGATTCTTCTTAGAGAACCGAGATGTAAAAGAGTATTGACGATTCTTTACAGTATCATGTATTAAATGCAATCCAAGCATTTCGCGAATACAGTCAATCATTACTTTGTTATGTACATCGAAGATTTTGCATACAGCCTGCTGTACTAGGTGATCCAAGTTATTTAAAGTGCTCTTGTTCGGACAAGTAGCTTCAGTAGCATATAAGATAATAGGTAAACAAAACGATTTGAGTAAGTCAACACATATCAACTCAAAGGAAGAGGATTTGCTCTTGCTGTACAAGTTATTAAAATTTTTATAAAATTTCATTTTGGTCTCTGTAATTGATATCCTGAAATGACGACCAGCTCTAACTACGATCCCAAGATATTTCAACTCATCAACATAAGCCAGAACAGATCCATTCAACAATAAGGGAGCACAGACCATTGCATAACGTCTACCAATTCTCATGGCCTTACATTTTTTGACATTAAACTTCAAATCTAGATTAGCAGCTTCAACACTACATACATCAAGTAAACATTGCATACCATGAATAGAATGAGAAATAAGCAGTATATCATCAGCATAAAGTAAACAACCCATGAACAAAGTATTGATGTAACAACCATAGCCAGATTTTTTAAAATTGGAAACAAGATCATCCACATATACAGCAAATAATAATGGGGAAAGGACACCACCCTGTCTTACCCCAGCTAAGACCTTGAAAGAACCTGATATGACATCACCCCATCGAATATTTGCATAACATTTTTCATACCAATCTATTAGAACATCAATGAAGTAACAGGGGGTGCCTCTCTGCATAATAATAAAAATAATAATAATGACATCGCGTGTGCTTTTACATAAATGTAAAAAGTTTTTGATGACACCACGCTTTCTTCTGGCTTTTCCTGAAACTTTTCCATTCTGCCTGATTCAGAATGTACGGTAACCGGTCAAAACGGCGCACCACAAAACGGCGCAGACTCAGTGCCGCAAAGAAACTAGTAAACTACCGGCAAGAGGGCACAAAATTAGGCCTACCGACAAAACGGCGCAGAGAAAACGGCGCAAATGATAGGTACAGACACGGAGAACTGGTATAGGGCAAATTAAAAGATGACCATACTCTCCTCCATTATAAATGAGTCAACGGTCAAACAGCAACATATCGATCGGATCTGTTCAGTTAAATATTCTTTGGATAATGATGATTTTTGTTCAGTTTTGAATAAATTCCAAATGAGATTTTCTTTTTTTTCTTTATACAGCTACACAGGACAAACTAAGCCTGGAAACATTGAAGTTTTGCTGGGAACTATATCACTTAATGACAATCCTGATATGATCAAAGCTTATGCCGATCAGGTTCATACTCATCCACTGTACAATGCAAGCGAAATAAACAACGACGTAGGCCTTATACGATTGAGCAAACCAGTTTCATTTTCTGACACCGTCAGACCCATCTGCCTCCCAGCTTCAGATCAAGATCTCAGTCGATTCAAAGTCTGCGTCAACACGGGATTTGGAAGAACACTGAGAAACAGTATGTAAATTTGGCCTACAGATGTATTCGTAAAGAGTAATAATATTGAATCCATAATTTTCAAAAATTTTAAATTTACTTGATATTTTGGCATCTTTAGAAAACCTTTTGCTGTTTAATTTTCTTCTATTTAATTTGAGTCAAATTATAAATTGCATTAAATATAATATCGAAATCAAATTCTCATGTTTGAAAATTTAACGAAAAAATTATCAGAGAGTTAGAAATGTGTTATTAGGTCACTCTCGTTTTGCTTTCTATTATGACGAATTTTGTAAGCTTTAATTCAGTTTTACATATTGCATCCATTCCAAAATGTCGCTCTGTTTTGGAGAATTGTCTTTGATACGCAACAAATTGATAGGTCTCCATGTGTAGAGTTTAGGTCGAATAGAGACAATTGCCTAGTTTGACGAATGTCCACTGCTATTTTAAAATTTTGCGTTTTTGTGCGCTTTTGAACTTATTGATCAAAACCTATCTGGGAAAGTGACTTGTTAATTTGAGGCTTTTCAGTTGATTTTTGTGTTATCAGTTCAAGATTGAGTCCTTGGTTCTGGTCATGGCCTTAATTGAGGGTTGAGTCCGTGTTAAGTTTTTAACATCCCTGGCGACAATCAAAGTGTTCTTCGTTGACAGTTAGAGATCGGGCACACGTCTCAGTTCCTATAGTCATAGTGCGGCGCACAGCCGGCCAGCTACTCTTCCAGGATGGCTGGCCCCAGTGGCGGACCAGGGGGCGGAGGGGGCGGTCCGCCCCGGGCGGCACTTTTTCGGGGGCGGCATTTTTTGGTGGTCAAATACATTTTTTAAAAGATTGTCTATATTGTCTGCCACAAGAAACGACCGCAGTCTAAAGGCTATGCTAAGACCACCGTTGCATTAAGAACTTTTTTAGTGAAAATTTGGGTGGGACTGTAGACAATGCAAAGACATGTTCTGAAAAATAATATGTTTTAAACTGGGAATAAGCATGGAGCGTCGAATTCTCAAGAAGAAACGAATGAATGATGAAGTACCCGACGATGCTGCACTATGGTCCGAAGTTGAGTTAAGAAGATAAATGTTGTCCATACTTGACAGGCTGGTTCAAGAAATATCTTCTAGATTTGAACAACATCACACTCTATCAAAGAAATACAACTTCCTTACACCTTCGAACCTGTTTGATAAAGAATATCATTGTCAGTTAGATGATGTTGATGAGGGTATAGAGAAGGAAGAGTTCCTCGTCGAGAGGAAGAGACTGCAAACATTTTTATCGCAGCTGGAAATGTAGAAATTGAAGGTCCTTTGCAACTTCTGCAGTTAATTCAGAACTATAATCTTTAAGATTCAGTACCAAGCATAGTCGTACTGCTACGTGTGTTCCTGACTAGTGCCAGTAGTGTTGCGAGCTGCGAACGGTCATTCTCTAAAGTTAACCAGTAACTACCTTCGGGCATCAATGAGTGATCCAAGGTTAATTGATCTAGCAATACTTTCCATTGAGAGTGATCTCGTCGATAAAATAGATTTTGATGCTGCGATTAAAGATTTTGCGGAGAGGAAGGCATGGGCGGATTTAGAGTTTAAGATTGGGTAGGCTAGCATGGGGGTCTGAGGGCAAAGCCCTCCAGAAGCTGATGCCATTTTTATGATTAGTTATCCCATTTTTCACTTGGAAATCACCATGAATTGATGACCATTTCAACAAGTTACCACCTATAGTTAATAGTTCTGTTACAATGAACAAGGGTAATTATAGTATTTTACAGAGCAGTATAGTTTCGACAACTGTCGATAGTAGTACAACTATCTAATTGCCCATAATATACGTTAAAAATTATGACGTCATTCAGATTGAATCATGTGATATTAAAGTCTATGGAGTGAATGCGTGGCACTGTGTTTTTATTTGTGAATAAGTAAGTAACAAAAGAGGCTTAGAGGCAAAAGAGGCTTAGACAGACCTGGTGTTGATGGAAAAAACTTTTTTGTTTTGGTGGGATTAGCCTTTAATAAAATCCGCCGATGGAGGAAGGCCTGAAAAATAACTTTTAGAATAATCGCATTTTGGCTGGTTCTCTCTTAAATTAGACTTCTAGATTTATTTCAAAATAAATGCACTTACTTGTAATTATAAAGTAACCATTCTTCTGTTCTTCGTATTAGATGTCACATTTTTTTATTTTTTCACAACTTGAGTCCATTTTTTCTTGATATTTCGGTGATACCGTGGCCACACGTAAAATTCAATTACATTTATATAGCGCATCTAAACAATACATTTGTTTACAAAAATCGGAAACAAATTTACGGATTTTTTGAATTGCTTATTTCGGGGCGGCAAATTCTGCGACCGCCCCGGGCGGCATAAAGCCTTGGTACGCCGCTGGCTGGCCCGACCGCGGAGCGTTACTGGGTCCGCCTGCCTATACTATTCTCTCAGACTGACTCACTCTGTTCTACGCTTAAGAACGCGTGGCCGTCCGACCTAGGCTTTTTGGTTTAGGATTTTCTGTACCCTCTGACCTTCCTATCTTGATCTATGCTCTATGGTACCTCGTCTCTTACGGCCCTTCTTCAATATTTCTCTGGTACAGTCTTATATCTGGCACCTCTCTCTCTTCGCCTTCTGGTACCGGTGTCGTGTAAATTTAATTACCCATAAAATTATTTCCTGGTCAAATTTTGATTGTTCGGCAGATAGCCTGCCAATCAAGATTAGAACCGCCCTCCCACAGCAACAACTATAATAATTTTTTTCCTACTTGGAAATTCTTTGCAGGCAACCAATGGCAATCTTTGAAGCAATTATATGGGTGGAGCCATAAGGCATAGCGCGTGTGACGTCATAGGTTTGGCTGGTCACGCGACGTCTACTGTTATTTCTCCACCAATAGTACGCTATAATATTGCTATATAGTTATGTGTAGAAAATACATTTATTACCGGCTATAATTTTATTTCCCCACCAACAGTAGGTTATATAGTTATGTGTAGGAAATAAATGTATTACCTACCACCAATTATATGCCATATAGCTATTTGTAGATATTATTTTGATAGGAGTAAACAAATTTATACAGAAATAAATTTATACGTATGCAGCATAATTTTATTTCCTTAGCAACCGCAGACACCGCCCAGGAAATAATTTTATGGGGGAAATAAATTTATACGACACCGACCTTGCTAACGTCCGGTACCGTTGGTACCACTTAACCTCTGGTACACAGCCTGGTACCGACCTATCACTCGGTACCGCTCGCTGCTCTCTTTTGGTACCACGTCCTGTCACTCGACACCAAGCCTTTCTCTCTCCTGGTACCCTTGGTACCAATCTTCCCTAACCGCCGGTACCACTGGTACCACTCCCTTTCCTCAGCTGGGCCTCTGGTACTGTTTCTCTTTCCAGCGGGTATCGTTCGGTACCCTTGGTACCACTACACTATAGATACTGCTATCACTGCTTCTCAATCTGCCTCGGTACCGCTCTCTCAGCTGGTACTACTCTATTGTCACTGCTGGTACCACTGTTGGTACCGCCTCGCCTTAACTCTTCACTTGGTACCACTTGATACCACTCCCTAAACCTCAGCTGCTGGTACCGCCTATTCCACTACTTATCTTCTATTGGTACGACCTGGTACCGCTCCTTCTTTCTACCATCGGCACCGCTGGTACCAGTATCCTCCTTCTTTCTCCGTCGGTACCGCCTGGTACCGGTATCAACAGAGGTGAACTCACGGTCTCTCTCCTTCCCAAACACACGCTGCCCTCAGCTATCCGGCCCTGAGCATTGAATCGGCTCTCCTATAGAACTCGGTGGCCACAACGGTGGTGTCTGAAACCTAAATCGTTCCTTCCTAATATCTCACTGTCGACTCACTATATCTTTTTAGCAATTACCTGACTATTGATTAACATTATTGGGCCTCACATTTAATTGAATTCTATTATTAATCGTTTTATTAACTTTTGTGAATTCTCTACAATAGAGGACTTGCACCGGAGATAGACGGGCAAGATACCGTCAACAATTATTCAACTAGGCAGAGTGTCAGTGTATGCGGTCTTCGCCCATGGCCAATTTCATCCAAAAATCAAATGTAATTTAATGCAATATTCAAAGTGCATAAACCAAATCGAAAGAATAACCAGGCCAAATATGATTTTTTGGTGCTAACACGATTTTACAACGGGTCCCCTATTTCAATTGCTGCATCCTCAACAGAGTTGTATAGTGTAAAGTAATGCAATTTTTGCTAATTACTTTAGCACTCGTACAAGCTAAATGCCGGCGAATCTGCTCTCTCTATGTCTTTTTCGACATTCTCGATCCCTTGAGGCCATGTCATGTCTGCCAATGGCTAACCATTTGCTCTGTTGAGTGGTGAAGCTCAAGAATGCCAAATTACAGTATGCAATTGTTTTAATCTTAGTACATAGTAATTGCGTTTTAATTTTTCTATAAAGCTGTTTCTAAAGATCTCCTTCAAGCCAAAATGAATGTAATCCCCGATTCAGAATGCCAGAAAGTTAATCGATTCTACAAGAACGTCACACAGATTTGCGTCGGAACTCCTCCGACTGTTGGAGATATCAACATATGTAACGTACGTCTTCGTCGTTCATTTGATCAAGCTAGTTTAGTTGTCTTGACGAATAGATAATGAATATTAGAACATAATTACTTTAATTTGTGCTATACTGGAAATGGCATTGACATATATTTTCCCCAAAAATTAAATAGCACGTAGAGACATCTAGGTAGATATTAACACCGGTAAAGTGAGCTTAGATGGTGCTGTTACCATCATGAGGCATAGGATCAGTTATACAGAAAAGATGGTTTGAAAAATTGAGAGACAAAGATATTTCAGCTGAGTACAGACTATTGCTGTTTTAGTCTTGAAAAATACTTGTTGTAATGACAGAACTTTTATTGTCGAGATAGTGTGGAGTTGTTAGAGGTTGATGCAAGAATCAGTCACAAGTAAACGGGTAAAGGCAGGTCCCATGCTCGAGTCCGAACGTTGGGTACCTCCGGTCTAGGCAATCAGCTACGTAGGTGGTATAAGCCAGTAATCTTGGGTAGGTTTCCATTAATTTCCCCACACTCACGTTGTAGGTCTACCTCGCAGCTTAGCGCTGCTCCTCCTCATTTTACCACCGCCTCTAGCGAATAGGGCTGAGTCAACTTAAAGTTTCATGCGGGTTTCGAACCCGCGACATTCTGCTCTATGCAGGCTTTTGAATTTACCGAATTAAGCCTTGCCATAATTATGACATTTCATTAGTGTTTATGTTGAGGTCTCCAATAAGTAAAGTCAATAGCCAGACTCACTTCATCATTACAAGTTCATATGGCAATAGTTTGCCTGTTGTACCGGGACCACGGTGCCACCATGTTGAACCGTGGCATTACCGTGGAACTGCCACAGGATTATCCCCAATGTCACAGTAAATCCGCGAATACGGTGGTCCCATTATATCGTTTCATCGTATAGTGTGTCTGTGTTCTGCAGGGAGACAGTGGTGGACCACTGTCATGCCAGGATCCAAATGGCGTGTGGACGACGATTGGTGTCAATAGTTACGTCCTACGCTTTGGTGGCGCCGATGCTCAGTCTTCAGATCGTTGTCAACTGTCGGTCGTTGCTCGTGTTACTGCTTTCGTTGACTGGATAAAAACAACAATGTCAGCTCACGCCATCTGAAACCTTGCAGATATTTCGCTGCGTTCACGATGCATGCTGATGATATATGTATTATACAGGGTGTAAAAGTGAAAAGGGCACCCCTTTATAATATTTAATATCTCGACTGCGTGTATAGCGATTTCAATTAAATTTATAGACCATATACCTGGGAATGTGTTTGATGCAAATGCTAAATTTCATGCTGATATCGTTAGTGTTTGCTGAAATATGGCCAAAAAACTAAAGAGACCCATATTTTGAAATTGACATTGGAATATAACGTCATAATAAAGTGATAAAAATATTTTTAAAAGTTTTTTTGGCCCTGAACGTAAAGGGGGTTTCAGATGATTTGTTGCGGGAGCAGGTGATCAAAATGCCCATGCACCCTTAGCCTTCACACATGCCGACAAGCGCTTCTTCACTGACAATATCGACTTCTTGATCTGGTCCTCAGGCAAACTCTCCCAAATATTCTTCAGCACAGTCTTCAACTCCGTGATGTTCTGTGGCTTTGGCTGATACTTTTGATATCTGTCGAGCATGATTCCCCAGACGTGGAAGTCAAGTGGATTGATATCTAGGGAGTTGGGTGGCCAGTCATCTTTCTTGATGAAATCTGGACAATTTTGCTACAGAAAATCCTGGGTCCTGAGAGCAGAGTGGGCAGGTGTTCCGTCTTGCTTGAATATGAAATCTTCTCCAAGCATATCATGACAGTCCTGCAGCCAATCATAATGCTGCTGTGTTTATCTGTTGGCCGTAAGTAACCCTTGACCTTGTCTGGCGCAATGACAACGACGCAATTTTAGACTTAAAAGCGATACAAATTACTATGACGTTATCTTCTGTTTGTCAATTTTAAAATTTGGGTCTCTTTAGTTTCTTGGCCATATTTTAGCAAACTCTAAACTCTAAAGCTATCAGCATGAAATTTGGCAATTGCATCAAAAACATTCCCAGGTATATGGCCTATAACTTTTACTGAAATCTCTATACACGCAGCCGAGATATTAAATATCATAAAGGGGTGCCCTTTTCACTTTTACACCCTGTACACTTAAAGTTTAGAGGCGGTCTCTAAAGGAAGTCCCTCAATTAGGTCTCGCGCCGCTAGTGGTGGTTTCCACCTCCCGGGTTTCCCCCAAATTTTTCAAAGAAATTATGAAATATTTTCAAGTGCTATTAGGTACCAGTGGTTATCCCTTTGCATACATAGTGACATATTTTGCCATATTTGTACTGCAGGGGTAACATGGCTAATAATATAATGACCATGCGCGAGGGTACCACGAGCTTAAACCACTTCTTTAATTTTTGCTTATTGAGTTTTTGTAATAGAGCTGTCCATTAATTACGCCAACAAAATGAGAGGAGGATTTGAAAAGTTTGACAGGTGTTTACAGAGGGGAGAGGAAGGGTCAAGATAAGTTGACGTCAAATAATTTCATTTTCTTACAAATAATCAAAAATAGGAAATTTAATAGAATACCAATTATTACAAAGCCTGACGAGCAATCAAAAAGTTCACCACTATATTTTGACAATTGATGAGAAAGAGTTATCACCGCAAAATTATCTTTTTACAGGGAACCGTCACTGATCTTAGGGGCTCAAAAGTTTTTGACATGATTATAGGTGGTCACTGAAAGTTTGACAGTTGTTGACAAGGGGAGGGGTCAAAAATTGCCCAAAAATTGTTGACGTAATTAATGGACAACCCCTTGTCACGAAGTAAATGAGGATGTCTCTAATATGTCCCAAAATTCGTGAGGGTTCTTTTATATTTCTCAATTCATCATCGTCTTAACGTCTAATGTAGGTGCATAAGCCATATTTAATGGAAAACAATATAATGAATGAACACTAAATCTTTTCCTTTACAAACAAAACACGTCTTCACAATTTCTGAACAATTCAACAACATGTAAATTTTTTCTTTCTACAGCTCTCGTTAACTCTTGACCAGAAGATACACACAGTCTCTTCGAATGTCAACTCTCATTAACAAGCGATAAGAATATATCTATACATACGTTCTCTTTGAATGTCCGCTGTTTCGTTTATAACATTTTCTTCGACGAATTCGAAGATCTCTACTTTCACATTTCTAGCAACACTTAAACATTTCATTTCAACAACGCCCCTTTTCTCCACTTTCTTTCTCCTTTTCTCCTTGCATACAACCTCCCGCAACCGCGACCACTGCCCGACTGCCCCTGTCTTAAACCTTACATGCCTAACTATTCACACACCCAAGCCAACACCAACTCACATCTCATCCACACCTAAGGTAAGGCCGAGGACTTGTATCCCGAGGCCAAGGCCAAGGCCGAGGACTTGTATCCCGAGGCCAAGGCCAAGGCCGAGGACTTGTATCTCGAGGCCAAGGCCAAGGCCAAGAACTTGCATCCTGAGGCCAAGGCCAAGGCTGAGGACAGCGTCACTTGACCTCGATGCGCCTCGAGGCCAGGGCCGCGGCCTCGAGGACTCCAAGTCTGCTGACCTCTTTCGGCGACTCCTTTCACGTCAGCGATCAACCAATCACCGACTAGTCGTCTGCTTACCCAAACGCAAAACAACACCACAAGTCATTTGCATATTATGCAAACGATATGTTAATTACTTACACAGACACTGGTTACCTTGAGTACATCACAATATGAGATTTATAATTTTCTATTGTGCATTACCCTACAGTTTATAAATTAGACCTTAGACAATTTATTCAATTTTGTTAGTCTAGTCCTTGCTTTTAAGGAAGCCAATGATCTGTACAAGATTTTTGGAGTGTTTGTCCTTTAAACAGATTTCTAAGTGATATTGCACCGACCGACATAACTGCTGCGGCAAATAAATGTTTCACTGTTGGTACTTTTACTGCTTTTACTTATGCAAATGTTCTGCTAACGTCGATATTAGGCCAACTTTTAAACAAACAGTAGGCTATTACGAAAAATATTTCCATATTTTCAGCTGGATAGGCTATTTATTAAATCTGATTTGAACATTTTGCAGTCTTGTTCAGAGTTATTTTAAGCAATCAACCAATTCATAAATTCAGTGGCGGCTCCAGGATTTGGCAAGTGGGAGGCCGTTGGGGTGGCAACTTCTAATCATGAGGGGCAAACATTTATTGTTAGGTATGTAGTATTAAGTATTCAATTCATTACAGAATTTTAGAAAAAGATTAAAAACCCATCTTTTTGACCTGGCCTATCCACCATAGACTGTCACCCGTTTGCCTGGCCGGATACCCTGGATTTGACCTGGATCTTTAATTATTTGGATTTGGTGTGCCATCGGTTGATGCTCCTGTGCATTATGAAGTGGCGCTATAGAAGTTTAAGATTAGATTAGATTAGTATAGGGTCCCAACAGAGGGGCCACTGGGGAGCCATGAACTCAATAGGGGCACGGGCCCCCTGTGGAGCCGCCACTGCATGAATTTTATAAAGATTTTCATCGGTTGCCGTTTGGCGAATTTATTGACCTCATCTATGACTTTGGTGCGTTAAGAAGATCATGTGAAAGTTGAAATTTATGAGAGTTCAGTTTTACGAGCCTCCATTTTGGGTTGGACGTATAAATTCTTCTGAACTAAGAAGATTCAATGAGTCCTAAATTTGATCAGCCTTCATTCCTTTATGATGTTCATCCCGTCGATTCCATTTTTTCTGGATTTTCTTTTCACCTCTTCTTTCGCGTCTCCTAGTCAACCAATTCTTTATTTCTGTCTAACATCGCCCTCTAGGCCTAGAGCTCCTACTATTAATTAATTAAATTATTGATGCAAACATGGTCTAGTTCGAGACAACGTTTCCGTAACTTAACAGCGTTTGCACAAAACATAAAAAAGATCAAAATGATAAAACGAGATATTAATACGGCTGTGATAGCGAGCTCGTATAATTATAAACAGGCCTGAGGAGATGGGGGTGCAACCGGTACATTGTACCGGGGCCCATGGAGTTTTCAGGGGCCCAGATCCGGTGACGATAAGGTTTTTTGCTTGTCAGGGTGCTAGGGTGTTTTTTGAGAATTGACAACGTTTTTTGCTTGTCAGACTGTTTTTGAAGAGTTGATAACGCTTTTTTGCTTGTCAGGCTTTTCGGAGACTTGATAAATTTTTCTTAAGGGCCTGCAAATTTTTTGTTTCGGGGCCCGGAATTTCTCTCGGCGGCCCTGATTATAAATACAAGTTATCAAGTTCACAACTGCAGTTTTTACCCAAAATTAAGATCAATAGCAAGTCACTTGCAATTTTAATTTACACTGTTATCTGGTCTGCTGCTGCAACAGTAGCATGACATCAAAGCAAAGTCAAGTCAAACATCGAAGTCAAACAGGAAATATTTGCTATTATGTTACGGTCAACCCGCTGTACAAATTCTTATGTTTTTAATCTTGACAGCTGTTGTATGAACCAACTATGTGAATTTGGACAGACGCTAATGAAGAATTGATTAAATGACTCGTGAGAAAACAATTGTAGGGCCTACCTACACAAAGACTTAGCAGCCATTTCGCACTACGTTCGACTCCGCTCAAGTGGGCGCTGTGTCGCAATACGATGTTTCTATGACGATGACTTTCAGTCTTACCGTAACCTGCCCCTAACTTAGGCCTATCTTCAAAACGGCAATGTCGTTATCTTACTGTTGCCTAAGTTAAATAATTCATTTGCCATCAGATTATGTAGAATTATGCCTGCTCTCGGTTCTTAAAATATGATTGAAGCATACTTGGGTGTCTATACTTGCTTGCTCTCTTCACTGCAGCCATGTTCCAGCTCGATGCTTACTCGTGAGAAAACGATTCTACCTACACAAAGACTTAGCAGCGAATTCCTGGCCTCCAGCCTCTACCTCAGTGGTTCTTAACCTTTTTGTGATTACGTACCCCTAAATGTGGCTCGCCCGGGACAACATTCTGGCCGACCGCGCTCTCGCCTGCGCTGTTGTTCGACGCACTGAGACACGTCCTTCTCCGAGCTGGAGAAGACCTCCTGGCAGACCACGCCGTACATGGCTCCAGCAGATCAGCGATGGTCTTCTTTCCACAATTCTTCATGAATGGAACTCAGCCATCGGTCGCGGTCACAACCCGCACAACACGAGATTGGCAAACGGACCTCCGTCGTCCATGTGAACTAATGAATGAATGAATGAATGAATGTACACCTGAAATAAGTATAAGACAGTGGAGTACCCCTACCAGCCTAAAGTACCTTATATGAGGACAAAAGTTTATGCTCAGTAATATATTGAATAATTATAATTATGAACTGCAACGTACTTCTGTCACAGATTGCGCATGCACAAGCCAGAAAATGGAATGTTTCTTTTACAATTTCTAATTTATTGCAAACATTTCTACAGTGTTTGTACATTGTACATTGTAGTAATAGTCTTTTAAACAGACGTTGCATGTATTTCCAGATCATTCTGCATGCCCCCACAACGTCCCTCAAGTACCCCAAAGGGGTACAAGTACCCCATTTAAGAAACACTGCTCTAGCTCTTGTCGTAGGTGAACTTTAACCTTGTTCATCGGATCGGACCACGCCACGCCCAATATCTGTTATGTGATCTCCTCTTTATTTGCGCACATGGTCCTTGAGATTCTAGAGCTACAGTACAGGTAATCTAAGTGGATGATTGCGTGCTCTGAAAGCAAAAGTCAGACAAAGGCACGTGCATAGAGGACTAGAAACAGAATCATAAAAATCAGAAGCAAATCATGGACGCACTTAAACAGTAAGAGCCACAAGAGAGTGGTGCGATTGTAAATGCACATGAGCATCACCGCATTTGGTTGCAATTTTCATTTTATGTATTCAGTGGCGTAGCCAGGATTTTTTGAAGGGAGGGGGTTATGATTTCCAACTTCGGAAAATTCTGACAACCAAAAAATAAAGAAGCTATCATCAATCCATGAATTGAATAACAGCAGCACGGAAAAAATCCGGACAAGCAAAAAAGGTCTTCAGCTATTATTGTGCCTTCAATAATAATTGAGAAAATATATAGAGGTATATAGTGATCGCAATAAAAAATTTAAATGTTTGGTAGCCAAGGGGGCTTTAATCTCTAAAACGCCCCCTTCCCTACACTGCGAACAGCCAAGGGCAGTGGCGTCGGAACGATTTTTTGTCAGGGGGTGCAGATTTTCTCCAGGTAAAAGTATTCTCTTTGAAATCATTGACAAGCAAAAAGGTCATCTGCACGATTTTAAGGGTTCAGGGGGTGCAGACAGGGTGCAGACCATCTTCTTTCCAGGAGGTGCACTGCACCCCCTACATTTTTCCATGGGGTGCAGCTGCACCCCCACTTCGTACGGGCCTGGCCAAGGGGCGTTTAACCCCCAACCCACCCACCCTTGGCTACGCCACTGGATGCATTGCTTCAAATACTCAAAGCAGTTCACTCACTCGAAGTTCTCGAATGCTCAGAGCACTTAGTCTTCAATATTTGTCTCAGACTAGGACTTTGAGCAAATGAACAAAATTAATGTTGCCTCAATATGCCCACTTTAAGTGTTTCATATGGCAAACAGCGAATTAGGTTGATGTCTCAGGGTCTCATGGTCTTCAGCGATGCTCTCGATAGCTCAAGCGAATCAGCGCAATCATACGCAGTTTCGTAGTAGGCCATATTCAAACTAATAACACCATAAACTACACTCAGGCCAGTCTTACATCATTTCGTTCAGGTAGTAAGCAATAGCTTCATGATTATCGTGCATAAACTATACGAGCGTATGTTTGGAGTAATATTTGATGAACTTACAGTATCTGCAGAGACATTTTCCAGCAGTCTGAATTAACGGGTAAGCATATCTATTTCTCAATTTTGAATATTTTTGCATAGCGTAACTATTATAATAGGAGACCCATGTTGTATCTCACGCCATTTTCTCTATGCAGCGATCGGCAGTACAAATCGGTAAGCGATTTCCTTTGGTTTCTATTCTCGGTTGCGCGTAGAAAGTCCGAACCAGAAAGTTCACTTCACACAGTGATGCTATCTAACAAAGATACTTTTGTCTGTTTGTCCCTATCGGCCCCAGCTACAATACTCAGAAGCTCATTCAAATCTTTCACTGTAGATATGGGAGATTTTAGTTAAGCAGTGAATTATCACTGTTGGCAATCTTATGGATTTTAAAGCAGCATTTTCTCGTTCTTTGCATGTTTTAGAGTCATGACAGGAACAGAAACCCAAGTGATCTCTGCGAAGAGGCTCGCTCTCATAACCGTGATCAGTGTGACAACGGCTGCTAGTCTAGTTGGAATAGCGCTGGCTGTATACTTCACTTGGCCGAAAGGTAGGCCTATGACAGCGATTGCTTGCTCGAAACCCTTGTACAAGTAAATGCAGTGAAAGCTGCTGCGAACTAAATTGTAATAAATGGTCAGCGAGCCCTGTCAACGATGAATTATGCTTCAGTTGTATGGTGTCTTGTTCCATGTCGACCAAATATCCCGAATCAGCATCGAATGTGGCTTACAGTCGGCGATTTTGAGGGTTGTCCATGAGAATGGTATTCCCATGGAAATTCCATGGGATTTGTCTCATGGGGTGGGACGGGATGGGACAGCACACATCGATATGTCCCATGTCGCCCATGGAACAATAGATTGTTATAGCAATTTGATCTACATCAGAGCTACTCTTAATTTTTTACCTTTTTAAAGCCTTTTACTCGTCTTTTTATTCATATATTTGCACCTATATTTTGTGATGGGACATTAAAGTTAATAGCGTTAATAAATTCTGTCTTTTTGCATGTCTCTTTGTTCATGCAGTCCTATTTAGTAGACACTAAACCTAAACTTTCATAAATTTGATTTCATAGTTTCAATTGAACTGTATTCCACATTAATATTCCATATTAATATTATAATTGGAATCCCATGGAATAGAATGGGACAGGCATAAATTGTCATGGGATGGGATAGGATGGAACAAGCCTGGCGATTTTGCCTCTCCTCAGGGTTGTCGATGTCCGTGATTTATTATATGATTCTATCGCGATAGATTGTTACTAATGCGAAATTGTGAAAAATTCAAAACTTTTGGCTAGGTCATAAGTTTAGATAATTAATCGCCAGTTTTTCAATAACATTTACAAAGTATCTCACGTTTGGAAGATTTCAAATTAAACATAATACAGTACGTTGCAATTCTGGCTTACTAAACACAATGGAGTCTATGCAAGATAGCGGTAAAAGATTCACTAGTCCGGATGTGCTCTGGCACGTTAGCGACAACATCCAGCACGGCTGACAGATGGAGTAGACCTGCCTATGATAATGAGAATAGGTTTTTATAAGGGATCGTCGATGAGTAGCCAAATACAAATATGCAAATATATGCGAAACCTGTTGAGAAATTGAATCCGATTCGGAAGGTAATCAATCGCAACATGTAGGCGATATAGATATATAGCATCATATTTAAAAGAAATCTGAAGGAAGTTGAGAAGAAAAGTCATTTGATGACTTTTACCAGAAGTCATTTCCATCTTCACTCATCTCGGCAACTAAATGTTTGTCTGCATTATTCTATGGGACTAATATTATCACGTTAATTATACGAATGCTTTACAGATGCATCTACAAAGGCAACACTGATCGGAAACTTCACGATTCTTCAGAAGACAGTCTCAGAAGTATCCGATGGCTCCATCTGCTCATATGTAAGCAATTGCTTTTTCAAATACAGATATTGATAATTTAATTATAAAAGGAAATATAACACACTAGATGACTTTAAGGAATGTTTTCACCAACTTTATTGAACATTTATCCAAATCCAGATAGACGTGTCTATAATACAGCTGACTTTATTGGGGCAAGGAAAGAAGTGTATGATAAAGATAGCTTAAATCTATTAGTCTAAAGTAAATTGCTTTAGCTACCACGTTGCTACGGAATTCCATTCGACGCTATTTGGGATAGGATATTTCGATCATAATCGTTGACTATAAAAAAGAAACTAAGTTTTGGTGGTATAATTCGGTACATTATACACTCGAAAATGGCAATGGCAAGTGAGGTTGAACGTACTGGATTGCTGCAGTACCGAGTCTAAATAAACACTTTCTTAATGTGCTTGAAAGAAACTCATTTATAAAACTTTTGGTTACAAGAAAATTGAACTTTGGTTATTTGCCAGACATCGGTTCGAATATATGTATGTTTTCAAAATTGTACTTTCACGTTTTCGTCGGGTCGAGTCGCAATTGGTTGGTTGGGTCCGCAGACAGGGATTTAATTTCCTTGGGTTGAGTTGGGTTGGGGTTGGGTTTGGGTTAAAAAACCCGACCCATGGACAACTCTGGTCTCAACTCTAGTGCGTAACGCGGAACATCAACTGTGCCACCGACAACCAGCGACTTTCTGACTCCTGATTCTGAATCATGAATCCTGCTATTTGCCTTGATAAAAGACACTACACAGTTCAAGTCCTTCATTTGTTCAAAAGAGTTGCTAATGTTCAGCATCAGTTTAACATCTCATTCCGTTCTTACATCTACAACTTACAGACTGTTGACGGGGCCAGGGACTCCTCCTGGCTTGCCGACATCTTTACCAGAGTAGTTACGGAATCTCAAATTACAAAACTTTTGAGACAGGCAAAAATCATCGCAGTGATAAAGCCTGGTAAAGACCCTCATCTAGCATCATGCTACCACCCAATATTTTTTGTTGTGCGTATGCTACAAACTTCTAGAAAGAATATTTCTTCAGCGAATCTAACGTAAAGCCCAGGAGTTAATAAATCAAGAACAAGCTGGATTCCGTCGAGGCCGTAGCACATATGACCAAGTGCTAGCCCCAATACCTCGTATGGAAAATGGAGTCCACTCAAAGCTAAAGACTGGTATAATTTTCATGGATTTCACAGTTGCCTATGACAACATCTGACACACTGGACTTCTCATAAAACTGGACAAATGCCTGGACCCATGGTTGGTAAGGTTGGTAGGACTCCTGCTGATAGATCACTTATATTTATTGTAATAAGTGCAAAAAGATAAGTCGCAATTGCCAATGACATTGAGCAGTGAACATTAAACAGTTGCACAAACGGCAAATTCGAAAATTCGCCAATTGCTACTGCTCAAAAAACGACCGACATGTTGAGCGACCAGTATATGTTATCTTAAAAGCTGAAATTTCCCGCTGTTGTTGCACTAAAGGGTAATAAGGGCATAAGGGCATAAAGGGTAACAAGTTGAGGGGCACCACATCGAAATATCTCTACTTCAAATGTTTATATTGGTTTGATTGGCGCTTTACATTGTCCATTGTCCATGTGATTGAAAGTGCAATCTCGTCATAAAAATTTGAAACTGTTGTGGAAGTAAACTTGCTGTAGATAAGTGATCTGTTATCTATTTGAACTGTTTTGATTTTGAGCTGATTGAATTGCCAAAAATGAATCTTGTGAAATTAGCGACAATACAGAATCAATTGCGGAAGGTCAATTTCTTGTGATTTTTGCAGTTAACAGAAATCCTATCAGCCTCACAGCTTAGCACAATCAGCTGCACAATCCTGGACAAAAAGTGAGTATAATGTTAAGCATACTTCAAATCACTTAGACGAAGACGGAGATAGAGTGGTATACATCAATACATCACGTGATCATGATAGCAGAAACCTAGTGACCTAGATTACCTTCATCATTACCACCATCACCGCCGCCGTCTCCGCAATCCCAACCGACACCATCACCACTACTGCAACTACCACCACCGCCATCATCATCTTTATCATCATCATCATCAAGGGCATTCCTAATATTTGCTGTTTGCTTCAAAGCTGGTCACAGAAAACGATAAAATAAACTGCAGGCCTTTTTTAAAATACAAAACTCCTCTTTTGTGCTTTGAAGATCGGGAAGCGTTAAAGTCAGATACAAGTTAATCATTAAGGATTCGAATGTCAAAGATGAACTTAAACTGTTGAATTTGGCGAGTTCTGCGATTGCTGAAGGTTCCTCCGACAACAACACCTTCACCATTGATCAAAAATCCATTATATTTGAAATCGAATCAGGTAACCGTCAATGGTTTGATTAGTTTTATATCATCAGCACCTGTGCCTCTAATTTTAATATGGGAAATTCTAGATAATTAATAACTCACCATAGACTTGCATTGCGACACGTTTAAATCATTTTAACAGTAAAGCCCATCCCGAGCCTCACTCGGGCTGCGCTTCAATGTAATCCGGGTTATTTTGAAAACCTCCGCTAACCAGCCCGGCTTGGTAACGGGTGGAAAAATTATTGTAATGCTATGTGATCAGGATCCTCGTAGGTCGCTTACTGCGGCTTTGCTTGTGGTTCTGCAGTCATGCCTCTGGTAACGCCATCAACTATGGAAAGCTTGAAAGCAGACTATCATGAGCCTTTGTATCGTATGACGTAACAATGAAACCAGGTCGTGATCGTGGAACAAACGAATCAAGCCACCTTCTTTTTCATCCCCTCTTAAACCAAAAATATTATAAACTATTTTTAGATGTCATATTAAAATTTAGTTAGTAAGATGCATCTCTCCAATCATAAACCGCAACTTCGCAGCAGTAGCCACGATAATGCGCAAGGCCTTCTGGTCTGTAAGTAAAGTAACGTCCATCCCAAGTTCTCAAGGCTCGTAGGGCGGCGCTGAGCTCCGTATCAGGGCCCTCAGCCAAGCGACTGGTGCAGATTACATGATACAGGGCCAGTGTTCTCATGCGATGCGCCTGTTTACTCCGCCTATTAATGCGCTACTCAGTTGCTACCGCCATCTGGCGAATGAAGGCTGAGTCGACTGTAGGGTTTCTTAGGGCTCCTCGTGACTTAAGCTCCTGCTCCTCGTGAGTCCTCGTAGGGCTCCTCGTGACTTTTGTCACGAGTCCGCGAACTTTTGCTGTATCGTCCAACGTTGTTAGTGCTAACTTGCCGCCCTTTGTTTCGTCTGTACGCAGTCCCAAAGAAATTTCCCATTGATTTCTCGAGCGGCATATATATACATATATACATATATATATATACGCACTTCAAACTCAAGTTTGAAGTGCGTATTAGCTAACGATTAACTAACTATGGTTGTAATAATAATTGCATGTTATAGGAGTGGTGAAAAGATTTTGCGACTCGACGCCGTGTGTTGGAGCTAACGTCGTTTGTATATCTGTTGTGGGTGGCTACCATTGCTCCTGTTCAACGGGATATTCTCGAATGAACGGATTCTGTGGTAACGTTAATAGAAAACAGGAAATACTACGCCAACCGCTTATTCTATATTGTTAGCGTTGATTTAGTATTATTTGAGTAATCTAAAATCTCGTGGATTTCTATATTGCACAACAGTGGCTGCTTATTTGATTCAGCCTCTCCTAAAATAGCTATGGGGAAGGAATATTATCAGCCATGCAATAGTCAACATCCAAAAGGGCAGTGAGGCTAGTGAGGCTTTAAGTTTAACTTTAAGTCTTGGAACTATTAATCAAAGTAGCCTAGACATGTCGAATAACTTAACATAACAGACAGCAGGAGAAGTTTTTGTTTGAAAAGATGCAACATTCGGAATACAAATAAAATTAAATTATTACCAGCCTGTGGTCTAGAATAAACGATAGCTTCGAACCATATCTGTTTAGTGTTGCGCACATTCATTTATCATTGACGAAATGGATATGAAGATATAGAGATACACTATCAGATCGCCATCAGATGGTTATTAATAGAATGCAAAGAGCTTCAACGCAAAGTTTTGTGGCACGACCAGAACAGTCAATTGATGTTTCTGCAGTCTGATTATTAACTTAAATTCTATTTATAATTATAATTATAGAATTGAAGTTATAAGTTATATATATAAATTATAATATATAAGCTATATATATAAGTTTTAATTATAATTTCGTTGACTTTGTTTTTCTACGATATGCGCATTTCAAACGAAACTCAGCAATGCAAAGATATTGCAATGCAACAAGAACTTTTATCCCAAGACAACAAATATGCGACAAATTTCAGGACTGTCCGGACGATTCCGATGAAATCAACTGCGGTATTTTGTTTATTCATTTTGTTGCTGGTCGTTATATTTTGTGAGAAGTTTGTTAATATTGTTACAGCGGGTTCTTTCAAGCAAAAATTTTCGCAAGAGTATCAAGATTATGTCCCATAAAATTAAGAAGAGACTTAATTGTCAAGGTAATTCCAATTTTCTCTAAGCTTCAAACCTAAATGAGCAAAAAAGTAAGAATGAATGTCACATATACGAAAAGCTTAGTTCATGATAAGCATTAAAAGATAGACATTTTTATCTTTTTGAAATGTCATTCCTCCGTCGAATGAAAAATGATAGCATTCATCATCATTATCATCGTCAACGTCATCTTCATAATCATCATCGTCATCGTCATTACCATCATCCTTATCAATTTATACATGCATAGCGGCAATAGATAGATACGAAACCACTCCACTTCTTTGGTCTTGTGCTAATCTGCATCCTTCTATACAATTGTCAAATTCTTCAGTTCCAAGACTTTCCTGACGTTAACCATTGTTCTTTTTCTTGGTGTTCCTCGCCCCTTGTTTCCTTCTATTTTGTACGCATGCCGTGCTGTTGTTTCACATTTTGTTGACATGCTCACACCAATTTAATCTTTTTGTCTACTTTATTGATGATTGTTTTTATGGCTCCTGTCTGTAATCTGATATTTTCTTTTCTAAATGTTTGACGTCTTCTAACTCCAAGTATTTGTCTTAGGGAGTTCATCTCTGTAACCAGTGTATTATCTGATTTAAAGCACAATAACTCACGAAAGTCAAATTATAAAAATGTAACACAAAAATGAATAATGCTATCATACTATGCATTAGGACAATGTATAGTATGATAGAATTATATATTCAATTAATACATATGGCCTATTAGTGCCACGTGTATAATTGATACTGTTCGTATATACTATATCAATAATTATCTTTAATGCAATGATATGATAAGGTATTTGGTATAATAGCATTATTCACTGAATTAAATTAAATCAAAAAGATATTTTTACCATTTGACTTTCATGACTGATTGTGCTTGAAATCAGATTAGGTTTTACACTCCATGCAAACAATACGCAATCAAAACAATCACTCGCGAAATATTCAAAGCATGATTCATATAATCAAATTTTAGTCTTTCAGTTACCCCTGTATTTAGATTCATATATTGTCGTTTCAGCCTGTAACTCTACCTACCAATATCCCTGTAGGAACGGGAGATGCATATATAAGGAGTGGCTCTGCGACGGTGTTAAGGATTGTCCTCATGGTGACGATGAAATTCCTCCACAATGCGGTAAGAATCTTAACACTTTTAATAAGGGCGAAGCCTATTTGCGAGCATTGAATAACCATTGCAGTTTCTTTGATGTGACTTGGACACTAATGCTGCTTTGCGCCTAACTGACCAAACAGCTGCGAACGGGGCCATATTTTAGATAATAAAATGCTAGAGATTCGTATTCGACATACTCGAAGTCGAGCTTCGGGCCCGGTGCCGATCTCCGGTGCCGATCTCCGGTGACAGGCAAGCAGCGACACGGGTGGCTAAAGCCATTAATCTAGAGTAGTTTGCCATTGCTTTCTTTAGACTCGCGTTTTACCTTCGCAGCCACAGCTGTTACTTAAGTTTTCACCGCCCTTTAGCGAATGAAGGCTGAGTCGACCTTAGGGACTCCTGCGGGGTTGATTGAACCCGTTCCGTCAGCGTGCTTGTCAAGCGTGTTACCAATCTGCCATCTTCCTGCCCCTATTTTAGGCAATATCGATGACTAACTGACTTTTACAGCAGAATATCAAAACACTAGAAATGCCAGATTAAAAACCAAAAATTGGACATACAGCAAGAATAAATAAGCAATTAAGACCGAAAATTTTGAATAAAATGTTGCAGTTGAATGCACAAGTTCCGAGTTTCGCTGTGAAAAGCCCAGAAAATGCATTTCGTCGAACATGCGGTGTGATGGTCGTTCGGACTGCGCTGATTCATCCGACGAAAGTCGATGTGGTAAGTACGCTTGGAACCCCAGAAGGATGCCAATTTCGTCACGTTTCAGCCCGTTCAATCGCTAAGATAGACAACGGCATAAGTGGCCACGGCTTACGAATATTCTTCATAGGCCTAATAGTGGACATTTCATTTTGCATAATTAATCGACGATATAATCATCAGAAAATAAAATGTGTTCGCGTAATTTTCAAGTTCGTAATCCAAATCACTTGTTGCATAATTTCTCGTGTATGAAGTTTTCTCGTGTATGAATTGTCTATTTATATTATCGTCCCACTTTTTTACAAATTCATCATTATCACGAATTATTTGGATGTTTCTATGATTTTATCATTATCGTCATCGTCGTCATCACTTCATCGTCGTCATTATCATCATAATCATCATCATCACCATCCGCTCATCACGAAATTCGAAGCTTTTGTTCTAATTTACCCTTTTAGATTCCTTCCAGTATGAAATAATTGTTACTTGTGAATTGCGATTACACAATTGGTATAATAAATTGCCTAGGCCTATTTAGCTGTAACATGAAATGATAGTTTCATGGTTAGTCAAATAGGTTCTAAGGAAATCTGATCTTGGTCAATGTGCAGTTGATTTCGATGGAATCGGATCTACAAACGAAACACGAGTTCTGACAGCCACATTCTACGGAACTGCTAACTATAGAATCTGCGCAACTGGTTGGAGTATGTCATGGAGCAATTGGCTCTGTACTTTCATGGGTTTTGAGTAAGAATATTAGGTCTACGAGTCGTCAGTTTATTGTGTAACAACCGAATTGGCCAAAGTGCTTTTTAAGAAAAAATTACCAGAGGGCCGATGAAAAACTTTTAAGTTCTGAATGAAAACTAATTTTGGCACTTCCCGTTTTTAGTTTATTCTGCCCGGCTATCCACAAATCAGCCATAATGGTAGTAGAATAAAATTTCTAAATTCGGATGAAAAGTGCAGACCAGTGGCGTAGCGTGACTTTTGGGGGCCCGGGGAGCATCCTTGATATGGGGCCCCCAGTGGCTGACAATCAAAAAAGGTCGTCCACGTTGTGACGATCAAAAAAATGTCGTCACATCGTTTATAGTGTTGACGAGCAAAAAAACACTCTTCGGGGGCCCCCTCTCCGGGGCCCGGGGGCTTTCTCCAAAGTGCCCCCTCCGCCCCACACGTTACGCCACTGGTGCAGACAGTCAGGTATGATGGCGATGCGCAACAGTTTCCAGTGTTTCTCTCAAAAGTGCCAAAGTCTAATAGAGAAAAACTCGGAATAACCTCTAGTGGGGCCTTTGTATGAAAGGCGAACTGTCATAACATAATTACTGCGGGGGGCCAGGAAAACAACTAGGGGCCGCGGCCCCCGTAGTTTACATGTCAAAAAACACCGTAGAAATGGCTCCATATGCTTAAGATTTTAACAATTATTTATTGATAGTAAATAGGCAAAAACGAAAATGCGGGAATTTAGACAACGATAATATCAATCGTGTAGGCCATTTAAATTTTACTATCAATGGAGATTCGAGGTTCAGGCTAAGTCGCTCTTCATGAAGGTTTGAATCAGTGTTCATGAATGAGGAGAAAGACATGAATGTACCCAAGCAGTCAAAATTAAAAAATTCGCTCATTGGGACCGTTGTCTCCACATAAGTCAGTAAGCAATTTGTACTACGTCTATAATTACATTTATAACCAACCAAATAGTAGTGGTGGTGATGGTGGCAATGGCGGTGGAAATAATAATAGTAATAGTATCATGACAATAATAGTGTTGAGCGCAGTGAATTCCGTTGGTAAGTGTTCAATTGTGAAATGAGTTTGAATCTGCAGCATACTGTATAGTGTATACTTCTGGCAATGTACCAGCTCATGTTGCAACTGACTGACTATTCGAGATTTTTGTATATTCACCTGAAATGTTTTTCTCTATAGATGATGCGCTCGGAAGTTATACATTTGGCAATTATTGCTTTTTAAATTGTTAATCAGATCTGCTGTCAACTATTCGTCAGTTACATTTGGTGGTTCGTTCCTGGCGCCGATTTCTGGAAGCTCTTCTTCCAATCTAATGGCGTTTTTAAATACAAGGTATGTTTAACAAACAGCTTTATGTGTTTAATAGCCATAGACTTTGCACTGCCAACGTGTTCCAAACATGCCTGTAGCATATAACGGTACAAATTAATAGCATACCTCGCCACGAAATTCAGCACGATATTAAAGTTACTTTTATCGGTTTCACTTTTCATCGTATTCATCTTTAATGAAAACCAATATTTATTTTTAAAACATTTAAATGCTTGTATGTAGCGATGCGATGTTTCTTATTGACTGTAGCGCCTGCTCATTTCAACAAGCAGTCGCTATCATTTGTAAACCTGCAGGTAGGTTAATGATATTATTAAAAATTTTGAATTAACCCTATCGCCCTCTAAGGCCGATATTTCTAATTGTCTCTCCGTTATAAATCTCCGTAAAGCCGATAAATTATTCTTGCCGATTTCAGTATCATTTGGAACAAAGCGGTGTTTAGATGAACCAGATATGTTTGTATACTTAAGAGACAAAGTTACCCACAAAATCCCCAGGAAGCCAAGGGAATAGGGACTTTTTCATTAGAACTCACGCCAATAGGGTTACTGTTGAGAAAGAGTTTCAAATGTGAACAAAACTTGTCTTCCAAAAGACTGAATTAACTAAAAGTCTTAAATGTTTCTTGCTGTGTGGTCGAACATCCACCCATGCATCGATGCATTTCGTCATTTTGTTCTTCCCTTTCATCTTTCCTTCTAGTACTTCTCTTAGCGGACACGTTTCTTCTCCTGGAACATGACCTATCCACTTCTCTTGTCTAGTGTGAATTGTGTTTATTAGGTTTCTCTTCTATCCTTTTCCGGGTCTTTATTTTGGTTATATTTTACACCCATCTGATTTTTTCATTCTTAAGTTCCATAACCATATCTCGAATGCCTCTAGTCTCTTTATGTCCACTTTCCTAATCGCTCAAGTTTCTGACCCAAACAGTGTCACAGGCCAGATCAGTGTTTTGACCAACTGTTTTTAGTTTGTGGTTAAAGTTTCTTCTATGTATCTTCTGTGCTCTAAAGACTTCTTTCCACATGGCAAATTCTTCTCTTTATTTCTTCATGACACTTGATACGTGTTCCAGGCAGGCTTCCAAGATAGCAGAATTCATCTGCCTGTTCTATCTCCATCCATTATTATTTTCGTTTCTCCGCTGAGTCTGCTGATTTTATTCAGTTTGGTCTTCTAAGTTGATTTTCTTTCCATATTCCTTTGATGTTGCGTTTTGAGAGTCCATCGACCTCTTTAATCCACCTTAGGTGTTTGCCATATTTGCCTGGTCATCAGCAAATCTTATGTCTCCTTATCCTTTTTCACCATACACTATTGAACCTTCTGTGTTCTTATAAGTTATTCTGTATAAGTGCTGAATATCAATGGTGGGAGAGGGCATCATTGTCTTATTCCCTCCGCAGCATTCCTGACTCAGAGTCTTTTCCATTCACACGGATAGATATTGATTGATTCGTGTAGAAGTTCCATGAAAGTTTTCTGTCTCCATAATCTATCCTCATACTTCTGAGCAGCCTACTCTCGTCAGTTTTGTCCAATGCACTAGATTGAATGTAGTCCACATAGCAGATATGAATTTCAAGGCCCCTTTCTATGCTTCTTTCTTCCAGTGCCCTCGGGGTTCCAATTACATCCCTGGAGCCTTTGCCTTTTCTGAATTCGCCCGTTCTTCACTGATACCATTCACTCCTTGTGACTTTGTTTCCTGCTCGCTTTGTAAGGAACTACAAAACTATCTTCGAAGCATGACAAAAAGGCTAAATTCTTCTATTTCTGTTGCATTCTGTTTCTTTTCTATTGGCATCATTACTTCATTAGTCTATGGAGGAGTCTGTTGGCCAATCCACGATGTGATAGGCTTCTTGGCACTGCCTGACTAATTCTCCTGTTGTCCCATCGGTCAGATTCTTAAGCATTTCTACAGGAATACTGTATTATCAATTCCTTGGCTTTGTTGTTCTTTAGTTCTTTGATTGTTGCAATTATCTTTTCGGCCACAATCGCTGGTCTGATCTTATGAAATATATGCTATTTTCAAAATAAATCGATAATTATATATTTCTGTGCATAGGATGTGGCAGTCGAAGCGTTGATACGGCCAGCATTGGTCCTTACATTTTAAACGGACAGCGGGCTGCAAGAGGGGCATGGCCCTGGCAGGTGGTTGTTTATACTGGATACTTCAGCGGTGGACAGTTCGCTACAATCTCTATATGTGGTGGAATCTTGATCGATAGGAGATGGATACTGACCGCTGCCCACTGCACTCAAATCACCGAATATTATTCACAGATTGGGTAAGTCAAACGATGGTCATCCAAATTCTAATAAAGTGCAATCATCTTATAGACGTTAGTAAAACTTCACAGTATGTCCAGTTTTTAAAAATACAAATTTATTCGCAATCACTTCTTGAACTCAACTATAAACCATAAATATGCTTTACACAAACGGGCTTTTCGAAGATTTAAGTTACATTTAGTTTCTAGTCTAATGGACGAATTTATTGGTCTACACTTCCATTCGACATTCTGTTACCTCGACCAAAATTGTCTTCATTGCATAATAATGCTACATTTACAAACATCGATTTTTTCAAGATTCATGTAAGTGCTATTATGGGAGGAACAAGTGCAATGTGCATTAATGCTTAAAAGTTGTGGAAATGTCAGAAAGAAAGATTATTGTTTCACCAATTGCAGCACCGCTTTAACGTATAAAACGCTCAGAAGCAAGGACGATTGGGACGCCATTTGTCTTATTATAACGAATAATTAAACTTGACATTAATATTTAAATAACCAATCATTATTCTTTTGATCTAAAATATCATTCGTGTCGACGTCTTCGCTTTCGACGAATCGCGATATGTTGATGAAGACTGTTATAGACCTGCGTCAATCCGCTGCAGTATCATTATGCGTTACTCCTATATTTTGAAAGCTTCTGTTTATTCTGACGCCAAATTCTCAGGAACTTTTCTAGGTTCTTTTAGAGTCAGTCATAATGAAAGGCTACAAAATGACTCAATTTGACACTGTGAGGTAATCTGATATTAGGATCACTTTATAGTCTATTCGTGTAGGCTATTATATTAGGCCTACTATCTGTATCGTGACATTTTCTGTTCAGTCTCAGACGAAATTAAGATTTTATTAGATTTTCTTTTCACGCAGTTACACAGGAAAAACAAGACCTGGAAACATCTTAGTTTTGCTGGGAACAATATCACTTAAAGGCAATCCTGATACGATTAGAGCCTCTGCTGATCAAGTTCATACTCATCCACAATACAGTCATTCGGACAGCGATGTAGGTCTCATACGATTGAGCCAACCAGTCTCGTTTTCGGATACAGTCAGACCTATCTGCCTTCCAGCTCTAGGCCAAGATCTCAGTCGATTCAAAGTCTGCGTCAACACGGGATTCGGATGGACATTGAGAAACAGTAAAACATAACTATTTTAAAAGTTTTCTTTATTTTTGCTTTTTGCATACTACAGCTTAGCCATATGCATATCTGATTTTGAATCCCACTTATACACTCATTCGAGCGCAAAACAAATGAAATGGCAAAGATGACAAAATCCTGTAAGCAGTGTGGTGAGCCAGACTAGTTTGTGTGGTGTGCGTGTGTGTGTGTGTGTGTGGTGGGAAGAATCATATTAAAAAATAAATTTTAATTGGTAAATTATGCTAGATAAGTTAGTTTAATAAGTTAACTATAACATGAAATTCTTTTGCTACGTATTGAGAACATCATTGGGCGATTCATTAAGCAGTGACCAGAAAAGTTGTGAATTTTTCTCTGATTGAATTTCTTAATTCTAATCCGTGCCTCTTAAATCTAACCATTCTTTAGCATGCCACAGCAGCAGTTACAGTGTTTCTGTCAACCAATTCTAGCAACACAGCCGTAATCCTCCCTTTGAACAAGCATTTCGTGCGTTGTCTGAACGCAGAATTATTACAGACATGCAAGAATTCCAATTACAATGCCAAGAAAGCGAAATAATTATACTGATGCTGCAAAAACAAGATTTCGACAAGCATCTATTATGTGCATAAATTGCGCTGGAAAGTAAACAATAGCAAACCAAATGCGTTCGATAGGCCTACAATTATGCTTTCATGACATTTAGAAGTACCTATTGACATGGAACAAAACATTTGTATGGCGAATCTTCCGAAAAATCACTCAGAAGCGCTCCTTGACATTCGAAAGACGACAAAAGGATGGCGTTAACGCGTTGTGACGTCATATTTGAGGGGGTCTGACTTTTTGTGACGACGTGTGACGAAGGGGGAACAAAAACTGTCAAAATCGCGTTACGTCATTTATGGATGGCCCCACAATATCGGTTTTAGCCGCGGTCTCCCTTAGAAACAAAAGTCTGATTGGCCCAATCAGATGGATGGAAGAGTTAACAACAAAACATGTTATCAACTTATTCGCTTTAGCACAATAGCGATACTGAACAGTCCATCTCGTTGCTTTGTTGTTAAAAGCCGTATCTCAGGATCTTCTTCAAGCCAAGATGAACATAATACCAGATTCAGAATGCAATCGAGTTAATCCATATTACAACAACATAACCCAGATATGCATCGGAACAATTCCGACTGTTGGTGATATCAACATCTGTTCCGTAAGTTACCGTCATCTGCATTATTAAGCTTGTTCTATTGTTAATAGACCGCGAGAAACTCATAGAACTACATATGTAAAAATCAATCAAATTTATCTGATGGGCAAAGTCTGATATAGTTGAATTTTGGTGATATGGCATATCTTTCCAATAGCTAGTAATGCATGTACTGTGAGGCATTACAGTATAGAAATATAATGTGGAAAGAGCAACGCAGCAATAGCAATAGTTAGGTAATTCATCATCATCATCGTCATCATCATCATCATCAGAAGCGCGTGGCCAACGGGGGGCCGTTGCGTCACCCTTTGACCATGACCTTGCCTGGATGGCACGTCTCCAGAGAGTTGATGGAATCTCGCTGGTCTGGGAACGGATGTGGTCGATCCATCTTTTCCTGAGACGACCAGGACAGCGTTTCCATGATCGATCAGGTGGACGATCGATGGATAGGTTGACGTGGCAGTGGAGTGATTGATGAACAGGAACTGTCTCTCCTAGGAGGGCTGCATGTCCGAAGATGGCAAGACGGCGACTACTCGTCAGTTATTGAGTGTTGGTAAACTAGTCCTCAAGGATATATATCCGCATTGGTAATGAAGTCGTACCAGCGAACTCCAAGGATCTGGCGTTGGCACCTCATATGGAAGGCTTCCAACTTCCTTAGTTCCGAGGCGAGTAAGGTCCAGGTTTCAGCCGCGTAAAGTATGACAGACAGAACAAATTTAATGTCTGCATGGTACATACGGAGCTTGATGGCCAGCGAGAGACGTCTGTCATGCCAGCTAGCTATTATGCAGGGAAGTATGGCTGTAGAGGCGATATTTCATCGTATAACTAAAGTCAGTTTTAATTCCTCGGTTTACGATCTGACATTCTTAGTTTATTGCAAGTATCCCCTTTTCAGGAATCCTGGCTACGCCATTGTTCCGTTTAGCAAATTTTCTAACTTCAACATTAATGTAACTAATAAATTATAATGTTGGTGTTTGCAATCTACGGATGGGCTTGTGCGTCTTGCAGGGAGACAGCGGTGGGCCATTGTCATGCCAAGATCCAAATGGTGTCTGGACGGTTATTGGAGTCAATAGCTATGGCGTCAGCTTTGCCGGCAGGAATAGTGAGGCTGTTGATCGTTGTCAACTGTCGGCCGTTGCTCGTGTGACAGCTTTCGTTGACTGGATCGGTACAGCTATGTCGACACATGCCATATAACTGCAGTGTAACTCTCTGATTGCAATTATTGTATTGTTCTTATAATCTACTGCATTACTTGCTTTATACGAATTATATACATATTAAATAAACAATGACGTCATCAACTTCCGGTTTCTTGAAATGCGTAGAGAGTTCATTTCTGAGTGTGACAACCAAGTTTTATAGCTGTATCAGCTGTATCGCTGTGCAAACTCCAGTTGTAGCATTTAATTGATGTTATGGTATTAACAGCTCAATGTACACACGTTTATTTGTTAATTCGTTAGTTAAATAAATAATGACGTCATCAACTTCCGGTTGCTCGATATTTGTAGGGAATTCATTTTTAAGATATACTACCAAATTTTGCAGCTGTATCTATATTCGAACTTAGGCTATGGCATGTAATAGATGCTGTGGTGTCAAAATTCAATGGACCCAAGTTCGCGGTCCCGAGCTCGAGCGCCGTAAGTCCTGTCAATTTAAGGTGTCTACGGCAGTAATACTGTCAGGCTGATGCTGCTGATGTAAGCTACATCTGTCTACATACATTTGTCTACATCTAGCTGTCACAGTGGCTGAATGGCAATGATGTAAGTTGACGTCAGCAGTGTACTATATAAATGCCAGTCAGTAAGTTTGAGCATTTAAAATATTTCAGACTTCTTGGGAAGTTTTAGTTAAGGTTACACGAAACTGTTAGTATTTTATTCATTTACTAATGCCTCGAACGTGCATAAATGCTGTGGACAATAAGTATTTCTGTTATATTTGTGGGGATGCGACATTTGCCAAACAGAAGAAAAGTATCACTTCTCAAGTGAAGAAGGCATAGCTTCTTTACTTTGGATGCAAGATTGAGGACAAAGACAAGTATTGGACCCCTCATATATGCTGTACTACATGTGCAGCACAGCTGTCACAGTGGCTGAATGGCAAAAGACCACCCGTGCCTTTTGCAGTCCCCATGGTGTGGAGAGATCCAAGTAACCACACAGATGACTGTTACTTCTGCTTGATTCCTCCTCTGTCCGGCGGATTAAAAAACAAACGGAATCGAAATATTGTACCCCAACATTCCGTCAGCATTGAGACCAGTTCCACATGGTGAGGGATTTCCTATTCCCGAAACTCCTGCAGAATATCATCTTGATTCGTCTGTTGAAGACGGGGTGAGTCGACCGGATCTCTTAGTCCGCCAGCATGCAGTGATAAAGATTTCCACTGCGGCATATCATCAATCCCACACAAAAAGCACAAGATGAACTAAATGACCTGGTTCGTGATTTGGACTTATTCAAGAACAGAGCAGAATTGTAATGGGACTGCACCAGGGATATACAAAATACGCGTGCTTCTTATGTGAGTGGTATAGCTGAGCAAGGGGATCACACTACTTGCGGAAGGAATGGACTCGCAGACAAAATGTAGCAGTTGGAAAGAAGAATATCCAGCGCCACGCTCTGGTTGAGGCTGACAAAATCCTGCTACCACCCTTTCAAATCAAATTAGGTTTGGTGAAGGACTTCGTGAATTTGGGCCCTCAAATTCGAGAGCTCTCTTCAAAGATGATCGTTTCAACAGCTTGTTGCAGGGTCATGCGAAGCAAGCATGGAATGCTTTTCACCTAGTGTCTACAAACTTTCCCGGCAATGTTAGGGCAGAAAATTACAAGGAACTAGCAGAAGACATGCTGACGCAGTATGAGAAACTTGGCTGTAAATATCCATTTCCTTCATTCCCATCTAGATTTCTTTCCTAACAACTGTGGTGTGGTTAGTGATGAACAATACTAACTTTTTCGTCAAGATATTGCAACAATGGAACAAAGATACAAGAGAAATGGTTAACTAGCTTCTGGCAGACTACTGCTGGACACTCCGCTGAGATGCTACCGAACAGGTGTACAAGAGACAGGCAAAGAAATTTAAGATAAAGTTTATAACTCAATTGTGTACAGGTATTAACCATAGACATATTACTGTTGCCATGCGTTTTGTGTTATAAACAATAATTTGCATATTACAAAAGACTAGACCTGACGTAGCATTTTAAGGTTATGTTCGTGTTCAGCACATAAAGATTACTAAGAAATGACTAATTTAATTTCTGTTACGTGACTTTTGTCAAAATTTGTTGCTCTGTAAATTACCTAAGATTATAGCAAATTAATTATAAGATGCATGCGTTTTAACGTCCTGTTAGGCCGATTTCTTTTTTTATCAGAAACTGTCCTTTCTCTATACAGCTGTACAGTCAGGCTAGGCATACAGATAAGACAAGTTTTGTGTTAATGTTATTTTAATACAACAACTGTTTAAAACCAAACATTATTCTGATTACCATCGATTACGTTTGCGGTTAGTAAAGCTTAGAAATTCGTCAAATACATATAATTTGTACCAGAGAAACTGACCAATGTTCTGTAGGCCTGTATACTTACTAGGAACTACTATATCGTTTTGTCTCCTCTCTCACTTGAAATAAAGAAAATATTCTTTATGAGTGTGCCTGCCATGAATATCGCATTCATGATTACTTTACCTTGGAAATTCAGCGAAAGAACACGACTTATATATGCACTCACTATACAATACTAAATTATGTCCTGGTATGTATTAGTAGCACATTCTCGTCCCTCTTAAAATACATCAATACCCAACAATAAATGCGCAATAATGTCAACTACTATTAATAGGCATGAATGCGAAACAGACTCCGTAAATGAATCGTAAAAATGTAGTGACAATTATAGAAGTCACCGGGCATTGCTTTGTAAAAGGGCACGTCT
This sequence comes from Metaphire vulgaris, assembly GCA_018105865.1. NCBI lineage: Eukaryota > Metazoa > Annelida > Clitellata > Crassiclitellata > Megascolecidae > Metaphire > Metaphire vulgaris. The sequence continues at coordinate 8,586,756 of CM030838.1, read as the reverse complement.
CAAAGAGTGGCTAGTTCACAAATGGTCTCAAAACTACAATACATCAAGCGTGTTAGTGCAATTATTATTGATCCCGAAAAAAGACGTAATTGCTAATTATACAAGAGATGTTGATAATAATGATATGGAATCCGATCTTTGACCAAATGATGGAAACAATCGAAGTCACCGGGCATTGTTATGTAAAAGGGCACATCTTAAAGAGTGGCTATTTCACAAATGGTCTCAAAACTACTGTAGGCCTACATCAAGCGTGTTAGTGCAATTACTATTGATCCCGAAAAAAGACTTAATGGCTAAATAATTATTGTACAAGAGGTGTTGATACTTTATGATATGGAATCCGATCTTTGACCAAATGATGGAAATAAATCTTTGATAATGCCGTTTTGGTCCGGATCCACCACCAAAAGGAGTGAACTCACTCGTTCAGCCAAAAGCAGAATATCTTTCGGACGATCCTACAAAATAGGATAGAAATTCGGAATTTTCAATTAAGACGAGTTATCGAACATTCATTAAAATCCTCCAAACGCATTGCAATCTAGAAAGTAAAAGGCGTTGAATTAATTAAAGTAGACTAGTAAAGACAACAACAAAATTATAATATTGATTCGCTGTGACTGACATAAGCCAATGGCAAGAGTACTGAACAGCCCGTGTATTAATATTCAGAAATTTAAGCGTATCCTGTAAAATCTCGGACGAAAACCATATTTTCGTTGTCCCAATCTTCGCTGCTTCAAACCGCGCTAAAATAATCAGTATAGCCCGTCTCAATTTTGTTTGACAACCTTCGAAGCGGGTCACCTGTCAGCCATTTCATACGACACTATACATTCTTCTAAAAATCTACTCTCCAGCTGAAAACCGTCAAATGATGACGAAGCTTGCACACAAAGCGACCATCACTGCGTTATTACTTATCCGTCCTTTTATTATCAACTTCAATAACAGGTTTTATTAACCAGTGCTTCCCAAAATGGTAGTCCGCTTCATGAGTCGAGAAAATTGAGAAAAAAGTAAATAAAGTTTGAAGTTTAGAAATATTCTCTCGTGCATGTCGTTTGTTTTGCTAGCACTTGTAATATCTCCATACACATAGCCTAGACGCAAGAGAACTACACGATTATAGTACTGAATAAGCATGCATAGGCTATATTTTGTGACATATTAAAGGTCATATTATAGGAAGAAGCAAAAATGAGGCCGGTAGCTGGAGCAATAAGAAATTTTCTGCCGGTCCTCTAAACTTAAACTTAAAAGCTTTGAAAGCATTGCAGACTAACGGACTCGGACATAGCAAATACTCGACTATAACGTACCGCAAATTGGATGGTATCGGATAAAACGTACCTGGGATATTACGCGCTAAATTTTACTGACCCGTTAACTGCGACATAATGTACTTAACGGCGTCATGCACAGTATGTGGAAGTTCTACTGCGATGCTCAAAACCGTTATTTTTAGCCGTTTATCTCTTAGAATGGCAAAGCATTCAGTTGCATCTGTGTAGGTTTCCAGTGGCGGATTTATCACGGTGCAAATGTCCTGGAAAAAAAGAAAAGGTTTATCGCCACTATTACTCATACACCTGATCTGTAAATCTTCCGCTCTTCGGATAGTTTCCTGAAAAAGGTAATCTCAATTATTTCCACACACTTTTCACACTTGATCTGCAACTTTTTAGAAGAAACTGTACCGGAGCCTTAACATGTAAATCCGCCACTGTAGGTTTCTATGCAGTGGATACAAATGTCTGTTGACGCCAATGGCACATCTGTCATATGTAGTTTCAGCATTTTTGCTCAATTTGAATAATAATTATCGTGGTCCAACTTTGACACATTCCAGTGACAACTACTAAGGCCGGGACCGGTCGTGAGACTCATTCAAAACCAACAAGTAGCTGGGGTAGGGATAATATCAGATCGAGGAAAGCGCACCAGACTTCAAAGGGCCTGAGACGACGACCTCTTGCTCGTCAACAGTTTCGGGCGAAAATGTCGACGGTGTCCCTTATTCTGGAATACTGGCTACGCCGCCATAACTCTAGCGCCAGTATTTAGAAGCAATAAACTATTGGACATTAGACGTGGTGAAATTGAATGAGAAACCGCAAATATTTACGGCTTCGCTTGCCTGCCTGAATTTAAAATACACCGCATAG